>LR812527.1:3209856-3779856 GCA_903798195.1 Danio kyathit | reverse complement strand
TTGTAAAAGCGCTACAAAAATAAAGATGAATTGAATTGAATGAATTAACTGATTCTTAAATCCACCCATACCACCAAACCGGTCTTTAACCATACCTGTATCCCACTTCAAGAGCACCAGAGGTGTTCTGCAATACATTATGAACACAGTAAATACATTGCATTTATATTTTATTGCAAGTACATAGTAATAATAATAATAATTCCTTACATTTATATAGCACTTTTCTAGACACTCAAAGCACTTTACACAATGGGGGGAATCTCCTCATCCACCACCAGTGTGCAGCATCCACCTGGATGACACGACGACAGCCATATCGGCCAGACCGCACACCATAAACCAGCTGATTGGTGGAGAGGAGACCGAGTGATGAAGCCAGTTATGATATGGGGATGGTTAGGAGGCCTTGATGGACAGAGGCCAGTGGGCAAATTTGGCCAGGATGCGGAGGTTAAACCCCTACTCTTTTTTGATTTTTAATGACCAGGACCTCGATTTAACGTCTCATCCGAAAGACACATAGTAGTTAAGGCCATCTAATATAGAGTGGGACCAAATTAGTGATGTGAGGATCGATACTAAAATATCGATATCTCCGATACCAGCTTTGTATGTTCTAGAATCGATTATCTTATCAAAATATTTCAGTAATTTGGAGCAAATATGTAGTTTACTGGAAATAGAAATACAGCGGAAAGTAACCACAATTACCCTAGTTTATCTGAATAATGCCAACTTAGTTGGAACTACTTGTTCTTCCGCCTGCCAAGCCATGTGCGTAATATGGCACTGTACAAGTGCAGAGCACGCTAGCTAGCCACTCAGTCCGCTGGCACATTGTTCAGTCACGCTGTCATTGAATATGGGTGACCGCAAGCGAAGTTATGTGTGGAGCTACTTCACTTCCATAAACTCAAATGATGTGGTTTGTTACACGTGTAACAAAACAGTGAGGTACTGTGGTAATACCACAAACCTAATCAAACATCTGCATATAAATCACAAGACAGAATATGACAACGTCATGACTAGGCAATCAGAAGAGAAGGAAAGGAGAGGCACAGGTGCTGCTAGGGCCAGACAGACATCACTTTCAGAGTCCTTAGGTGCAGCAGGCAGGCACTATCCAGGTACAGAGGGAGAAAATGTGACTATGTGGCTGTATTTGGGGGCTTGGGTTTTTGTGACAATGATGAAACAACGGAAAAAGGTTAAAAATCTTCAAGGGGACAGGATTAACATGTCGCTAAACTAAAAGGTGTGAATGTTTATTGTTTTATGTTAAGATGTTAAGGCAGGCGTTTTAAGATATACATGCTGTCAATAAATATGTAAGTTGGCTCTTTTTTTGTATGATAATTAGGGTTGGGCCGATAGACATCACGATGCTGAGCTGGCATCGCGATCCATCGCCCCGCCCCCGTCGCAAACCCGCTAGTGAAAAATACACACCCCGTTTACACTAATACAGCTTACTTTTAAAATGGCATTTTAGAACGAAATGACCCACGTCCACACTGGCGTTTCATCTAGCATTTCTGAACAGCCCTCCGTCCATTGAAAATGCACATCACGTGACCACACCCACACACAGCCACACACACACACAGCCACAGACACACACACTGTCATGTGCTTGTCTGAGCTCCAGAGAACAGTGTACGTCGGACAGTTTATCAAGGATGATAGTGGATCGTGTCTCACTATAGTTGTTAAACGTGATATTTAATTAATCTTGTCTCTATCCAGGGCTTAAAGGTGCTGTATGTAAGTTTTTGACTCTTCTAAAGCATAAAAATACCATAATATGTGTGCAGATATTTAAGAAACATCCCAAGTGAACATACTTGTTTAACTGAAAAACAATGCTGAAGTCAGATATTCTGGTTTGAAAATGGGTTTTCCGTGCCGGAAAGCTGTCTTTGTTTAGATAAATTTCATATGCACGATGCCAGTTTAGCCAATTATATGTCAGCACCCTGGGTTGCCTTGTTGGAAAACAGCGTATTTCATTCATTCATTCAGAAAGACTCTGAAAGCATGCGTCCGTGACCAAAAAGAACAGTATGGGAGACAGATGCAGTTCCACATGAGGTTATTAATTAGCAAATTACATAAATATTACGAACGTAAACATTAGGTGAGCAGGTTACATTGTAACCGCGTGTCCTAACAACACGCTGTGAGGAGAGAGGCAGTGATCAGCTATTTGGCTGTTTGCACCAGACGAAACACGGCAGAAATGTAAATACAGCCTTTCAGAAGCACAGAATATGCACTCACTCATGAAACGGTAAGGTTTAGAATCTATTTAATACATGTTAACCCACTTTAACATCAATGTAGATGCTGAATCACTCATATGTGTTTAGTTCTAAAGTTCAATTTCAGACGGTTTATTGTATTTTCAAGATCTGAGGTGAACTTTCTGCTTTCAGTATATGGCAACAAATGCCATGTAAAATGCATTTTAACTCGCATTGTTAGCATTTAGCACAGAATAAAGCACACAAGGCTTACCTGAGGTGATCTAGCTGTCATAGGTTTCTGTTGTTCAGCTGTGAGAAATAGAAGCCATTTCTAATATATCAATTCGAGGTGTTGGTTAGGACAAAAACTCCTTTTAATATGGAAAATATTCCCTCTATCGCGTGTCGTTGCTTTTATTTAGAACACAGTTTAAATCACTCGCTCCTGTACACAATCTGGCATCCCAGCGTACTTTTATTATGATCCAGGAGTGCAATACCTAGTTCAACCACTGGGTGTCAAACTTACATACTGCACCTTTAATTTGTGCCGGAACACCTCATTTTACCGATCTCCCTCCTCAACCGCCCTCCTCCCCTGTCCACTGTTCATTTTCACTTTGTTCCGCGACTCCCCAACCCTCTTCACTTTCGTCCGCGACACCTCAGCGCCGCTCACTTTTGTCCGCAAGCAACCCCCGCGCCGCTCACTTTCATCCGCGAAACCCCTCCGCCATTCACCGCACCAAACAAATGACTGACACGGATCACTCTGCCTACTCATGCCAGAGTCCCGCGGAAAAAGTGATTGACAGGTGGTAATTTGTGTGTAACTTATCTTTATTTATTTAGGATTTGGTTATGGGTAAAACAAAGACCAGGTAGTTAATTCGTTATGAATTATTTAATTATTCATAAATAATTTATTCGGGCAACCCAGTGGCGCAGTAGGTAGTGCTGTTGCCTCACAGCAAGAACGTCGCTGGGTCGCAGGTTCGAACCTCGGCTGGGCTGGGTCAGTTGGCGTTTCTGTGTGGAGTTTGCATGTTCTCCCTGGGTTTGCGTGGGTTTCCTCCGGGTGCTCCGGTTTCCCCCACAGTCCAAAGACATGCAGTACAGGTGAATTGGGCAAGCTAAATTGTCCATAGTGTATGAGTGTGAATGTGTGTGTGGAAGTTCCCAGAGATGGGTTGCGGCTGGAAGGGCATCCGCTGCGTAAAATCATGCTGGATAAGTTGGCGGTTCATTCCGCTGTGGCGACCCCGCAAGGGACAAAGCCGACAAGAAAATGAATGAATGAATGAAATAATTTATTCACCTCCGCCTATGAAGACGATGTCATCGTCCATCGCGATGTTTCACATTAGAAATTAGGGGTGTCAAAATTAATTGTTTCTTCGGTGCACCGCGATGCAGACGCAGACAATTCGGTATCGGTTCAGTAATAATCATAACCGGTTATTATGAACTGACTTATTTATCTCCTATGCGCTATGTCGCGGTAGCTTACTATGGCGAGGGAGGCGAGCGCGAGTGTTTACAATGCTTCGCCTACTTGACGCACAAACTGCACAATTTCACTGCGGTTGAGAGAATGAAAGTAAACTCCATTACTCTCTCTTTCTCTCTCGCTGTGGCCCATTTTACCTGCTGGCGTGACTTTCTCTCCTCTCGTCCGTTTTGCGAGGTGCGCGCGCAGTCAGCGGAGGTGCGCGATACGGCGCCAGGCGAAAGTATAACTCCAGCTTGATACGGCGATACTTCTGGATAGAGGTCTGCATTCCTGCGGGTATGTAAGGCGGGAGCCGCTGGACCAGACCAGATTTCTTGCGGCGCGGAAATAAATTTCCGAATAAAGCGCGGGAGCGGTCGGTAACTCTGGTGTAAGTTGAACGGGAGCGGGCGGTCTAATAATATCGCTCCCGAGCAAGCACGTGTGTGTGTGTGTGTGTGTTTACGTGTGTGAATGAGAGAGAGCCATGCTGTGTGTTGCTGTCTATGTTTGTGTGTGCGTGTGTGTGAATGAGAGGGCGTGATGCTCTGTGTCGCTTGCTTGGTGCTGTGTGTCTATGTGTGTGTGTGTGTTTATACAGACAGCCCCAAATATAAAACTGTGTTTGGGAAAAGCATCGACAATGCACTGTGATATCGAATTGAACCGAATCGATGGCATGATAATCGTAACCGAACCGAACCGTGAGACCAGTGTAGGTTCACACCTCTATTAGACATCGTACGATGCTAAACTGGTTAACATCGCCCAACCCTAATGATAATTCTTCATCAATAAACATTAAACAAGAATAACCCGTAATATGTCTCGTATTGAGTATAAAGTGACACTATTAAGTACACTACTTGTTACTTTAATTTCCCAAACAGTAATTTTTGGGCAAAGTATCGGCATCGGATCGGTATCGCCGATACTCGCCTATATTTTACTTGGTATCAGATCGGATAGGAAACCAGTGGTAAAACCAGTGGTAAAATAATGCTTCGTTATAAATAATGCTAACGTCTTCGTTTTATAAGTAATTAAATAAAATGAATCATTATCAACAATAAAAAACACATGCAAATTATAAATTACAATCCAGACACAACATTGCATGTCCTGCAATCGCATTGCGCTATACTAAACTGATATATTGTGCACTTGACAATGACATTGTCTCATGGAAAAACAATAGATAATACATTTTTTTCCAAAAGTAGACAACTGATGTACCTATGCCTCCCTGATTCACAGTGCGTCAAGGGAGTTTGAGGAAATTAACTCAGGAAATTAGACTGTCTGGGGGGCAAATTCGGCAGATTGTTTTGTTATTCACCAGAGAGCGGGAAAAACTGGGTGGAAGGAGATCACATAGAAGAGAAGAAAGAAAAAAAAAATCCCACATTGTATCGTCCTACACGTCCACAAGGAGGAAAAAAGAGTCTGTGAAGTTTGTTCGCGGCAGTGGTGTTGCTTTTATAAACGCTAAAAGATTAGCCCGATTGCATTGAGATAACAGCCCCGAGACATTCTGCACTCTCAGCTGCGTTCCCGATCTAAGACTCTGTTCGCTGCGTCGTTTCCACTGTGTCAGCTCCTCCCCGAGAGTGACCAGAGAGCAGCGTTTTCCTTCAACCTTCAATTCAAACTTGGCCCATTACAGCCAGACTACAAAAGCACTTTCCTTGCACTCAGGGGCTCGCACCAGTGAGTGGGGGATATTTCCAATCACTCCGCTGTCAATCTGAGTGTCAGGTAAACACAGGCTGGCAAGACGGAGCCTTTAGAAAGGCCCACATCTGCGGCTCTCGCTCTCCTACCTTACCTTGCGCCGGCTTATCCGCAATCTGGCGCACAAAGACACCCACACTCAAATGGAAAGGCATCGAAACGCAGCTGTTATACAATGGTACGCTCCGGTATCTTATCTCATATCTTTAGATTGAAGTACTACACAATAAGTTAATTGCTTTGAGATTTCGGCTGATGTGTGTGAATGTGATTTCATGGCAAGGGGACAAATTGGCTTGCAAACCGGGAACGCAGTCTTGATCGTCGAAACAAGCTGGAACACAGAACGTTGAGTATCTGTGTATTGATTGACTTCCGGATGGCATGGGAATGGATTTTTGTTTGGTTATACTGGAACACAACTATTATGAAGGGTGGCACGGTGGCTCAGTGGTTAATCATAATAGGTTAGAAACATGTTCATGCACAGTCCAAAGACATGGGGTATAGGTGAATTGGGTAAACAAAACATGAGTGTATGCGAGAATTTGAAAGTGAAAATGGCTGGAAGAAAACATATGCCAGAGTAATTGGCGGCTCATTCCGCTGTGGTGACTGCTGATAAATCAGGGACTAAGCTAAAGGATGGTGAGTGAACCATTATAAGGTCTTAATACATGCAGAACTTGTGAAAAAACTGAATGTTTTAGTTATAATATTTTGACAATATAGTTTGCGAACAGGCGACGCATTGGCACAGTAGGTAGTGCTGTTGCCTCACAGCAAGAAGGTCGCGGTTTCGAGCCTGGGCTGGGTCAGTTGGCATTTCTGTGTCGAGTTTGCATGTTCTCCCTGCGTTCGCGTGGGTTTCCTCTGGGTGCTCCGGTTTCCCCCACAGTCCAAAGACATGCAGAACAGGTGAATTGGGTAGGCTAAATTGTCCGTAGTGTATGAGTGTGAATGAGTGTGTATGGATGCTTCCCAGAGATGGGTTGCGGCTGGAAGGGCATCCGCTGCGTAAAACATATGCTGGATAAGTTGGCAGTTCATTCCGCTGTGGCGACCCCGGATTAATAATAAAGGGACTAAGCCGAAAAGAAAATGAATGATTGAATGAGTTTGCATACAAAGTTCTGAGTTTGACTGCATTTATTATTAACTGATTTGATCCCAAAAAGTATGTTAATGATGGGATTGTTGGTTTGGTTTTGCTACATGACAAATCAAGTGGAGACTCAGCAATGAACTTCTTATATGCATCATTAATTGCATAGTTTGGTTGATGGTCTTATTGGATGAGAACATGTCACGTTCATTTTTTCCATCTATGTGTGGAAATAAAAATGTAGATAATCTAGTTCCAAATTAATAATAATATAAATAACTGAGAAGTTATATTCTTTGGGTTTTTAAACTGAGATTTCATTCAAAACTCTAGCAGCCCAGGGACATTGCCTTCCTGAGCATTGTCAGATCCCAAAGTAATTCATTTGCTATGACTGTGCCTTATCCTTTGTGAATCCATACAGTCCGAAGAACCTCTTTTGTTGACAAACTTGTCTGGTTAGTGGCTGGACAGCTTCTGGAACTATTTACATGACTTGTTTTGCCACCTCCAGCTTAACATTACCCCCTCCCCATAACATAGATACACAGGACAACTCTGTCCAAATTAGACTAAATTAGACTCTGGTTGACTGTAATGCTGAACATTTTGAGTTTGCTCGCTTCATTCACGCATCAGATCCGCTTCATTTGCGCGTCAAATTCACTTCACAATAGACGCCGATTCCCATCATGGCCGGGGCTTCTGTCTGCCCGGTGACTCTAGCTTCGTTGCTAAATGGCTAACATGGATTTTATTTAGAGAATAGCTGTGCTTATGTGCTTTTGGACAGCTGATAAACAGCTTTGATTCGTTTGGAGCCGTCTCTGAGACCACTAGATTGACTCAGAGGTGCACCCAGTTCTATCAGTTCATCAACTCCTCCAGAAACTGTACCTGGATGATGGAGGCTTTCAGCGGTGCTTCCGACTGAGCCAAGGCCAGTTTGATGAACTGTTGTCCAGTGTTGGCAAGAGGATTTTCCCCCAGAACACCAACAACAGAAGCTACGTCATAATCACGCAAATTCAAGCTCATGATTGTTTAACACAACTCCAGTGATTCGTGCAAAATGTGCAATACGCGAGTTAAGAGCGTCAATCGCACAAAATGCTCAACTCACGACGCTTCATTTACGGGAATCGCGTTATTCACTAAAACAAGGGAAAACAGCAAATCGTTGTATGAATGCTGTAATGCTTCAATTTTTTTTGGTTAAAGATCCGTGAAGGTTCATCAGGAAGAACGCAGCATCTCATTTCTCACAGGATGCCTTCTCTGTTCTCGTGGTCTCCCGAGTTCGTTTTTCCGAGGTGACCTAGCAAGACTGGACTTCACAACAGTCTTTAGTTTAGTGCACCAGGCTACAGGCCGGACTGTACCAAAAAACTGAACAGCGGGGGGGTGGAATTCCGGCAGTTTTCCGGGAGACAGCACACTACGGGAGATAGGTCTGAAATACAGGAGACTCCCGGGAAAAACAGGAGTGTTGGCAGGTATGGTTACACCCCTACCCTAGAAGTGCCATGGGATTTTTAATGACCACAGAGAGTCAGAACCTCGGTTTAATGTTTCATCCGAAAGACAGCGCCCACTGACAGTATAGTGTCCTCTTAACTATACTGGAGCATTAGGACTCACACAGGCCACATTTTGAGCGCCCCCTGCTGGTCTCGCTAACACCACTTCAAACAGCAACCTAGTTTTCCCATGTGGTCTCCCATCCAGGTGCTGACCAGGCTCAACCCTGCTTAGCTTCAGTGAGTAACCGGTCTTGAGCTGCAGGGTGATATGGCTGTGGCTATACTAGGTAAAATAAGGTAAAATACAAGGTAAAACAACTGATTAACAAGGTGATTCTTCTGAATTTGAATTACGCCCTACAACAAAGCAACTGTACCAAACTCAGGCAGATTTGTAGCCAACTTTTCTTTAACCCTTTCGAGCTCGGTGTCCATTTCAATGGACATAACATATCAGGTCATGTTTTGTTTTTCGTTTCTGGAGCATTTTACCAAAATTAAAACCTGCTGGACTTTTGTCATCTAATGAAATGGGAGAAGACTCTGAATATACACTCTGCTGAAGAGAGACATGGCAGTACTTTCTTCCAAATACAGAAGCAACATTTTCAATGTGTTTATTCACATTTATTGATATGTTTGCCAATATTTCATTTATTAGATAAGAAAAGAAGAATTACATTTACTAATAAACGTTTAAAAATCAATGGCAGTATTACAAGATTTAAATCTGTTTTTTTATATACGTATATAAAAATGGGTTTAGACATTAAATATGACTCTCCATATTCCGTGGGTTCTAATAACAGTCTGTAAAACAAAACCTTAAAATGTTATACTGTTCTTCATAAAAATCATCAAGAATTATTTTATTTCACACTTTATGCTGGTGTATTGTTTTTGCAGTACTTGTGTTTTGCACCTGTGTTATGACCTGATGTCCATTGAAATGTACAAAAAAAATAAATAAATAATAATAATCAAAGAATATTGACATTTTTATTATTTTTATTTGGTCTTATTTATGGATACCTTAAGAACGAAATGAACGTCTTCTTAATTTTTCTGAATCTTGGAACATAATTCAGGTCTGAAGGTGTTAAAAGTACCTTCACGGAACCCAAACTTGGGTTATTGTATATGCTGTGGAAAAACCTCATTTATAATCTTTATAAATGACAGATGTCAAATTCGCCGAGACGTGTTAACAAAAAGCTGGATTTTGAACGTTAGCACTTTTGTGCGTGCATTAAAACATTTCAAAACTTCACAGCCGAGGCGTAGGCTCTAAATCCTGTTATTTATGACCTTTTCAGAAATCTGCATGTTTAGTTGTGGCGAGAGGAAAATCAGTCATTTTCCGGTATTTTGTAAAGCACATAGGTGAAGACGTGCTCTTCGTCTGCTGGGGTGAAAATAGCCGGGCCTGCTTACCGCGTGAATATGAGTTGTTTCTGAAAGCGTCGTATTAACATATTGGCGGAGCCGCTCGCTGTGGCCGATCGGCGGTGGAAGGGACCACGTGGAGTGAGTCTGCCCGGCTGGAGGCTCCGGTGGCCTGCGTAAATGGATCCTCAATGGGGAAGCTTCAAAATGGCACCACAGGAAAGACTGCGGCCAGAATATCAAATGTGTCTCAATGACACACGAGAGAAGGGACCTCCATTCGGACACAGACAGAGACTTTACTGCGACTGCAACTTAGGCTCATGTTTGAAGAAAAATATGTCCATTAGGGTAAAATGTTGCTCTTTTCAAGCCTTTCCTTTAAACGTCTGCCTGCCTGTGAAGGAAAGAAAAAAAAGAAAACAGCGCCTGTAGATGTAGTTATGAAGGAGGAAAGCATTCACGCGAATTACCCCGCATTCATCCAGCTCCAACTTCTGTACAATACATCTGCAAACGGAGCTGCTGGTTTCTTTAGGGTAAAGTGGTCTATAGTTGATGAGCTGAAATGCAGGAAATCATGTTGAAATGTGTAGTATGTATACTGGCTTATTATAATCGGGCTATATTATACATTGACAACGATGTACAAAAGACAATAAGCATTCTCAAGAAATAGTGTAGTGATTAGATAACAGCATCGGCAGCATATTATAAAGATTATCATTGTAATATATTGCTTTTTTACCCAACGCTGATTGGCAATCATATTTAGACTCCATTTCTGATATTGCAATGTAATAAATATCTTCAGTGATGAGTTCTTGTACATTAAGTATTCATGTTTTGTCATACAAGCAGGGCTTGACATTAACATTTTTGATCACCAGCCACTGTGGCTAGTAGTTTTCCAACATTACTAGCCACTCGCCATTTTCACTAGCCACAATTTTATTGTTGGGAAAATATATTTTATACACATAAATATGACTTTGACATGCTAAAATGACTTGATTTAGATGTTGCGTTTTCTCCACATGCCTCATTCATTTCACTTTTTGTGTGTCGTGTATGAGCTTGCTAAATGTTCATGAGCAAATGGGTCATGGTTTCATAGTATTACAATTAGTTTTTATTTCTTATAATTTTCAAAGCTCAAAATGAAGGATTTACCACATTTATCTCTGACCACACCAAACATAAACAATTAATTATTTCTTAGCCACACGTTTTAAATGTGTCAAAACAAGCATAATATAGCTGTTTACTATACTTTTTATTTAACAAAACATATGCACAGTAATCTGTCCTGGCTGTCCCAGATCACCAGTTAACTACACATAAATGGGGAGTAATCTCCCATTAAAGCAATGTTATTGTAAAAAATGATAATTAAACCACATTACGCAAAAGAAAGCAGGTAAAAAACATACCGTGTGATAATGAAAGGATTATAACACACACGGTTAACGTTAGACCCATAAATAATCTGTTCAAATAATGGTGAAAGTGAAAGCAACCGGTGCTGCTTACAAAAATACAAATCTGGAGCTCTTGAAAGCAGCAAGACTGGGGGTGCATGTTCATCACTTTCTGTCTAGTCTACTTGAAAGAGAACCGATCACATCAGCTGTGTTTCTAGACACAGTTGCTTCACGCAAGGAAACGAGAGCGCGCACGTGTTTTAAATAGTCGCGCGCATCAACTCAGCTGCGAGAGATCATCCTCTCATTCGGTATTCATCTGCTTTTTTATTGCTCACGCGAATGCAATTATCTTTGTCAGTCGTGTTGCTTCTTAATTCTAAGATCGCCTTTGCATGCATATTGGACCATCCTTATTGTCGAACCCTGCTTTTATGAATTATTATCCGGGAAAATTATTTTCAACCAGCCAAATTGGCTAGTGGGAGTGTCTGTCTTACCCGCCACCACTGAAATCTACCCGCATTTGGCGGGTGTTAATGTAAAGCCCTGCATACAAGGATTCTTTTGAAAGAATTTAAAGAATCAAAATTTGCGACAGTGCCCAGCTAATTATTAATAAGCAGCAAATTAGTAGTTTATTGAGCTGATGTAAACTCTCAGAAATAAAGGTACAACATCTGTCACTGGGGCTTTTTTGTCCCTATCAGTTCCTAAATACATGTACATATAATACACAACAATACATATTAATACTTAAAATGTACAAATGTGTGCCTCATAATAACTCACAAGGTATAAAAGTGAACCTTAAAGTTGAAATAAGATTGTTTTACTTACAAACAAATTACTGTCAAATTTAATTACTAAAAGTGTAATGTATGTTACAGTTAATTAGTTTAAAACCAAAAATGTACTGTAAAAATTACAGTAACTTACTGCCAATTTTGATTGCCCATTAGACTGTAAATTTACAAAGAGCACTGTAAATTAATAATTACAAATGCAGTATTTTTGTTACAGTTAATTAGGTTAACCACACACTAAAATCTACTGTAAAATTTACACTAACATACTGGCAATTGTGGTTGCCTGTTAGACTAAATGTAAAAGAGCAGCTTAAATTTATAATTACAACTGTGCAGTATTTTTTTTACAGTTAATTAGGTTTACAAAGAGTGCTGTAAATTTTACAGCAATTTACTGACAATTTTGTTTGCCTGTTAGACTGT
This sequence comes from Danio kyathit, assembly GCA_903798195.1. Taxonomy (NCBI): domain Eukaryota; kingdom Metazoa; phylum Chordata; class Actinopteri; order Cypriniformes; family Danionidae; genus Danio; species Danio kyathit. Next base: position 3,767,708 of record LR812527.1, on the reverse strand, counting down.
AAAATTTACAAGAGCACTGTGATTAATTACAAATGCAGTATTTTTACAATGAATTAGGTTAACTACACACTAAAAGTGTACTGTACAGTTTACAGTAACTTACTGACAATTTTTGATTGACTGTTAGACTGTAAATTTACAAGAGCACTGAAACAATAATTACAACTGTACAGTATTTTTACAGGTATTTTGTTTAATTACACACACTAAATGTTCTGTATATTTTACAGTAATTAGTTAGACTGTAAATTTACAAGAGCACTGTAAATTAATAATTACAAATGCAGTATTTTTACAGTTAATTAGGTTAACTACACACTAAAATCTACTGTAAAATTTACAGTAACTTATTGGCAATTTTAGTAGCCTGTTAGATTGTAAATTTAAAAGAGCACTGTAAATTAACTATGACGATGCAGTATTTTTACAGTTAATTAGTTTAAAACTAAAAATTTACTGTAATATTTACAGTAACTTACTGGATATTTTGGTTGCCGGTTAGACTGTAAAATTTACAAGAGCACTGTAAATTATTAATTACAAATGCAGTATTTTTACAATGAATTAGGTTAGGTAATTAGGTACTTTACAAGAGCACTGAAACAATAATTACAACTGTACAGTATTTTTACAGGTATTTTGTTTAATTACACACACTAAATGTACTGTATATTTTACAGTGATTTGACTGTTAGACTGTAAATTTACAAGAGCACTGTAAATTAATAATTACAAATGCAGTATTTTTACAGTTAATTAGGTTAACTACACACTAAAATCTACTGTAAAATTTACAGTAACTTATTGGCAATTTTAGTTGCCTGTTAGATTGCAAATTTACAAGAGCACTTTAAATTAACTATGACGATGCAGTATTTTTACAGTCAATTAGTTTAAAACTAAATATGAACTGTAATATTTACAGTAACTAACTTGATATTTTGGTTGCCGGTTAGACTATAAATTTACAAAAGCACTAAAAAACAATAATTACAACTTTACAGTATTTTTTACAGTTAATTAGGTTAACTACACAAAAAGTGCTGTAAAATTTACAGTAACTTACTGACAATTTTGGTTGCCTGTTAAACAGTAAATCTACAAGAGCACTATTAAATACAAATGCAGTATTTATACAGTTAATTAGGTTACAATAACTTACTGGCAATTTTGGTTGCTTGTTCAACTAAATTTACAAGAGCACTGTACATTAATAATTACAACTGTGCAGTAATTTTACAGTTAATTAGGTTAACTTCACTCTAAAATCTACTGTGACATTTACAGTAACTTACTGGCAGTTTTGGTTGCATGTTAGACTGTAAATTTACAAGAACACTGTAAATTCATAACTATGTGCAGTATTTTACTGTTAATTATGTTAACTACTCACGAAAAGTACTGTAACTTTTACAGTAACTTACTTACTGACAATTTTGTTTGCCTTTTAGACTAAATTTACAAGAGCACTGTGAATTATTAATTACAAATGCAGTATTTTTTTTTATCATTTTACAGTTAACTACACACAAAATGTACTGTATATTTTTCAGTAATCTACTGCCTTTTCTAGTTGCCTGTCAGACTGTAAATTAACAAGAGCACTGAAAAAATAATAACTGTAATATATTTGTACAGTTAATTAGTTTAAAAACTAAAAGTGTTTACAGTAACTTACTGGCAATTTTTGATTGTTGATTGCCTGTTAGAATGTAAATTTACAAGAGCACAAAAAAATGAGTACAACTGTACAGTATTTTTACAGTTAATTAGATTAACTACACAAAAATTACTGAAAAATTTACAGTAACTTACTCGCAACTTTGGTGGCCTGATAGACTGTAAATGTACAAGAGCACTGTAAATTAATAATTACAACTGTGCAGCAATTTTACAGTTAATTAGGTTAACTGCACACTAAAATGTACTGTAAAAATTTGAGTTACTGGCAATTTTGGTTGCTTGTTTGACTAAATTTACAAGAGCACTGTAAATGAATAATTACAAATGCAGCATTTTTACAGTTAATTAGGTTAACTGCACACTAAAAATGTACTGTACAGTTTGCAATAACTTACTGCCAATTTCGGTTGCCTGTTAGACTGTAAATTTACAAGAGCACGAAAAATAATAATTACAAATGCAATATTTTTACAGTTAATTAGCTTAACTACAAACTAAAATGTACAGTTGCAATCAGAATTATTAAACCCCCTGAATTATTAGCCCCCCTGTTTATTTTTTTCCCCAATTTCTGTTTAGCGGAGAGCAGATTTTTTTCAACACATTTCTAAACATAATAGTTTTAATAACTCATTTCTAATAACTGATTTATTTTATCTTTGCCATGATGACAGTAAATAATATTTTACTTGATATTTTTCAAGACACTTCTATACAGCTTAAAGTGACATTTAAAGGCTGAACTAGGTTAGTTAGGTTAACCAGGCAGGATAGGGTAATTAGACAAGTTATTGTATAATGATGGTTTGTTCTGTAGACCATTGAAAACAAATATAGCTTAAAGCGGCTAATAATTTTGACCGTAAAATGTTTTTAAAAAAATTAAAAACTGCTTTTATTCTAGCCGAAATAAGACTTTCTCCAGAAGAAAAAATATTATAGGAAATACTGTGAAAATTTCCTTGCTCTGTTAAACATCATATGGGAAATATTTAAAAAAGAAAAAAAATTCAAACGGGGTTTAATAATTCTGATTGCAACTGTATAGTACAGTTTACAGTAACTTACTGGCAGTTTTGGTTGCCTGTTAGACTGTAAATTTACAAAGAGCACTGTAAAAATAATAGTTACAAATGCAATATGTTTACAGTTAATTAGGTTAACTACACACAAAATATACTGTATATTTTACACTAATTTACTGCCAATTCTGGTTGCCTGTTAGACTGTAAATTTACAAGAGCACTGAAAAATAATTACAACTGTAAAGTATTTGTATAGGTAATTATTTTAAAACTAAAAATGTATTGTAAAAATTATAGTAACTTACTGGCAATTTTGGTTGCCTGTTAGACTAAATTTATAAGAGCACTGTAAATTAATAATTACAAATGCAGCATTTTTACAGTTAATTAGGTTAACTACATACAAAAAGTGTACTGTAAATTGTACAGTAACTTACAGTAATTTACAAGCGCACTGTAAATTATTAATTACAACTGTACTAATAAAATACTGCACATTTATAATCATTAATTCACAGTAAACTTGTAAATTTACAGTCTAAAAGACAACCAAAATTCACAGTAAGTTACTGTAAAATTTTACAGTACATATTTCACAGTGTACCCAACTGGCAGATCATTTATCTTGTTTTACAGGAAAGACTCACTTAATTTTGACCTATTTCTGAAAACAAAACAATATTTTTAACTTGTCTAGAAAATTTCAGATTTCAGAATTGTTAGATATTCAGACTAGATGATTGAAACCTCTAGGTAAATAAAATCATGTTTTTGCAGGACATTTACATTCACCATCATCTATATTATATAATCAAATGTGTTTTCCAGATTGGCGTCGACCTTAGGTATTGTTTCCTCTTCAAATTGTCACTTTAATTTATCTGTTTATTCCTCTCCATTTAATGTAGGAGATTGTTTTGTGTTTTTCCTGAATGTTTTTGGGGTTAGTGCTATACTGGTATGATTTATAGCGGCAGGATTTGGCCTTTCATGGGTGCAGTCTTTTATTCTGTCTGTCTTGCTTGGTGTGGTGCCATTGTGGTTTTTGCCTCCGGGCGGAGTGGCACCAGCTGATGGATGACTATGACAACATTTGTAGCGCAGACACCAAAAAAACCAGCCACTAATCGCTCTTTGATTTCTTCTAATCCTTCCTCTTCACAAATCTGTTACAATTAAAATCGAATGAAAGCAGCCCAGAAACGGAGAACACAACTGGAGTCTCTCTGATGTGTATTTTATCCACCAAAGTCAATTGAGTTTTTCGTTATTGGCCTCACATTCCAGACATCTTTGCGCAATGACATGCGGAGAGCAGTTTATTATTATGAACTACATATGCGGGCCCTTCGAAATAACTTTATTATTGTTCCAGAAATGTTAGTGTCACTGTATGCAAAACAAAACATTGTAGCCAAGCCACAGAAAACAACTTGTCGTTCCTGGCTCATTTGGGTCTGACAAACAGGCCTCAATAATGGGTTTCAGCTTTGGCCAGCGCAAGCAGAACTCAGCCCTGGGAGTGAGAGACGAAACCCAACCTCTACTTATCTCCCTGTGAACTTCTTAATGGGAGAAACCTCAGTGGCCGCTGCAAAAAAAAAAAAAAAAATACAGCAAAGATGTCGATCCAAAGAAGCCAAAAATGTTCCTGTCGGCATCTCTTTCTTGCTGCCACACTGCAAATGGTTTACAACAAGGGTGCATTAGCTAACAGTAGTTATTATATGGCTGTTTGGAATACTCGATTCTGATTGGTCCGTCGAGACAATCTAAGGTGTGTTATTCCCAGATAACAACCGCTAAATAACACAGGCTCATCCGGGAACTTTTGAAACACCTTAAACGTTAGGGAATATATTCACATCCATAAACTCACATCCACATTCATATGTATCTGCTTGTCTGTCATGTTTTTGACTGTTTGGTGCAATCTTGTGAAAAAGTAGTATGTAGGTTAGTCTATGCTCCATTCAGCCAGTTTCGTTTCTGTCAGCATTGCATTTTTTGACTGTTTTCCTCCATCTTGTGACTGAATAATGTGCAGGTTAGTGTATATTCCACTCAGCCAGTTTTGTTTCCATCAGCTTTGCGTTTTTGACTGTTTGGCGCCATCTTGTGACTTAATAATGCGCAGGTTAGTGTATGCTCCACTCAGCCAGTTTCGTTTCTGTCAGCTTTGTGTTTTTTGACTGTTTGGTGCCATCTTGTTGTCTGAATAATGCGCAGGTTAGTGTATACTCCATCAGCTGTTTTTGTTTCTGTCAGCGTTGCATTTTTTGACTGTTTGTCTCCATCTTGTGTCTGAATAATGCGCAGGTTAGTGTATACTCTATCAGCTGTTTTCATTTCTGTCAGCTTTGTGTTTTTGTTTATTTGGTGCCATCTTGTGACTGAATAATGCACAGGTTAGTGTATACTCTATCAGCTGTTTCGTTTCTGTCAGCTTTGCGTTTTTGACTGTTTGTCTCCATCTTGTGTCTGAATAATGCGCAGGTTAGTGTATACTCCATCAGCTGTTTTCATTTCTGTCAGCCTTGTGTTTTTGTTTATTTGGTGCCATCTAGTGACTGAATAATGCGCAGGTTAGTGTATACTCCATTCAGCCAGTTTCGTTTCTGTCAGCTTTGTGTATTTGACTGTTTGGCGCCATCTAGTGACTGAATAGTGCGCAGGTTAATGTATACTCCATCAGCTGTTTTCATTTCTGTCAGCTATGCTTTTTCTGACTGTTTGCTGCCATCTTGTGTCTGAATAATGCAGCGGTTAGTGTATACTCCAGCAGCTGTTTTCTTTTCTGTCAGCTTTGTGTTGAATATGTATGAATTAGAGGTGGGCATAGATTAATTTTTTTAATCTAGATTAATCTAGATTAATTTCGAAATTAATCTAGATTAATCAAGATTAAAATGGCTCATTTGAATTCTGCCGAAAGTATTCAGAATATGTGTGTTACCCAAATAATAAGTCTTTGAGAACGGGTTTCTCAAGCCGGGTGTCGCATTAGACCAGGGTCTCATCTCCAAAATGTTTCCAAAATGCATCACAAACTGCTTGAGAAACGATTCTACTATGAAAATTGGTGATGAAAATAAATGATGTTCAATAAGATGTACTTGTGTTTACTAACTGTTTATTCAGTTAAACATGAATGTTGAACTGTAGGTCTACATAAGCTCCAAACAGCGAATTCTGATGAGCTTAATCTGACTAAAGTCATCACTGAAATGGAATTAAGACGTGGAGTATGCAGATATTAGTGGCATTATTGAAGTAAACACCGCGGTCTTTAGGACCTTTCGCCATATTTTCCGACAAGGTCCACACGCGGCTGTCAGAAAGGACGGCACACACACATACACAAACACACACACACATCGTGAAATGCGGAAGATCTTTTTCTTACCATTTGGCATGCGTCATTAAATTCCATAACTCTCTCACGTGTCCTTACTCCGTATTTGCGTCTAATACCCCAGTTTGTCACGAAGGAATAAATGAAAAGTGAAACTGCAGTTAGAGCCTCTGCTGATTTGATTCAAAGAGCAGACGGCTCACCAGTCAGGTATACATCCGCGGTAATATATCAAGGTGAAAGTCATCATAGCTTGCGTAAAATAGACCCAGCTCCCAACCCAACTTTGAGAATAGATTAACGGCGATATTTTTTTTATCGCGCGATAAGAGTCTCGCGTTAACGCAGCACGTTAACGTCGTTAACGGCCCAGCACTAGTATGAATACAGTTGTGCTTTGTCTACTAAAGAAAGAAAATTAATTGATTTATGTTTAATACAAGCAAGGTGTTGAATTATGAAAATGTTATGAAATGAAACCTAATCAAATGTTTGGCTCTTGAAAAGATATCTGGGAGGTGTTTTTGAACTTTGTGAAAAGTGAATTGAAGAAACTTTGGAAGTCTGAATTTGTGGAATATATATCTAGATCTTAAATTTCTCTTGCGAGTGCCATTCGCGGCTGCTGTTCTCGTGTAAATCCACCAGAGGCTGCTGTCAACTGACTGACCAACCAACCGATCGACTGGCTAATAGGGTTTTCAAAAGCATCGATGGACCAACGCCCACCCACTTCCCTAAACCCAACCATCAGTGTTTTGAAAAGCAATCCAGAAAAAAAAGCCCCCTGATTTTTGCCACATTTTCAGCTTTTACCACATTCTCACCCTGTTATTTACTTGTTTATTTTATTTTTTGGCTTTTGTTTTTGTCTTACTCGTTTTCTGGAACCGCTCTTCACCAGACTCGAACCCCGTCATCGTGGTCAATCCCTCTCTGTGTCTCAAGTCCGCCAACGTACACTGCGAGCCACTGGACAAACTGCTAAAAGCGGGAAAAGCCGTCCATACGGAGGTAAGCGGTCAGTTGGTAAGCGCAAAAAGAAACAGAAGCCATTAGCGTGTCATTTAGTCCAGTATTGTTTGTTTTAAAGACGAAATGCAGCCATACGTTACTCTGGCTACATAATTTGCGATCTCCAGAAATTCCAGGAGTACGTTTTCACAATGAACCTATGTTGAAAACATTACTACTTGCTACTAAAAAAAATAAGGGTTGATGAGCATGTTTTATGGGCATGAATCTTATTAAAAACTAGTTATTACAGCTAAAATAAAGTTTTAAAATACATTACTGGTCTTACACTGTAAAAAAATAATAATAAGCCATCCCAAAAAGCGTTTATGCTACTTTATTCATTCATTTTCTTGTCGGCTCAGTCCCTTTATTAATCTGGGGTCGCAACAGCAGAATGAACCACCAACTTATCCAGCACATTTTTACGCAGCGGATGCCCTTCCAATCGCAACCCATCTCTGGGAAACATCCATACACTCATTCACACTCATACACTACAGGCAATTTAGTCTACCCAATTCACCTGTACTGCATGTCTTTGGACTGTGGGGGAAACCGGAGCACACGGAGGAAACCCACGTGAACACAGGGAGAACATGCAAACTCCACACAGAGCCAACTGACCCAGCCGAAGTTCGAACCTGCGACCTTCTTGCAGTGAGGTGACAGCACTACCTACTGCCCCACTATGCTACTTTAACTGATTTTAATAAGTTCATTGGTTTCAACTAATTTTTTTAAAGTTGCATAAACTTTAACTTAACATATTTAGTCAGTTTGGCTATTGTAAGTTGAGATGACTAGAAAAAATTATTTGATTCTAATAATAATTTGAACTAAAAAATTAAGGCAGCAAGATTTTTTTTAGTCTCTGATTGTAATGAAGCTACAAAACTTTAAACTTGGCTAAATGGCTCAGTGGTTAGCACTGTCGCCTCACAGCAAGAAGTTCCCTGGTTCGAGTCCCGGCTGGGTCAGTTGGCATTTCTGTGTGGAGTTTGCATGTTCTCCTCATGTTGGTGTGGGTTTCCTCCGGGTGCTCCGGTTTCTCCCACAGTCCAAACAAATGTGCTATAGGGGAATTGAATAAGGTAAATTGGCCGTAGTGTATGAGCGTGCATGGGTGTTTCCCAGTAATAGGTTGCATCTGAAAGAGCATCCACTGCATAAAACATATGCTGGAATACTTGGCGGTTCATTCCGCTGTGGCGACCTCTGAAATAGAAACTAAGCTGAAAGAAAAAATGAGTGAAACACAATAATCTTACACAATGTGATATTGCTTAATATCACATTCCTAAATCAACATCAATACAATTTTGGGGCTAGAAATAAGATTGCAGGAGTTTCTGCAGCGTAACGAGGTTTTGAAAATATAAATTGTGATCGTACAGAACTTTAGGCTTTCAGGGTGAACAAAGATTAAAAAATAAACTCAGCCCAAACCTATCAATCATATATCTAAAAATCCTCTTTCCCTAAGAAATAAAAAAGGGATGGATTATACCATAAATTGCCGAAATCACAAAGAAACGCGCGTGTGTGTATGTTTTCTCGGGATGGAAATCAGCCCCGGAAAATCAGTATGCATGGTTTCCCAGTGTTCCCGTGGAGCGAGCCAAAATATCCCTCTCTATGACCTACAATCAAAACATGTAAAGTACTACAATTTAAAATATTCTGTCATCTCGCTCTCCTTTTTTTATCATACACATCTTCTATTCAATCTCGCCCTGAAGTACGGAGACAGTAATACAGAAGCCGTTTTGTTTTCCCATATCTGAGAGTGCAATTTCAAGCCAGGAATACTATACTACACTGCATCAGCAGCGCGGACTTTGTCTCGTAAATATGAGAAAGATGACAATTTATGCGGTCTCTCGCTAGTGTGTGTGTGTGTGTGTGTGTGTGTGAGTGCCGATTGTGTGTGTTTTTTTCCAGGTTCCTGCAGAGAATGTGATCACAGCGTCGAGTCATTACCATTCCATTACACACACATACTGTAGGGAAGAGTGCATGGGGGTAAGATGTGCCAGTTGTTCTGTAGGCAATTTAAAATGATTTAGAGGTAGACTATACTTTATGATGCTTCTTATCAAGTGAAATTAAAAGATCACTCCTGCACCTATAGATGTTTTCGTTGAGTCATCGAAATAAAATATCCAAAAACCACTAGAACATTCATTTTTCTTCGGCTTAGTCTCTATTTCAGAGGTCACCACAGCGGAATGAACCGCCAACTTTTCCAGCATATGTTTTATGCAGTGGATGCCCTTCCAGGTACAACCCACTACTGGGAAACATCCATACACTCACACTCATTTACACACAAACTCATACACTACAGCCAATTTAGCTTATTCAATTCCCCTATTGTGCATGTGTTTGGACTGTGGGGGAAACCGGAGCACCCGGAGGAAACCCACGCCAACACGGGGAGAACATGCAAACTCCACACAGACATGCCCACTGACCCAGCCGAGGTTTGAACCAGCGACCTAATAATTAACTCTACTTTGGCTGAACAAATAAAGTCATACACTCTAGAATTGGGTTAAAAAGTGTTATTTAAATTTCATGGAAAATAATAACACGGGCTCATTGTGAATATGTGCCCAGGCCCCATTTTTGAGAATTGAGAAATATGTGCTCATGGGTACATACAGTGTTGGGGAGAATACTTTGTAAATGTATTTAGTTACAGAATACAGAATACCTGCTTTAAAATATATTTTGTAACGTATTCCGTTACTTTGCTTAATCCTGGTACTGTATTCTAAATACTTGGAATACTTGCCCTTGAAAACAGCCTTCAAGTCTATTAAATGTCACACTATGCGTTGGTAGCAATTTCTGCAGGAAAACAGAGGGCCTCTAATGCTAAACATTATTGACTGACAGGGGAAAATAAATAAAACAATATAATTATGTTTATTAAATAATGTTTATTTATCAAAGTGTCAACAAATTCAATTTCTGTTTCTGTAATAAAGATAAAAAGTGCTTGAACATAGACAGCATTACTGTCTGTAATATACAGTATATGTATATAATATGCATTTTGCTTACCCTTTGTATTTCACATTCTGCACAGAAAAATATCAGGTAAAAAACTTCATAATAGTTTATGTAAAACCAAGGTAATGTAACAGGCTCTATCCAACATTTTAATTTCTATTATGAAAACTTCTCACCAAAGAACAATATTGCAAATATTAGAAGAATGCAAAATGTGTTTGCTTTACAAAAATGTAAACATCAAAATGAACAAGTTTTGTTTTAAGTCAAACATATTAGCCAGTAGCCACCCATCTACAGTACCTTGAACTACCTTGCTTGAACTTCCAAGACGTGAATGCATTTTTTCCTTTACTGCTGCTAGAAAGTTGCTTCGGTTGCGGCTCCAACCCCTCGAGCTCCTGGTCTGAATCCTCCATATTTGTACACTCAAGTTAACCAGGGCTGCCAACTTTGGCTAAGGTGCCCATAAGTCCCGCCCACATTTGTGTCAGAAAAGCGAATGTAAATTTAAGAAGCGTAAACGAAACCTCTGAAAGCGCAAACGAAACATCAAGCAGCGAATACACGAACAATGACGGCAAAAAGCAGTTTATTTGAAAATCATGGTTGTTGTCCGGTTGTTCGCTGTTTGCGATCGTCCTTTTTGCTGCGTTAGAAAATGGAGGTGTGGCATGAGAGCGTGAGAACAGGGTCATTTGCGTGAGACTCACTGAGTTAACGCTAGCGATAGCAGTCGGGAGTGTAGCTTCTGTTTCTATGGTTTCGGCGGCAATTTAGTAATATTATTATGGGCCAGGCACGCATCGCCCTAAGTATTCCAATGGTATTAGGAAAGTAACTGTATTCTAAATACCCTGTTTAAAAATAGTAACTGTAACGGAATACAGTTACTCATGAATAGTATTCTAAATACGTATCGCCGGTACATGTATTCCGTTACTCCCCAACACTGGGTACATATGGCTGCATTTTGTGAGTAAATGAATGCTACGATGTGGTAATGCTAAGTGTTTACCTTTGTACACTCTCAGAAATAAAGGTATAGGAGCTGTCACTGGGACAGTACCTTCTTTTAAAAGATACATATTTGTACCCAAAGAGTCCACAATGGTACCTCAAAGGCGCATATTAGTACTCAAATCTACCTAAAAAGTATCTTTGAGGAACTATTATGGACACTTCACCTACAAATATGTAAAAGGTACTGCCCCAGAGACAGCTTCTGTACCTTTATTTCTGAGAGTGTATGGACAGCTTCTCCAGCATGAACGGCTTCAGATTTGGAACGTGGAGTGGACCAGAGTTCGAGACTGGCAAAGGATGGTTCCAGAAACCAAATAAAACAAGCCCCAGAAAAAGCAGTCTGAAATTGTGGTAAAAGCACACAGTCATGATGGCTTTACTCTTTTAGCTCGCTTTGAAAGCACTATTGGTTGGGTTTAGTCAAGGGGGGAGGGTGGACAATTGATGTCAAGCTGATAATAATATGCACAACAAGCCGACCGGCTTCTCTCACAGACGTTGAGATCGGCAGAAATATACACAGCGCCCCCTGGTGAATCATATCTGGCACCTAAACTCTGGAACTCCTAGCACAGTTCAGGAGGCAGACACACTCTGTCAGTTCAAAACTAGAATAAAGATCTCTTTGGATTAGCATACACATAAAAGGCTTTTGAAATCCAAATCCTCTAAAGGGTTGTCAGTCTGCCGGGAACACATCCCAAAAGACATTATCATATGAACAGCATCTGCGCTTATGTTAGTCTGTTTTTTATTATCCCGAGGTCTCCATAATCCCGGACCAGGCTGTATCCTGAGCAGATGCTGTGGTGATCATAGAAGCGTGGAGAGCATGGAACTGATTCCTGAAAGACCCCAGTGACAGACGAGTCTCCGCATTGATCCCATGGGCCAGCCTGAACACCCGCCAGTGACCTACTCAAACCTGCAGCTTCTTCACGATGGACGTCCAGCGTTCTCCAGCCTCCAGCGTCTAGACTGCAGCTCTGCACAAGAAGTTTGGCCAGAGAAGAAATGGTCATTCCCAACTGAGCCTGGTTTCTCTCGAGGTTTTTTTCTTCACTTTCGTCAATTGGTGAAGTTTGTTTCTCGCCACTCTAGCCACTGCCTTGCTTGGTTTGGGACTTGTGGAGCTGCACATCGATGGATTTGCTCTTCAGTGTTTGGACTTTCAGCAGTGAAGATTAAACTACAATGATATGAACTAAACTGAACTTCATCTCTGAAAACTGGACTGACACAGTTTCCATTTGCTAAAACTTCTATGTTAAGCTGCTTTGACGCAATCTACATTGTAAAAGCGCTATAGAAATAAACATGAATTAAAAAAAGTTAATTTACGAGAAATGGCACATATTAGAAAACCAACACAGGCTCATTCTGAAAACGTAGTCCTATGTATGTTTCTGGAGACCACTAATTATGTAGCCAGAGGTACGTATGGCTGCAATTCAATTCATTTTTAAATTGAACACTACGGGGCGGTGCTACACCGTTCCTTTTCGCGTTGACCAGTGTTTCGAGTCCGGTAAAGAACGATTCCAGAAAGCAGGTAAGACAAAAACAGAATCCAAAAAATTAAATAAACGAGCAAATAACAAGGTGAGAATGTGGTAAAATCTGAAAATGTGATAAAAATCAGACGAGGGCTTTTTTTTTTCTGGATTGCTTTTGAAATTTGTTGGTTGGGTTTAAGGAAGTTCAATTGATAAAATTGGTTGGGTTTAGGGAAGGAGGAGGGTGGGTCAGTTGATTGGTCGGTCAGTCAGTCATCCAGTCAATCAACAGCGGCCTCCGGTGGGTTTACGCAAGAACAGCAGGCATGAACGGCACTCGCAAGAGGAATTTGAGATTACAAAAAGCATACACCGCAGCCTCTCGTGGATTCGTGAAAACAAAAACTGCAAAAATACGCACCTCCTGGGACGTATTTTACGGCCTCCAGAAGCGTGTGTAGAGGTACATTTTCAAAATGAGCCCGGGTCGGAGAAAACGCCTTCGATTTGTGAAAACAAAAAGCACACATAGCCGAGGGTGCATATTTCTCGGTTCTCAAAAATGTAGCCCTGGGCACATATCTCTAATGAGCCTGGGTTGAAAAATATTATCCCAATATTGGGTTATGACTAGGCCCACACGGAATCTGCGCGTGCAGAATTCCGCAGATTTCCATAGATTTTTTTATCCCATCATTAATTCTGTTTATTTACTTGAGTAAATGTGTGTAAATCTGAATTTATTCAGTTTTTAAATTACACATATTACACATATTAAGGTTTTAGTTATGAGTCTCCCAAAATAATTCCGCAGAAATCCACAGATTTTTAACAAAATCCTTCGCAGAAATTGCAAAAAACGTCCGCAGATTCCGTCTGGCCCTAGTTATGACAACACAACATTTTTGTCTCAGAACAAAAAGGTCTCTGGTTTGAGTTTTGGCCGATCCATGAAGTCTTTCTGTGTGTAATTTCCTCAAGGTAATCAGTTCTCGTAATCAACATGCTGGATGCTGGAGAAATGGGCAAGAATTATGAGCTCACATGAGCCAAATTGTTTTGGCAAGACAGCTGGGTCACAGCATATCTGAAATATCAAGGCTTGTGTGTTACTCTCAGTCAGCGGTGGTTAGAATTTACCAACAGCTGCCAGAAGAGGGACAAACCATAAACCAGTAACAGGGTCTGTTTCCCCCAGACTTAAACAACAACAACAACAACAACAACAAAAAAAGAAATAAAGGTTAATATAAGTCTCATTATATTTAATCTACCATTGGGCTAAGTGAAATAATCTTATTTCAAACCCAAACTAACCCAATTAGCTTTGTTTAAAAGGAAAAACTCTTGGAAAATGCTTCTTGATTTCAGAAATTTTAGACATTTGCACTAGAAACAAGACAAAAGCTCTAGTCTTATAGTAATTTATAACACTGAGAGGCACTAAAAAAATAAGTTGAACAGGTATCAGATGTAAAAAAAAAAAAAAAAAGAATAATTCATTAAGCCTTTCTAAAAAGTCAAACAATGGTTTTATACACAATAACAGCATCACAACGATAAATATTCTGTATCCCCCCACTTCAAACAAACAAAAAAAGATTAATCCAAGTCTCATTTCATTTAATCTACAAGTGAAATAATCCTATTTCAAACCCGAAATAACCAAATTAGCTTTTTACAAAAGGAAAAACTCTTGGAAAATGCTTCTTGATTCAAGAATTTTTAGACGTTTACACTAGAAACAAGACAATAACTCTAGTATTATGGTAATTTATAGCACTGAGATGCACTACAAAAAGAAGTTGAACAGGTATCAGATGTCAAATAAAAACAATGACTTCATTAAGTCTTTCTAAAAAGTCAAACAATGCTTTTATTCACAATAACAGCATCACAACGATAAATATTCTGTTTCCCCCAGTCTTAAACAACAACAACAACAAAAAAAGAAATAAAGGTTAATCTAAGTCTCATTATATTTAATCTACCATTGGGGTCAGTGAAATAATCTATTTAAACCCGAAATAACCCAATTAGCTTTTTCTTTAAAGGTAAAACCCACTTAATTGTCACTTTCACTGAAAACTAAATGTCATTTTTAGACTGTAAAGAAAATGCTTCTTAATTAAATAATTTATAGACATTTGGACTAAAAACAAGACAAAAACTCTACTATTTATAGCAATGTACAGCACTAAAAAGAAGTTGAACAGGCACCAGATGTAAAAAAAAAAAACAATGACTCCATTAAGCTTTTCTAAAAAGTCGACAATGATTTTATTCACAATAACAGCTTCACAACGATAATTATTCTGTTCCCCAGTCTTAAACAAGTAAAAAAGGCATTAAAGTTTGATCCAAGTCTTATTATATTTAATCTACCACTGGGCTAAGTGAAATAATCTTATTTCAAACACAAAATAACCAAATTAGCTTTTTCCAAAAGGAAAAACTCTTGGAAAATGCTTCTTGATTCAAGAATTTTAGGACATTTGCACTAGAAACAAGACAATAACTCTAGTATTATAGTAATTTATAGCACTGAGATGCACTAAAAAAATAAGTTGAACAGGTATCAGATGTCAAATAAAAACAATGACTTCATTAAGTCTTTCTAAAAAGTCAAACAATAGTTTTAGGGCGTACTCACACTATGCTATGCGAACCGTGCCCAGGCCCGTTTCCCGGATCGTTTAAGAAGTGTGAGTGCTCTGAATCGGGCTCAGGCACGGTACACTTGGGCGGCCCTGGCCCGATTGGAAGAGGTGGGCCAGAGCGCGGTTTACTTGGGCTAAGGCGCGGTACGCTTACAGTGTGAGTGCAAGCGTGCCTGAGCCCGAAACTGAAAGCGAGACGTGACTTTTTAAGGGACTGTTTGATATGGATTAATTAATCATTCGTGCTGTTCAATGAACGCAAACTGTCGTAGATTATTAAAGACGCAAACCCCTCACTGCACGTCAGCTGCGCCTTCAGCAAATCTCCTAATTCCTGCAGCACGAGGACTTTATGATTGTTTATGAGCGTCAAAAGTGGCTGATCTGTTCGGCGAAATATTAGACTGCGTGTCACCGCATATCAAACGACTAAAGCAATATAACTAAAGAAATCTCCACTGTGCTGAGCGAGAGCGCTTCTGAACAGCGCATCATTGATGACGAAAGCGTGCCCAGGCCCGAATGTAATGTGAGTGCGGGCCGTCGGGGGAGACGGGAGGGGGGATAATCGTGCTTTGGCCCGGTTCAACGCAACTGTACATAGTGTGAGTACGGCCTTATTCACAATGACAGCATCATAACAATGAATATTCTGTTTCCCCCCAGTCTTAAACAACAACAAAAAAGGAAATAAAGGTTAATCCAAGTCTCATTTCATTTAATCTACCATTGGGTTAAGTGAAATAATCTTATTTCAAACCCAAAATAACCCAATTAGTTTTTTTTTAAGGTAAAACCAACTTAATTTTGACTTTTACTGAAAACTAAATGTCATGTTTAGCTTGCCAAGAAAATACTTCTTGATTTAAGAATTTTAAGACATTCAGACTAGAAACAAGACAGAAACTGTAGTATTTATAGCAATGTTCAGCACTGAGATGCACCAAAAAAAAAAAGATTCTACAAGTGCCTGATGTAAAAAAAAAAAACTCAATGAGTTCATTAAGCCTTTCTAAAAAGTCAAACAATGGTTTTATTCACAATAACAGCATCACAACGATAAATATTCTGTTTCCCCCCACCTCAAACAAACAAAAAAGGAAATAAAGGTTAATCCAAGTCTCATTTCAGTCATGTGGCTCTTCCTGCATGAGATAATCAGGACGCCACACTTTGGTCGAATCCAAATCCCTCCGCAGATACAATTATCCCTGTCCCTCGGCCTGCCAGTCGCTCTGTCAGCCCACTCTTTTAATTCTGTAATCAGAGACGCGCAGCAGCCCCCTATCGCCGTCTCCACACAGCAGCCAGTCAATACAGACATCCCCAAACACACCTCGGCTGATTCCCTCAAATGTTTTATTGAGTGTGGACATCTGGGCTACTGTAAAACACGCATTATCTGGGCTGGGAGGAGAGCGGCACCCTGCTTTGTCCCCGCTGTCAGCCGTGGCAGTGTCGCCCGCGTTTGATGGAGATTAATGAAGTATCAGGAGAGTAATGCGCTTCTTCAGGCACTCTTACAATCTGGAGGAAGCGACCGGCCCCTGTCTTAAATAGCAAAAGCTGTCAGGAGCTCAAAGGTGCACAAGGCTCGAGAGGAGAACGGGCACAGATAATGCTGATGGGATGGACCACCGGCCGCAGGTCGCTACTAAAGGCTAATTCCCACAACGCACTGTTGTTTGGATTTAGAAAACAACAGGGCGCTGCTGAGGGTATAGCGTGAACATATTTCAACATTAGGCTCTAAAAAGAAAACTGGAATGTCATCGAGTGATGTAAATATGTACGGTTCAAATCAAAATTATTTGCTCTCCTGTGATTTTTGTTTTTCAAATATTTCACAAATGATGTTTAACAGAGCAAGGAATGTTTCACAGTATTTTGTATAATATGTTTTCTTCTGGAGAAAGTCTTATTTGATTCATTTCGGCTAGAATGAAAGCAGTTTTTAATTAAAAAAAAAAAAAAGGTCAATATTATTAGCCCCCTTAAGCAATATTTATTTTCAATTGTCTACAGAACAAACCACTGTTATACAGTGACTAATTACTAGGGCCAGACAGAATCTGCAGACATTTTTTGCTATTTCTGCTGAGAATTTTTTTTTAAATCTGCGAATTTATGTGGAATTATTTTGGGAGTACTAAAAACTTAATATATGAAATATATTATGATTTTTTTTTATCTTTGAATTAATAAAATGCAATGCAAATCCATCTAGATTTATTTATTTGGCAAGCAAAGCAAGTCTCTCTCATATATATATATATATATATATATATATATATATATATATATATATATATATATATATATATATAATCTAAATAAAGACAAAATATTACTTTACAAACTAGGGAGCGCGGGGCACAAAGTAACGCGGGGTAAAATGTAACACGGAGTTTTAAGGTATTTGCTCAGGGTTATTCATGGCATGCTTCCGAGGTTTTCACCACAGTGTCGGCAGACGTCTTCCTGCCAATTATTGAAAATTTTCGGCGAAATTTGGATGAGAAACACAGGAGAAACCATTTTTGCAGTATAAAAGTATTTTTTATTACAGTCGATATTTTTTTTATTTTAAAAAAAATTGGTGAAAGTATGAGTGTAAAATCTTATATTGTTGTGATCACCGTCTTCTAGGCTAAAAGATGAAACCATTATTCAAAGATGTATAAAACCAGCCTGATCTCACGAGGAAACGTAAGTATTTTATGTTTTGTCAGTTTAGTGGCTAATTCGTATGAATTTGTACGAGTTCAGTCTTACGAAAATGTACGATTTTAAAAAGGAGGCGTGGCACCTAACCCCACCCCTAACCCTAACCGTCACGTGATGGGCAAATCGTACTAATTTGTACGAATTAGATCGTACGGATTCATACTAATCAAAAAGTTACGAATTGGCCGTGAGATAGCGTTGATAAAACCCACAGTGACTGCTAGCCAGTTTTGAGGAAAACATGACACAGCGGGGTTAGTTGTAACAGGGTGTTACAATTAAGCCACACACTGTTGGACACCAATTAAACTAGCAAAACATTTTTTTTTAATTTTGAGTGTAATGTTGAGAACTTTTTAAATAAAAATGTTTTTTAATAGAAAATATTGTTTTGATAGAAAAAAAAAAATATTTTATTGCTAAAAATGCTAATAAATGCATTATATAATAATGGATAAATGGATAATAATGCAAATAAATTCAAAATTGTTTGTCCAATAAACAAAAAAATAAATAAACATATTGTGCTATGTAGAATAAAAAAGAAATGACCCAATTACTGAGGAATTATAGCTACTATTTAAAGTAAACTGAATTTAAATTAATTGTGTGAAATCTGCCTTTATAAGCATGTGTTACAACTAACCCCCTGTCTGTTACAACTTGCCCCGCAGGTGGGGTAAATAGTAACATTTATACTCCTGGCACTTTTGGCAATACTGCACAGAAACCACAGGTCCGGCGATCGTAATTCCAGTGCTCATTTGTAGGAGAGGCTTGTGTGTTGTTGGTAAAAAAACATGGTTCGTCTAACCCTATTACTTTGTTCATTATTTGACCAAAACAAAAAAGTGTTACTTTGTGCCCCGCTCTCCCCTATATTGTAAATAAATCAAACCAAATTAAATCAAATCACTTTCAAATTAATTAATAATATCATTGAAATAATTTAAAATCTGAATAAATATAAATTTACACACATTTACACAAGTAAATAAATACTCAAGGATGGGCTAAAAATCTGCGGATTTCTGTGCGCAGATTCCATGTGGGTCTACTGATTACCCGAACTTTACCCTAATTAACCTAGTTAAGCCTTAAAATGTCTCTTTTAGCTGAATACTAGTATCGTGAAAAATATCTAGTCAAATATTATTCACTGTCATCATGGCAAAGATAAAATAAATCAGTTATTAGAGATGAGTTATTAAAACTATTATGATTAGAAATGTGCTGAACAAATCTTCTCTCCGTTAAGCAGAAATTGGGGAAAAAAATAAACAGGGGGGTTAATAATTTAGGGGGTTTAATAATTATGATTGCAACTGTATACATTTCTGGATATCATGAATTACATAGCCAGAGCTACGTATGGCTGCATTTCATCTTTAAAATGAACGCTACGGGACGCTATGATTAGGGCCAGACAGAATCTGTGGACATTTGCTTTTACTGTTGAAAATTTTTGTAAAAATTTGCGGATTTATGTGGAATGATTTTAGGAGTATCATTGCTAATAATTTAAATAAAAAATAATACATTTTTAATTTTTATTTAATGTTTACAATGCAAATCCAATGCAATCCCGGATCTGCGGATTTCTGCGCGAACAAATTCTGTGCGGGCCTAGTTATGACGGCTTTCCTTTTCTTGCTTACCAGCTGACCGTTTACCTCCATATGGCTGACTTTCCCACTGTTACCAGTTTGTCCAGTAGCTAGACACATACTGTACATTGACGGATTTGAGACACAGAGCAGAGTTAACTGCGACAATGATGTTCGAGTCCGGTGAGGAATGGTTCCAGAAAGCTGGTAAGACAAAAACAAAAGCCAAAAAATAAAATAAACAAGTAAACAACAGGTGGGCTTTTCTTTTTTTGGATTGCTTTTGAAAACACTGTCGTTTGGGTTTAGCAAAGTGGGTGAACTAAAAACTAAAGTGTTGGGACCCAAGTGTTGGGTCAAAACTCAATGTAGGTTTAATTAACTTAGCTGATGATTTATTATAAAGCTTGTTTGGCATGCTGTCCCGGGAGAGAGCTCTGAGCTCATAAGATCCTCGAGCCCGGGGCTCCCTCCCGTTGCAAAGCGAGAGGGGAGATCGAGCTCAGGTAGACCTCAAAAAATCCCCTGTCGTAGTGATTAAAGAGCAGATAGTAGTTCTCTTTAACGAGATAGGTAGGGAGCAAGTCTATAGTGTTGATTAGTCAACTTAGGTTGCATGTTTTGGGAGGAAACCGGAGAACCCGGGGAAAAGCCACGTGAGCACGGGGAGAACGTGCAAACTCCACACAGAAATGCCTGCTGGTTTGGTAAAGCCTAGAACCATTGACATTCTTGCTGTGAGGCAACAGCGCTAAGCACTGGGCCACCGTGTCACCCATCTAGAAAGGAGGAGGAGTAGGGGTGGAAGGGGGGATTCTTCAAAGCGAAGATAGCGGTGATGTGAAACCCGGGGTATTTATAGTAGCTTAGGGATCATCTGATTGGTGCATGGTGATTTGGATAATGTGGGTCCAGCCGCTAGCAATCATAAGGACGTGATCCTCTCGAAATTAGTGTATAAATAAACTTCACTTAAATTTCCCTTTAACCCAACTGATCCCTAAATATACTGGGTTGTAAAATAATAATAATAAATCCTTACATGTGTATAGCGCTTTTCTGGACACTCAAAGTGCTTTACACATTGGGGGGAATCTCCTTATCGACCACCAGTGTGTAGCATCCACCTGGATGACGCGACGGCAGCCATATTGTGCCAGACCGCACACCAATTTAAGTGGATTGAACCTAAACAATTAAGTTGTTCCCCCAAAAAACTCAAGAATTATGTTGCTTCAGCTCATTTTCCTTCAGCTTAGTCCCTTATTTTTCAGGGGCCGCCACAGCAGAATGAACCGCTAACTATTCCAGCATATGTTTTACACAGCGGAAGCCCTTTTGGCTGCAACCCAGTACTGGGAATGTGTTTCAGCTGATTTTAAATAACTAGTTACATCATTTTTAGAGTTTATGTTCAGATGTCTAATTCCCGCAATGCACCGTTGTTTGGATTTATAAAACAATAAAAATATAACACATTAACATATAATACACATAACCTGTATATAATCTGTATTAGTGCGAATTATCATGTTAAAAAAAGTTTGTACACATGGATGTATTGAATGAATGTTTATTATGCTGCCTTTTCTTCTGTTTTTAAGCCAGTTTCTTGAACTTTCCCCCCTTTATGAGCGAAAACTTTTGGAAGTCTATAAAAGCTGTTCTGCATTTCTCATTTTGGCCGATTTAAACAATTATAAACAACATAAAACAGAAACATTTTAATGTTCTGATAGCGATTCCTAGGTAGAAGAACCACTTCTATGAATCGATTAATTTACCTTATTGTTTTTTTTTTTTTTTTTTTTACAAATTTAAGTAGATTGAACATTAAACAATTAAGTTGTCCCTCAAAAAAACTCAAGAATTGTGTTGTTTCAGCTCACTTTAAATATGGACTTTTTTGAGTGCATGCTTAGATGTCTAATTCCCACAACATTGCTGAGGGCACCCTGGAAATATTTTTATTTACGTTAAACAACTCCACACAATTCCTTCATGTTGTCCCGACTCGAATCAATTAAGTTAGCCTCATGATTTTTTTTCCCACAAATTTAAGTGGATTGAACATAAAACAATTAAGTTGTCCCCCAAAAACTCAAGAATTATGTTGCTTCAGCTCATTTTCCTTCAGCTTAGTCCCTTATTTATCAGCCACAGCGGAATGAACCGCTAACTATTCCAGCATATGTTTTACACAGCGGATGCCCTTCCAGCTGCAACCCAGTACTGGGAATGTGTTTCAGCTCATTTTAAATAACTAGTTACATCATTTTTAGAGTTTATGTTTAGATGTCTAATTCCCACATCGCACCGTTGTTTAGATTTATAAAACAATAGGAATATAACACATTAACATATATTACACATAGCCTGTATATAATCTGTATTAGTGCTGTCAAACGAATTATCGTGTTTAAAAAAAGTTTGTACACATGGATGTATTGAATAAATGTTTATTACATGCCACATTTTCTTGCGTTTTTAAGCCACTTTCTTAGACTTTCCCCCTTTATGAGCGAAAACTTTAAAATTCTATAAAAGCTCTTATCATTTAGACCGATTTAAACAATTATGAACAACATAAAACAGAAACATTTTGATGTCCTGATAGCGATTCCTATGTAGAAGAATCACTTCCATAAATCGATTAAGTTACCTTATTGTTTTTAATGTAAGTAGATTGAGCATAAAACAATTAAGTTGTCCCTCAAAAAAAAAACTGAAGAATTGTGTTGTTTCAGCTCACTTTAAATATGGACTTTGAACAAGCTGCATAAATAACCTTTTTTTGAGTGTATGCTTAGATGTCTAATTCCCACAATATTTTTATTTACACTAAAAAACTCCACACAATTCCTTCATGTTGTCCAAACTCGAATCAATCAAGTTAACCTCATCGTTGTTTGACACATTTAAGTGGATTGAACATAAAAGAATTAAGTTGTCCCCCCAAAAACGCAAGAATTATGTTGCTTTAGCTCATTTTCCTTCGGCTTAGTCCCTTATTTATCAGGGGTCGCCACAGCTGAATGAACCGCTAACTATTCCAGCATAAGAATGTGTTTCAGCTCATTTTAAATAACTAGTTACATCATTTTTTGAGTTTATGTTTAGTTGTCTAATTCCCACAACATTGGTGAGGGTAGCATGGAAATATTTTTATTTACGCTAAACAACTCATGTTGTCCCAACTGGAATCAATTAAGTTAACCTCATCGTTTTTTGACAAATTAAAGTGGCTTGAACATAAAACAATTAAGTTGTCCAAACAAGTAAGAATTATGTTGTTTCAACCCATTTTAACTGGGTAGTTTGAACAAGCAGCAAAAGTCATGTTTTGAGTGTAATGATGAGGTACATTGTAAAAAATGCCAGGTTCCACAAAATTGACTTCTGTTGGGACAACATGAAGGAATTAAGTTTAACAATTTAAGTGGATTGAACCTAAAACAATTAAGTTATCTCTAAAAAAAACCCAAGAATTGTGTTGATTCAGGTTCATTTAAAATAAATAGTTTGAGCAAAGGTAAGTGTTTGAGTGTATGATATTGTCAATACATTGAAACAAGGCATATTTGCACTCTCCGCGCGCGCACACACACGTACACTCCATGTGTTATTCATACGGCGGCGTCTGAAATCCCAGTGGGCGACTGTACCTCTTCCTCTGTCAATCCCCATTCAGTTTGTAGGACTAAAATGGAAATAACTCTCTCTTTCATACGAGCATTCGCACTTCCACAGGAAACAGAAAAAAGACTCCCATCAGCTCCTCGCGTGCGCCTCGGCCCTGTTTGTTCCCTGTCCGGCCGAACTCAAAAAATAATTGACTTGAAGTGCAAATACGAACGGGTTTATGCATTCTGCTTCTGAACGGCGCACAATTAATTAGAAGAATCAATGTTCCTTTTAAAAACCCAGGAGACCATTTAATCCGAGCTCAATACCGGCAGACTGGCTGGATGGAGGGGGACACAGAGGAAAAAAAAAAAAAATCAATGGCTATTTGTGAATCGTGAGTACGTATTAAAGGCGGCCTCGTCTCACTGCTTCATTTGCACTTGAAAGCAGCCATCTGGAGCAGCAGGCTTGGCTTAAGCAGATATGATTACTAATAATGTGATATAGCCGTACGCTGGCCTATTCAAACGCTCTATTCCCAGTGCTGAAATGAATAAGCGCTGGAGAAGTCAGGGACGCGCACATGCAGACACAAACACACACACGTCTGCATACATATAAACAGCGTCGAACTGGAGTGGGGGGCATAAAGAGGCGCACCGAGGGGGCCTTTAACACTTTGACGGGCTCTAAACTTTGCTGCATGAATGCCTGTGTTTACTTCGCTCCCCTTTGGTTATCTAAATCTGACAAAACCTCCACAGCAGAGTCATAAACACAGCAAACACATCAATACACACGGTCGCTGGTGGGTAGAAAGATCCCGATGATTCGAACGTGATAACATGATGCGGTTTGTATGGCAAAAATAATTAGGCTTATTAGAACAAGAAGCATTTGGTGATATATTAAAAGACTCTATTGAGGGACCGCATAGCAGCTCGTAAATACTCATTAATTAGCATTTTACATCTATATTGAAAGTTATAAAGTTTATGCCACTGATTTAAAATAATAAAAGTTATAGAGCTGTCAAATGATTAATTAAGATTAAATGCATCCAAAACAAAAGTTTGTGTACCTGCTGTGTATAAATATTGTGTGTGTGCGTGTGTGTGTGTGTACACATATATATAATATATATATATATATATATATATATATATATATATATATATATATATATATATATTAGTGGTGGGCCGTTATCGGCGTTAACGTGCAGCGTTAACGCGAGACTCTTATCGCACGATAAAAAAAATATCGCCGTTAATCTATTCTCAAAGTTGGGTGGGAGCTGGGTCTTTTCTACACAAGCTATGATTGCTGCGTCCCAAACCGCATACTGTCCGTCCTAAATAGTATGTGAAAGTAGAATTAGTATGTCCCAAATCGTAGTAGGTTGAAAAGAGTATGCCAAAAACTCCCGGATGGTTTACTATTTCCGGTCAAAATTTTAAGTGTAGAAGCGTCCGTACTCTAACCGCTGATATTGCCCACAGTACATTGCGCGTTGGACGTGAAATTGATTAGAACTACAAAACGCGGGTGAAAAGTGTAAACAAACTACAAACATGATGGACGCGCGAGACCAACCGTCAAGCAGAGAGGCTAAAGATGTTTGTATGACTGTTAATTAACATCTAGCCCACTGGAGAATATTTAAATAGCGTTGTCTGTGTTATATTTCATCTGCAACAACAATACTGAACTTATATAAGACGTGTTTGGACATTACCGTCTGAATGCAGAATTATCCAAAGACCTGAGGAGATTTCTCTGCATGAAAGACTCGTGAATGGGAGATTATCCTGCTGCTGCTTCTCCAATAAGGTAGGAAATTAAATACGACAGAAATGTGGATGATTGACAGGGCTCTAACTAAGCAACACAACGATCTGTGTAACGAGGAAGTAGTATGTCCCAAAGCTTGCATACTTTTCTGTTACTCACTCAAAAGTATATATTTTTCCTCCACAAAAAAAGTACATATTTTTAGGTCGTAGTATAAGTATGCGAATTGGGACGCAGCACATGACTTTCACCTTGATAGTTTAGCGCGGATGTATACCTGACCGGTGAGCCGCATGGGAAAGAAGTGCCCTTCTGAATCAATCAGCAGGATGCCTGACTCTAACTGCAGTTGAGCAGTTTCACTTTTACTCACGAACATTTCATTCATGCCTTCGTGACAAACTGGGGAATTAGACGCAAATAAATGAGTAAGGAAAGGTGAGAGTGTTATGGAATTTAATAACGCACGCCAAATGAGAAGAAAAAAAACTTTCGCATTTCGCGATGTGTGTGTGTTTGTGTGTGTGTGTGTGTGTGTGTGTGTGTGTGTTTGTGTGTGTGCGTCTGTGTGTCTGTGCGGTCCTTTACTGACAGCCGCCTGTGTGGATCTTGTCGGAAAATATGGCGAATAGTCCTACATGACGGTAATAGTTTGTTAGTAATGCCACTAATATCTGCATACTCCACGTCTCAATTCCATTTCTGTTTAGTTCAGTTATGACTTTAGTCGTATTAAGTAATCAAAAATCGCTGTTTACATGGTAGACTCTTAATCAGAGTATTGTTTTAATCATATTAAAATCGTATTAAAGTATTGTTGCCCATGTTAACATACTCAATGTTTGACACCGTCAGGGCTCTGTGAACTGAAGTATGAATTCGCTGTTTGGAGCTTATGTAGGCCTACAGTTCAACATTCATGTTTAACTGTATAAACAGTTAGTAAACACAAGTACATCTTATTGAACATCATTTATTTTCATCACCAATAATCATAGTAGAACAGTTTCTCAAGCAGTTTGTGATGCATTTTGGAAACAGAAGATGAGGCCCTGGTCTAATGCGCCACCTGGCTTGAGAAACCCGTTCTCAAAGACTTATTATTTGGGTAGCACACATATTCTGAATGCCTTCGGCAGAATTCAAATGAGCCATTTTAATCTAGATTAAAAAAATGAATCTATGCCCACCTATAATATATATATATATATATATATATATATATATATATATATATATATATATATATATATATATATATATATATATAATTTTATGGATCAAAATGATACATTTTTATGCTAAAAATCATTAGAATATTAAGTAAATAAATAAATAAGTATAATTAATAATATATATATTTATACAACGGTTCTGTCTGGTTCTCGAATCTGATTGGCCGATAGCCATGTGATATTCTGCAATATCAGCACTCGTACAGCCTCTTCAACCTTCTGTATTTCTCCGCCCTCATGAAGTGACAGCAGATCTATAAACTCACTACACTTTGACAAATATTGCAGCTGTTGGACAACATAATGAACATTTGAGGCTTTTTTTAGGTGAGAATGTAGTTGTTTAGATTGCAACTATGCAGTTAATTCATAAGGATAGTGCCTATTTTAAATATTTATAATTTTGGAGATTCAGCGCATCAGCGGCCATCAGCCTGTCATACTCAGCAGAGCAAAGAAGGTTGATGTTCCACCACAAGATGGCGACAGAGACCACATAATTTGTCCTTAGGGGAGGAAAAACTCAGCATAAATTTCAAACTACAGCAGATCAAATCATAATAAAACAGGTAAGTGACTTTCTAAGTCGATCTCTCTCTTTTGTATGTTGTAGCGCTGTATTCATACCATAGTAATCTGGCAGTGTTTGCTTTGGCTCTTTCGAGGTTAATTATTGTGATCTCCCAATTGCAACAGAGAAATACTGGGAAATCTCTGTAGACTGATGGCATTTCGTGCCGTTCAGCCTTATAATCTTAAATTGTGAGCAAAATCACCTGTTTTGTCATCACTTTAGACATTACGCTAGAGAATCATTCAAACACTAACTAAAGTAACGTTAGTGGAGTAGTAACGGTTTTTGCTGTTCTGACGTCAGCTGCAGATATGAATGAATGGCAGAAGAAAGTCAACACAGGCTCATTCTGAAAACGTAGTCTCGTAGACGTTTCTGGAGACCGCAAATTATGTAGCCGGAGGTACGTATGGCTTCATTTAATTTTTTTAAATGAACGCTACGGGGCGGAATGATGCCGTTCTTTGACGCTTATCAGCTGACCGCTTACCTCTGTGAGGAGGGCTTTCCCGCCACTATCAGTTTGTCCCGTTAGCTTGTCATGTTATGTCGGCGGACTTGAGATGCAGAGAGGAGTTGACCACGACGATGACGACGGGGTTCGAGTCTGGGGAAGAGCGGTTCCAGAAATCAGGTAAGACAAAAACAGTATCCAAAAAATAAGATGAACAAGTAAAATAACAGGGTGAGAATGTGGTAAAATCCGAACACGTGGTAAAAATCAGACGAGGGCTTTTCTTTTTCTGGACGGCTTTTGTAAATCATTGGTTGGGTTTAGGGAAGTAAGTGGGTGGGTCAATTGCTAAAATTTATTGGGTTTAGGGAAGGAGAAGGGTGGGTAAGTCGATTGGTCGGCCGGCCAGTCATTCAGTCATAGTTCAGACAGACAGACAGTCAGTCGACGGCGGCCTCTGGTGGGTTTATGCGAGAACAGCGGGTGCAAACGGCACTTGCGAGAGAAATTTGAAATATGAAAAGCGGCTTCTTGCAGATTCGCGAAAACAAAAACTGCAAAAATACGTACCTGACGTATTTCGCGGCCTCCAGAAACGTCCACGGGACTACATTTTCAGAATGAGCCTGGGTTGAAGCAAGTAGTTCCTCTTACAAAAAGATTTTTAGATCTGCGTGTTTGATTTTCTTTTATCATATACACAATTATGCCATCGAATGCTGATGTAAAAACGCAATATTACAACATTTTATGATCAATTAGTTATGACAACATTCATTTTATAAGTTACGCGAGCTGTTTTAAGTCAGTTTAACATAATATAAGTTCAATGGACCCATAAGGTTAATTAGATTCAGCTTAAAAAATTAAGGCAACTAGGATTTTCTTACAGTATATATGCTTAAATTTATTATTTAATTGTGTTTATTAAATAAATTTAAGATGCATGAAATTATTATTGGCTATTCTTCCAAATTTATATAATAAGACATAAGACTGGTCCGACACACACTCACACACACACAAACGTAAATCACACTGAATGGATAATCTGACAATGTTTAACCCATATTTTATTGTCAAAAAAGTTTATTTGAAACAGCCAAGTCAATAATATATAAATTTTGTATATATATGACAAATTAAATTTGGCTCATCTGAAACCGAACTTCCAAAATGATAGAATCAAACGTTCCCTCAAAGTTCATCAAATCATTTTTAAAACATTATACACTATACATTTCGCATTTTCAAAGAACACAGAAAACGTTGTAGTAACCTAATGATAACAATTCGCAAACGTTCTTTGAATATATTTACTCAAATGTCCATTTGCGAGTGAATCCTGTTAACACGTTAAGCTTGTTAAATTGCTAAAACAAATAGCTAAAAGTGCGTCTGTAAAACTGAAAATTAAATTACGGCTCACCTACCACTCAACATCCAGGAATTACGAGGGATATACGGCATGAATGAAGACAAATGGAATATGTTTAGAGATTACAATGAGGACAACAAAGCGTATGTGTCAGATCCCTCGGGCTAGAGCTAATAAGGGTTAAAGGGCTGTCTCAATTACACACACATATACACACAGGGATTACTGCCTAAGACGCTTTAACTCAATCTCCTTCAGGCTACTGATTAATCTGATCCATCCTGATGAAATATCACTTAACATCCCTCCGTTTACACACTGATTGAATTTTTTTTGCACACTTTCAAGCTGATGCATACACATAAAGTGGTTTGTGTTAGCATTGTGCCTTTAACCATTTCAGTTAGCATGCTAATGATTAAATAGTGTTTAATATATGATAAACGTTTCACAAAACTACAGAGCATTTAATGCTTGTTGATACAATAATTAAGTGTATAGGGTTTTTTTTCATTATTGCTAAGTTATAAGATTAGTTAATTATTATTATTATTTTTTCATCCAAGGTCGATTTTCGGTCATTCTATGGATCATTCCCCTAAACACAGTTCTATTAATCACCGCTTATTTGAGTTCGCGCATGCTCATGTTGGTATCAGATTTTGCCAACGAGTTCTTAGGCGGCCTTTCCTCCTACTTCCACTGACCATTCCCAGCATGACTGCCTTTTCGAGTGAATGATCCCAAGGTTTCCATAATCCTGGACCAGGCCGTATCCTGAGCAGCTGCTGTGGTGGTCATCGAGGAGTGGAGAGCATGAGACTGAGGTCGTACTCACACTATGTACAGTTGCCTTGAACCGGGCCAAAGCACGCTTGTCCCCCCTTCCGTCTCCCCCGACGGCCCACACTCACATTACATTCAGGCCTGGGCACGCTTTCGTCATCGATGACGCGCTGTTCAGAAGCGCTCTCGCTCAGCACAGTGGAGATTTCTTTAATTATGTCGTTTAAGTCGTTTGATATGCGGTGACACGCAGTCAAACATTTCGCCGAACAGATCAGCCACTTTTGACGCTCATAAACAATCATAAAGTCCTCGTGCTGCAGGAATTAGGAGGTTTGCTGAAGGTGCAGCTGTCGTGCAGTGAGGGGTTTGCGTCTTTAATAATCTACGACAGTTTGTGTTCTTTGAACAGTACGAATGATTAATTAATCCATATGAAACAGTCGCTTAAAAGTCACGTCTCGCTTTCAGTTTCGGGCTCGAGCGCGTATTGCACTCACACACAGGCGTACCGCGCCAAAGCCCAAGTAAACCGCGCTTTGGTACACCTCTTCCAACCGGGCCAGGGCCGGCCAAGTGTACCGTGCCTGAGCCCGATTCAGAGCACTCACACTTCTCAAACGATCCGGGAAACGGGCCTGGGCACGGTTCGGATAGCATAGTGTGACTAAGCCCTGAGTCCTTAGATGCTCCAGGGACAGACGAGTCTCGCTGACGTCCAGCTTCTCCAGCCTCCAGCGCCTAGACTGCAGCTCTGCACAAGACGTTTGGCCATAGGAGAAATGGTCGTGCCCAACTGAGCCAGGTTTCTCTCGAGGTTTTTTAAATTCTTCACTTTTGCCAATTGGTGAAGTTTTTTCCTCGCCGCTGTCGCCACAGGCTTGCATGGGTCGGGACCTGTAGAGCTGCACATCGATGGATTTGCTCTTCAGTGTTTGGACTCTCAGTAGTGATTATTAAACCACACTGAACTGAGCTAAACTGAGCTGAACTTAAACACTGAAAACTGAACTGACACTGCTTCAGTTTACAATAATCTTCTATGTGAAGCTGCTTTGACACAATCTACATTGTAAAAGTGCTATAGAAATAAAAGTGAATTGAATTGAATTGAATTGCTACGCATGCCATGGCCAAAATAAGATAAATAAGATTCTGTTTGGTAATCTTGGCTTCCAGCGAGGTCTTTGGCTTGAGGCACCCTAGGACTTCTTTGTTGGTGATTCTCGCTGTCCACGGGATGCGCAACAGTCTCCTCCAGCACCACAACTAGAAGGTGTCTGTCTTCCTGATCGTCCAGGTCTCGCAGCCATAGGCTATTATGGGAAGCATGCTCACAATGGCTAGCCTTGCTTTGGTTGCAATGCTGATATCCTTACTTTTCCAGATGGCATTCATGCTCACCATTGCATTCCGTCCAAGGGTTAACCGTCTCTTGATTTCAGGTGTCAGGTCTTCTTTTGTGTTCAGCAGAAAAAGGAAACTCATGAGGGTGAGTTAGGCCCAATCCCAATTCTACCCCTTAGCCCTTCCCCTTACCCCTACCCCTCGTTTTGCGCGTTCACGTCAAGGGGTAGTGGTGTCCCAATTCTCTTTAGCTTGAAGCCGTAGGGCTAAGGGCAAGGGGTATACACCCCTTCGAACGAAGATTTTACAGGACCACACTCGAAACCAAGGGGTAAGAAAATTTCTCAGAATACACCTGCCACAACGGCAGTATAGCTGAACCCGGAAGTAAGGAGATCCACAAATTAGTATTTTTTGTCATTATTACAAATTATTACAACAAACAAGCACATGTTTTAATATATTCATAACCGCAGTCGTGTTTTACCAGCATGCTTTTTAAAAAAAACGCAAAAAAACCCCCCGCTAAATTTCACGATCTATAATCCATAATAATAACTCCTGTACAGCAGTCCCACAACATTCTGACACTCGATGACACTCGAATACCCTGTCAAAAAAGTCTAGTGGCTGATAATGAGCTTTTTACAGTGTCTGCTATAATGTTAATGTTGTTTTGGTGTGTTTACATAGATGAATATGGCTACTGTATAAATGCACAGTATAGTTATAATCTTATTGCCACATTATATCGTGCAGGTGCTGTAGTGCTGTCCCAATTCTTAGGGGTTAATTTTGAAGCCCTTCCCCTTAACCCTCGGTTGTAAGGGCCAAGGGGAAGGGGTAGGGGTACAAAAATAGAATTGGGATCAGTGGCGGCTGGTGTTAAAAAATGTGTGTGTGTGTGGGGTGGGGGGGCCGCAAACACCAGAAAAAAATCTAACTGTTGGTAAAGTAAGAGTGTAAAAGCCATTTTTCAGGTGATGTATCAAAAAACTAAAATATGACTAAAGCATACAATAAATGCATCACAAATCAGTTCATTTTAGTTTAATTTGGGTTTATTATCAGTAATGAAGTAATCAAGATAACCAGTAAACACACACACACACATACACACACACATAAATGTTGCCTAATCACTGGCCAGTCAATCAAAAAAATGATTTTGCTCTTCTTTCTTTCTGGCTTGCAAATTTCTCAATGACCTTTTGGTTAAAGTCAGTCATCTCAGTCACCAGTCTCTTCTCTATTGACAGCATGGCCAATGCATTCAGCCTCTCTTGCGTCATGCTGTTTGAAACAGCAAACACGGAAAACAGTAAAGGCATGACTTACATCACAACCTGCCAGCCAACTCCGTTTGTCATAACAAGTGCTGGAAAAGCCCCGAGTGTACGCGCGCTCGGCCGCTCGCGATCACTTGACTACTGAATTTGCAAGGAAGCTCTGGTCCAAGCTCCTTTTTCCTTCCTTCCTTCCTTTTTTTTTTCTTCATCCAAACGCCTTGTGAATGGATATCTTTGCAAAGATACAATGGAATTTTCCTTCATCTCGAGAAATTGCACTTGCTTTCACTTTGATTAATAGTCGTCAGTTAACTGAGGAGCTGCTGCTGAGTGAACGGTCTAAATAAGAATGGTCCAATCACATAAGGACCATTTTGAGGGATGTAAACCATAAAAATGGTCCTGACTTATTTCCTGTTTTACATTTTTAATTTCCATAGCTTCTGAGGGTCCAATAAGTAGCATATATTGATGAATAATGTTACGATAGATGTTATAACATCAAATTATGATTGAATTGCCTCTTGTCACAGATATTAAATAGTTTGACAACAAGCAGGAAATGTTCATGACAATGACATCACCACATTGAAATGGTATATAAAAACAAATATGATTCGTTCTAACAACAAAAATGGGAGGGTTCGGGACGCAGAGCGCTGCGCCCCAAGGACAATTTAAAACCGGCCAATTAGAGCTTATCGTCATATCACATGCATTGCAAAAGTTCGTGTACCTACATAGACACTCAGTCCGGCGCCCCGCACACATATGAAAAAATATTGTTCATACAATTTTTTTCAATAAATGTTAGTATGACTACAATATGTTAGAATGTTATAATTAAATCAATTTATTTAGTTAATATTTGTGATAATAAATATTAACATATTAAAAGGGTCTAACTTGAAGGGGGCGGCGCCCCAGCGCCCTCTAATGACCAGCCGCCACTGATTGGGATTGGGCCTAAATACACTCCAAAACAAATTTTTGCTGCTTGTTGAAACTACTTATTTAAAATGAACCGAAACAACACAATTCTTGAGGTTTTTTTTTAATGTTCAATCCACTTAATCGATTGTGCTGGGACAACATGAAGGGATTTTGTTTAAGCCCGCATTTTTTACAGGTTTGTTAGTAGATTTTTGTGTGAACTATCCTTTTAAGTAACCTCAACATTTTTAAAACATTCTTTGCATCCAAATAGTTTGTGTCCTTTATCTGAGGTTTAATCTGAGCACTTGAGTAAAGCGCTGAGAACTTTATGTAAGGGTTTGTTCTCACGCCCTGCTTCTGTTCTCTTCTTAAGACCTCATTAGTTTAAACAGGTGTTGTGCAGAGGGCCACGTACCTGCAGGGCTCACGCTCCCTCAGGCCTGCCAGTAAACAGCCACTCCGTCTTAACAATGTCCTGCGTTAAAATGCAAATGCACAGGTATTGAGGAGAACGTCTCCAAGGGGGAAACTTGTTTTCATCTGTGGTCTGTAGATGTCAGTGGATCCTTAAAGTCTGCGTGAAATCAAAATGTACAGTTTATTTTGCTAGCTCACTTTGTTATCTCTAACCCCTTCAGACCTGAGTTATGTTCCAAGTTTCAGAACAAATGCAAACGTTCATTTTCCCTGTTCTTATAGCTTCCGTAAATGAGGCCAAATAAAAATGTCAATAATAGAGGTGTAACGAGATCCGTGATTCATATGGATTACAGCCCACGGTTTGGAACACCTGCGGATTAATAATTTTTTTTTGCTTGTAGATTAATCCTGAATTTGTAACCATCACAGAGAGATCGCCTCTCGCATCATTCAAATCTCATGTATGAAAACATTTAGGCTTTCCTGTAAAATATAATGATGACAGAAGAAGTTGTGGTGGGCTTCTTAGGTTATTAAAGGTGTTTTCTGTCACTTGTTTAGCCTGCATTAAAGCATTTAGTGTAAGCTGCACGATTAATCATTAAAAGATCGGGATCTCAACACACACGCAACATAAATTAGAAATGATGGTGATTTGCATATGATTATTAATCCTTCGAATCGCTGCATTCAAATCTGAAAACGCAAAAATCAAGAAGTCTTTTGAGGTAGTTATGAAGTTACAAACCGTCAAATAACACAGAAGTGCTGGGATAACAGTTTATAGTTTAGATAAAAACCCCTGATGTTTATGGTAAGGTTCTAAATCACCGTCACATGCTCAAAAATGAAAATTGTAGACAGCAATTACAATATTTAACCAATAGGTGGCGACAACCAGCCATCAAAAATATGCCACTGAATAATTTTTCAAAAATGATCATCTAGCAATGATACATGAAGATTTATGAGTGAATATTCATTCATTCATTCATTTACTTTTCCGCTTAGTCCCTTTATTAATCTGGGGTCGCCACAGCGGAATGAACCACCAACTTATCCAGCACTTGTTTTACACAGCGGATGCCCTTCCAGCTGCAACCCATCACTGGGAAACATCCATACACACTCATTTACACACATACACTAGGAACAATTTAGTCTACCCAATTCACCTATACCACGTCTTTGGACTTGTGGGGGAAACCAGAGCACCTGGAGGAAACCCTTGCGAACACGGGGAGAACGTGCAAACTCCTCACAGAAATGCCAACTGACCGAGCCGAGGCTCGAACCAGTGGCTTTCTTGCTGTGAGGCGATCGTGCTACCCACTGTGCCCCGTGATGACCTTGTTTGGTTATGTTTTGTCTCTTTCATGACAGAGTGAATGCAAATATTTAGCAAAGCTCCTTTTTTGGTGAAATAATTGAAATAATGAAATTGGAGCCCAGAGTCCTGACCTAAACCTGATTAAAAATCTCTGGAAAATCCTTTGTGATAAAGTTATGTCTAAGAAAGAAGAATCATAATCATAGTACTACCGACTAGTAATGTCTTGTTGCCGAAAATGACCTGAAGAGCTGAAAAAGGGCATTTCTATCAATTTTGACTACTGTAACTTTAGGATTTTTTAGTTGCAATCTTTCTTATCTAAGTTTGACTGTTTGAGTACCGTGTTTTCCACAAAACAAAGAACAACAAAGATTAGATTTATTTCTGAAAAGAACTGAAAGTGATTTTAAATAGTTTATTAATAGTGATCTTTAGCTTATATGACCTGCATTGAAGTGTCAACAGTTTCTATGTATTCTTAAAAATACTCCCCCACTTTTATACTAAGAATTTATAGTGGGAGTTTGAATTGCAAATGGTTTGATCCAAAAGTTAGTCTCTTGACCACTACATCCCCCTGATGCAATAACACTGAAATCCCAGCAGAGCTCTTACTCTTTTTTTTTTCATCATCTTCTGTGTCCTGTGACGTGACGCATCAGGAATGCTTCTCCCAGCCTTGAGCATTTCCTCCAAACACCGAGATGTGTCACAATGGCATTACCTCAGCTAGTTAAAACCAATGTCTCACTCCACTCAAAGACACACACACACATCTGACTCTCAGATTGACTGATTCACTTTATGACTTAAACGCTGCCGTGTGTCAGTGTTTCAGTGTTGAAATGCTTCCTCCAATCACGGTTTAATGACAAGATACAAATAGGTATGCATGGATGTGGAAACATTGTGACCACTTTTTCTTTTTGCACAACCTGACACTGTCTCATTTATTCAGAATGGATAGGGGCGACCTGCTTTTACCTACACCAACCTGCAGGTTTAAAGATTAAATGGGATTGAGTGTTGGAAATATCATTTAAGATCGCAACTCTGTGATATACTCCAACATATTTCACTGAAAAATAGGACAGCTCTACACCACACTGTAAAAAATATTTTGTTGATTCAACAAATATTTGATTAAATATTAATTTTTTAAGTGGAATTTTTTGAGCTTTAACTTAGAAAAGTTCAGCTAAACTAAACTAAACATCACTTTAGTTATCTGAACTTGTTTTATTTGGTTAAAAAAATTAAGTTAGCTGAACTTATTGGATTGCGCTTTAAAAACCTAAGTTAGCTGAACATATTGGGTTCAGCTTTATAAATTTAACTTATGTTAGCTGAACACATTGGATTCAACTTTAAAAATTTCAGTTAGCTGAACACATTGGATTCCGCTTTAAAAACTTAAGTTAGCTGAACTTATTGGATTCCTTTTTAAAAACTGAATTTAAGTTAGGTGAACTTACTG
Source organism: Danio kyathit (assembly GCA_903798195.1). Taxonomy (NCBI): domain Eukaryota; kingdom Metazoa; phylum Chordata; class Actinopteri; order Cypriniformes; family Danionidae; genus Danio; species Danio kyathit. The sequence continues at coordinate 3,731,444 of LR812527.1, read as the reverse complement.
GATTCAGCTTTAAATGCTTAACTTAAATTAGCTGAACTTATTGGATTCCACTTTAAACTTAGCTGAACATATTGGATTCAGCTTTAAACATTTAACTTAAATTAGCGGAACGTACTGGATTCTGCTTTAAATATTAAACTTATATTAGCTGAACTTATTGGATTCCTCTTTAAAAACTTAGGTTAGCTGAACTTATTGGATTATGCTTTAAAAACTTAAGTTAGCAGAACTTATAGAATTCAGCATTTAAAAACTTAAGTTAGCTGAACTTATAGAATTCAGCATTTAAAAACTTAAGTTAGCTGAACTTATTAGATTCTGCTTTAAAAATTAAGTTAGATGAACTTATTGGGTTCAGCTTTAAAAACTTAACTGAAGTTAGCTGAACACATTGGATTCAACTTTAAATATTTAACTTAAGTTAGCTAAACTTATAGAATTCAGCATTTAAAAACTTAAGTTAGCTGAACTTATAGAATTCAGCATTTAAAAACTTAAGTTAGCTGAACTTATAGAATTCAGCATTTAAAAACTTAAGTTAGCAGAACTTATAGAATTCAGCATTTAAAAACTTAAGTTAGCTGAACTTATAGAATTCAGCATTTAAAAACTTAAGTTAGCTGAACTTATAGAATTCAGCATTTAAAAACTTAAGTTAGCTGAACTTATTAGATTCTGCTTTAAAAATTAAGTTAGATGAACTTATTGGGTTCAGCTTTAAAAACTTAACTGAAGTTAGCTGAACACATTGGATTCAACTTTAAATATTTAACTTAAGTTAGCTAAACTTATTGGATTCAGCTTTAAAAATGTAACTTAAGTTAGCTGAACTTGTTGGATTTCACTTTAAAAACTTCAGTTAACTGAGCTATTTAGATTCTGCTTTAAACATTAAACTAGATAAACTTATTATGTTCCACTTTAAAAAACTTAACTGAAGTTAGCTGAACATATTGGATTCAACTTTAAACATTTAACTTAAGTTAGCTGAACTTATTGGATTCTGCTTAAAAAAATTAAGTTAGCAGAACTTACAGAATTCAGGTTTAAACATTTAACTTAAGTTAGCTGAACTTATTGGATTTCACTTTAAAAACTTAGTTTAACTGATTGGATTGGATTTAGACTGTGAACTTAACATATTGGATGGTTTTAAAAAAAAACTTCATTTTAGTTAGCAGAACTTTTCTAAAACTCAAAATAATCAACGCAAAAAAGTGAACCAAGTTTTATAAGTTGACCAACAAAAGGAAATTTTTTTAAGTTGAGCCAACAAACATGTTTAGCAGTGCATTACACAAAATCATTTGAAATTAAATAAGCATGAAACAAACATGAAACGGTTCGTTTGCCTTGTTTTAATGTATTCATGATATAGTCACAACATTAGTGATACCAGATGTGTGGTGAAGTTACTGTGAACTTCAGCGACTTTCAAGTGTAAATATGAAACACTATTGAAACTAAATTTAAATGAAGCCTCTAAGGTTTCTTTATTGACAATCCACAAACCAAAAATTGTATTGCTCCAAAATTTCGAGACATTGTAAAAAATGATGAGCCATATGCATGTGCATATATCATTGTTTGAATATTTGTCATAAAATATTTGTCAGATTTATACATCATACAACTGAATAAATAAGCTTTTCACTGATTTTTCCAAGATTTGACTGAGATGCAATACAACTCTTAAAAATCTGGAATCTGTTATTGTTAATTGTTGTGTAAGTTATACAAAACTTGTAAAGAAATGTGTTTAACATATTAGAAAATCAAAGAAATAATTGTGTAAAAAAAAAGATGCTGGGTTTTCACAGCAATGACATAACAAACATCTCTTTTATTTAAAATTTTGAAAAAAGGGTCAAATAATTTATATCAACCTAATAATGTTTAATGACATTTAAATACATTCTAATGACAAATTCAATTGATATCACATTAACTGAGGCCAAGACATATATGAATGATGCTGAATTCACGACACAATTCAATCATGTTTATGACAGATTTATGACAAGCCATGTTGTCTTGATAATGTCAAGTTATCATAGCAAAGACATCTTAAACTGTGTCATTTTTTGCATTTAAACTGAGCGATGCATATTGACAGTTATGCATACAGCATGCATACAATTTTCATATTCATATTATGAATACACTACCTGACAAAAGTCTTGTCGCCTATCCAAGTTTTAGAATCAACAAATAATAAGTTGACTTCTAGTTGATCATTTGGTATCAGAAGTGGCTTATATGAAAGGCAAAGACCTCTAGATTACGCTTATTTTACCAAAATAAAATATGATCATGCCTTGATTTTTAATGATTTAATTATCCAGATGATTTAATGATTTTTAATGATTTAAATGTCCAGTATAGAATATAAAGTCATGGTGCAGTGGGAAAAGAATGAATATTGTATATCATCAAGATTCTTTGAACTTCATCTCCATCTTACCCCAGACATGCTCAATAATGTTTACATCTGGTGACTGGGCTAGCCAATCCAGAGCACCTTGACCTTCTTTGCTTTCAGGAGCTTTGATGTGGAGGCTGAAGTATGAGAGGGAGCGCTATCCTGCTGAAGAATTTGGCCTCTCCTGTGGTTTGTAATGTAATGGGCAGCACAAATGTCTTGATATCTCAGGCTGTTGATGTTGCAGATCTCTCGCACGCACCCATACTGAATGCAACCCCAAACCATGATGTTTCCGTCACCAAACTTGACTGATTTCTGTGAGAATCGTGGGTTCATGCGGGTTCCAATAAGTCTTCTGCAGTATTTGTGTTGATTGGGATGCAGTTCAACGGATGATTCATCAGAAAAATTACTTATTTATTATGAGTCATTTTTTGGGGGGGACAACTTAATTATTTTATGTTCAATCCACTTAAATTTGTAAAAAACAATCAAGTTAACTTAATCAAATTGTGTTGGGACAACATGAAGGAATTGTGTGGAAGTAAAGTGAAAAGAATATTGGGATATTGGGACCATAGTGCAATATTGCGATCCTGTTTGGTGCCTGAATGCACTCTGCAGCTTTAAATCAGCGCTTTATAAATATAAAAGAACACGAGGCATTCGTAACATGTAAATTATACACATAAGCAGCGATAGACCGAGCACAAGTGTTAGCTTAGAGTCAGACATAAACTGCGTGAGTCAGATTTTAAGACCCGCTCTGAACTCTTTTAACGCGCCGTCAAAGTGCTTTAACACGATGCCTTTGTCATTACAAATCCACCATAAAATTCGCTTACATATGGCCAATCTGTCTGTGTTGCGAAAACACAGCGCTTCTGTTAAAAGGTCACACACACTCACACTCACACACACAAAAGATATGCAACCTTTCTCCATGCTCCCTTCATCCGTGTAACAGTCCTTATGTTAAGAATTTCACACTTTATTTAACTCGCCTGTTGGTATCAGTGTCAGCGCACTGGAGGAAGGCGTAAAGCACCAATTCTCCTGATAAAATAAGAAAGCCGGAGGAAATCAGTCACGTGAGAGACGGCTTTTGAGGATCACGTAGTCTATGTAGAGTGGATTTCCGAGCGGATTTTTGTCAGCTGAGGGCAGTAATTTCTCCCTGTGTGTAAAAGTGAAGATGTGTGTAGACGTGCATGTTCATCTGGGCCCTGACATCCTTCCCTCTTTATAACGACCCAGTTTCAGCACATCAGATGTAATAAAGCCCGCCTCTGTGTCCTGGCGGATTACTGCCGGATATACCTGCCGGGAACTGGGGCTGGAGGCAGAGTGCACTTACAGTGGGGGAAATAAGTATTGGACATGTCACCGTTTTCCTCAGAAAACATATTTCTAAAGGTGTTGTTCACTTGAAGTTTTCACCGGATGTTGGTAACAATCAAAGAAATCCATATATGCAAATCTAATCAGTTCATAAATGAAGTTACGTGTAATAAAATGAAATGAAGATGTAGAAAGACATGGAGAGTCCAGACAGCAGCTGAAATCTCTTGGTAGTTCTTCAGCAAAGCTCTGCCCTTCCTCAGTGTAAATGAATATCAGCTGCTTCAGTCCAACATCTTCATTAGTAGGAGGATGAAGATGAAACCCGGGTGGACATTTTAGCAAGTCAATGATCCAAAACACAGCCGAGGAGACTCTCAAATGCTTTCAGAGAAAGAAAATCGGTTTAAACCAGCTCATGAGGGGCTCAAACAAGCATGACCAGCTTAAACCAGCTCAAACTTGCTCAAGAGCACCTCAAGCATGCATGACCAGCTTATGGCCAGCTTAAACCAGCTCAAACTTGCTCAAGAGCACCTCAAACATGCATGACCAGCTTATGGCCAGCTTAAACCAGCATGACCAGCTCAAACCAATTCATGATCAGCTTAAACCAGGTCATGACCAGTTTAAATCATCTCAAACCAGCTCATGACCAGCGTAAACAAGCCTGACCCACTCAAACCAAATCATGGCCAGCTTAAACTAGCTCAGATCAGCTCATTACCAGCTTAAACAAGCATGGCCAGCTCAAACGAGTTCATGACCAGCTCAAACCAATTCATGACCAGCTCAAACCAATTCATGAAAAGCTTAAACCAGCTTATTACCAGTTTAAATCATCTCAAACCAGCTCATGACCAGCGTAAACAAGCCTGATCCACTCAAACCAACTCATGGCCAGCTTAATCTAGCTCAGATCAGCTCACTACCACTGCCGGCTCAAACGAGTTTATGACCAGCTTCAAACAAGTCATTACCAGCTTAAACCAGCTCAAACCAGCTCATGACCAGTTTTAACAAGCATTACCAGTTCAAACAAGCCTGACGAGGTGAGCAGCATTATCAGCTCAAACCAGTTCATGACCAGCTTAAACCAGCTCGTTACCAGCTTAAACGAGCATGGCCAGCTCAAACCAGTTCATGACCAACTTAAACCAGCTCATTACCAGCTTAAACAAGCATGGCCAGCTCAAACGAGTTTATGACCAGCTTAAACCAATTCATGACCAGTTTAAACAAGCATTACCAGTTCAAACAGGCCTGACCCGCTCAAACCAACTCATGGCCAGCTTAAACTAGCTCAGATCAGCTCACTACCAGCTTAAACGAGCGTGGCCAGCTCAAACGAGTTTATGACCAGCTCAAACCAATTCATGACCAGCTTAAACCAGCTCATGACCAGTTTAAATAATCTCAAACCAGCTCATGACCAGCGTGAGCAAGCCTGACCCGCTCAAACCAACTCATGGCCAGCTTAAACTAGCTCAGAGCAGCTCATTACCAGCTTAAATATGCATGGCCAGCTCAAACGAGTTTATGACCAGCTTCAAACAAGTCATGAGCAGCTTCAACCAGCTCAAACCAGCTCATGACTAGTTTAAACCAGCTCATTACCAGCTTAAACAAGCATGGCCAGCTCAAACGAGTTTATGACCAGCTCAAACCAATTCATGACCATCTTAAACCAGCTCATGACCAGTTTAAATCATCTCAAACCAGCTCATGACCAGTTTAAATCATCTCAACAAGCCTGACCCGCTCAAGCCTGACCCACTCAAACCAACTCATGGCCAGCTTAAACTAGCTCAGATCAGCTCACTACCAGCCTAAACAAGCATGGCCAGCTCAAACGAGTTTATGACCAACTCAAACCAGCTCATGAGCAGTTTAAACAAGCATTACCAGTTTAAACAAGCCTGTTGAGCAGCATTATCAGCTCAAACCAATTCATGACCAGCTTAAACCAGCTCATTACCAGCTTAAACAAGCATGGCCAGCTCAAGCCAGTTCATGACCAGCTTAAACCTGCTCAAACAAGCATAACCAGCTCATGAACAGTTTAAACCAACTCTTAAATGCTTTCAGAGAAAGAAAATCAAGCTGTAGAATGGCCCAGCCAATCACCTGACTTGCATCCAATATAACATACAAAATAAAGATCAGATTTGATAGACAAGACCCACAGAACCAGATTTGTACACTCTGTTGAAGTCTGTGAAATAGCACTCGCACCTGAGCAATGCATGTGACTTCATTCTCCATATTAGAGGCGTCTTTAAGCTGCCATCTTTAAAAAAAAAGCCTTTTATATAAAGTATTAAATACATTTCAGTAGTTGAGTACTTTCTCCTTGTGCCATTCCATAATTATTATACATTTTATGTGTGTATTGTATGGGTTTTTACCAAAATCTGGTTAAATTCCATGTCAACACCTCCTTTAAAAATATTATTCCCAGGAAAAAACATGATGTGTTCAATACTTATTTTGCCCCTGTATGGATGTGGGAAACGTGTTGTTACAGGTGATTTCCCTTGTAAATCACGGAGCTTCATTTCTGCTATCAACACCTCAGCCTTCTGTGTGTTAATGACTGATTGATGACAGGCACATGTTTATGATAAAACAAACTTTATGGTTACACATTGAAAAAAAAAAACCCCAATGCATTGGATATTCCTATCTTTGTAAGATAACTGGTTGCAAGCAATTGATATGGGCTGAATTTAAACAAATAAATTCAGTTTAGTAATGTTCAACTTAAATAGTTTGTTTTAATACAGCCTAGGGTGGCACGGTGGTTCAGTGGTTAGCACTGTCACCTCAGAGTCGCTGGTTCGAGTCCTGGCTGGGGTCGTTGGAATTTTTGTGTGGAGTTTGCATGTTCTCCCTGTGTTGGTGTGGGTTTCCTCCGGGTGCTCCACAGTCCAAAGACATGCGCTATTGGGGAATTAAATCAACTAAATTAGTAGTGTATGAGTGTGTGTGTGTGGGCGACACAGTGGCGCAGTAGGTAGTGCTGTCGCCTCACAGCAAGAAGATCGCTGGGTCGCAGGTTTGAACCTCGGCTGGGTCAGTTGGCGTTTCTGTGTGGAGTTTGCATGTTCTCCCTGTGTTCGCGTGGTTTGCTCCGGTTTCTCCCACAGTCCAAAGACATGCAGTACAGGTGAATTGGGTAGACTAAATTGTCCGTAGTGTATGAGTGTGGATGAGTGTATGGATGTTTCCCAGAGATGGGTTGCGGCTGGAAGGGCATCCGCTGCGTAAAAATGTGCTGGATAAGTTGGCGGTTCATTCCGCTGTGGCGACCCCAGATTAATAAAGGGACTAAGCCGACAAGAGAATGAATGAGAGTGTGTGTGTGTGTGTGTGTGTGTGTGTGTGTGTGTGTGTGTGTGTGTGTGTGTGTATGGGTGTTTTTCAGTACTGCGGTGCATCTGGAAGGACATGCAAAAAAAAAACATATGCTGGAATAGTTGGCGGTTCATACCACTGTGGCAACCTCGGACATAGAGACTAAGCCGAAGGAAAAGGAATGAATGAATAAATCCAGCCCATATAAATTGTTTGCAATCAGTTACCAGAGTAAATTCAATGAGTAATTTTTTCAGTGCAGGATATGTAAAAGGATTTCGGCACATTGCGCTGTAATGAGGCAGAGGAGGTATTTTTGATTTTCTGAAGAATATGCGAGCGTTTCTTCTGTAAGAGATGACAGCTGTGCCAGTTCACAATCCTGCTCCAATTTTTATTTTTGTGCAATGATTTGTGTCTTTCCTTTGCTAACTTCCCTACAACTTGTGGACATAGATTACTGCATCACTGTCGTGCTGTTTAACAACTTAACAACAACTTTAACAACAGTTTGTATTTACATAGTTATGCATTTGTATACTGTTTATTATTCCATAGAACCTTTCCACTGCAGAAGTGAAGAATAAGGCTCTTCTGATATTTCACTAAATATTCATATGCACAAATTTGTGTGTTGTTGGGGTACTGACAGTTTTGACCGCTGTGTCAGATGAAGAAGAGCCGGATTTAGAGAGTCAATCAAAGAAAGTTTACTGGCGATAGTTTGCAGTTTCATCAGCAGAAGCCAGCTTCAACATTCACACAGAGCTGGTTTAAGTTGGTCATGTGTGGATTTGAGCTTTAAATGTGTCATGAACTGGCTTAAGCTGGTCATGAGCTGGTTTGAACTGGTTTAAGCTGGTCATAAGTGGGTTTAAGCTGGTTTAAGTGTGTCATGAACTGGTTTGAGGTGTTTTAAGCTAGTCATGAGCTGCTCATGGTTGTTTGACCTCGTTTAAGTGTGTCATGAACTAATTAGAGCTGGTTAAACCAGTTCATTATCAGCTTAAAGAAGCTTGGCCAGCTCAAACCAGCTCATAAACAGTTTAAACCAGCTCAAACCAGTTCATGACACACTTAAACCAGCTCAAACCCGCTCATGACCAGCTTAAACCCATTCATGACCAGCTTAAACCAGTTCATTACCAGCTTAAACAAGCATGGCCAGCTCAAACCAGTTCGTGACCAGCTTAAACTTTTTCAAACCAGCTTAAACACGCATTACCAGCTCATGAACAGTTTAAACCAGCTCAAACCAGTTTATGACACACTTAATCCAGCTCAAACCCGCTCATGACCATCTTAAACCAGTTCATGACCAGCTTAAATCAGCTCATATTCAGCTTAAACAAGCATGGTCAGCTCAAACTAGTTCATAACAAGCTTAAACCTACTTAAACCAGCTCAAACAAGCATGACCAGCTCATAAACAGTTCAAACCAGTTCATGACACACTTAAACCTGCTCAAACCCGTTCATGATCAGCTTAAACCAGTTCATGACCAGCTCATTACCAGCTTAAACAAGCAAAGCATGGCCAGCTCAAACCAGTTCATGACACACTTAAACCAGCTCAAACCTGCTTATGACCAGCTTAAACCAGTTCATAACTAGCTTAAACCAGCTCATTACCAGCTTAAACAAGCATGTCCAGCTCAAAGCAGTTCATGACCAGCTTAAACCTACTCAAACCAGCCGAAACAAGCATGACCAGCTCATAAACAGTTTAAACCAGCTCGAACCAGTTCATAACACACTTTAACCAGCTTAAACCCGCTCATGACCAGCTTAAACCAGTTCATAACCAGCTCATTACCAGCTTAAACAAGTATGGCCAGCTCCACGCAGTTCTTGACCAAACCTACTCAAACCAGCCCAAACAAGCATGACCAGCTCATAAACAGTTTAAACCAGCTCAAACCAGTTCATAACACACTTTAACCAGCTCAAAACTGCTCATGACCAGCTTAAACCAGCTCAAATCAGCAACCATGCTTCAAAATCTGACCAGTGTATGCTGTTTATTTTAACAGGAATAATCTGATCAACTGTTATCATAAAGTCTCAGTGGCTCACCATGTTGCAAAAACAGTGGAAACAGTGGTTTAAGCTGGCTATAAACTGGTTTAAGATGGTATAAGCTGGTCATGCTTGTTTGAGCTGCTCATGAGCTGGTTTAAGCTGGTCTTAACCTGCTTTGAGCTGGTTTAAGCTGTTCACAAGCTGGTTTGAGTTGGTTTAAGCTGGTCATAAGCTGGTCGTACTTGTTTAAGCTGCTCATGAGCTGGTTTAAGCTGGTCATGCTTGTTTGAGCTGCTCATGAGCTGGTTTAAGCTGGTCACGAACTGGCCACGGTTGTTTGAGCTGGTCATGATCTGGTTTGAGATGATAATGAGCTGGTTTGAGCTGGTTTAAGAGAGTTTAAGCTGGTCGTGAGCTCGTTTGAGCTGGCAATGCTTGTTTAAGCTGGCCACGAGCTGGTTTAAGCTGATCAGGCTTGTTTGAGCTGATCATGCGCTAGTTTAGGATGGCCATACACAGGTCTGAGCTGGTCATGTGCTGGTTTAGGCTGGTTTAAGCTGTTTATGTGGGGGTTTCAGCTGGTCATGAGCTGGTTTAATCTGGTTTAAATTGGTCATGTGCTGGTTTAAGCTGCTTATTTTCTGGTGTAAACTGGTTTAAACTGGTTTAAGCTGGTCATGTGCTGGTTTAAGCTGATCAGGCTTGTTTGAGGTGGTCATGAGCTACTTTAGGATAGTCATATACAGGTCTGAGCTGGTCATGTGCTGGTTTAGGCTGGTTTAAGCTGTTTATGTGGGGGTTTCAGCTGGTCATGAGCTGGTTTAAATTGGTCATGTGCTGGTTTAAGCTGCTTATTTTCTGGTGTAAGCTGGTTTAAACTGGTTTAAGCTGGTCATGTGCTGGTTTAAGCTGATCAGGCTTGTTTGAGGTGGTCATGAGCTACTTTAGGATAGTCATACACAGGTCTGAGCTGGTCATGTGCTGGTTTAGGCTGGTTTAAGCTGTTTATGTGGGGGTTTCAGCTGGTCATGAGCTGGTTTAAATTGGTCATGTGCTGGTTTAAGTTGCTTATTTTCTGGTGTAAGCTGGTTTAAGCTGGTCATGTGCTGGTTTAAGCTGATCAGGCTTGTTTGAGGTGGTCATGAGCTACTTTAGGATAGTCATATACAGGTCTGAGCTGGTCATGGGCTGGTTTAGGCTGCATTAAGCTGGTTATGCAGGGGTTTTAGCTGGTCATGAGCTGGTTTAGTCTGGTTTTAATTGGTCATGTGCTGGTTTAAGCTGCTTATGTGCTGGTGCAAACTGGTCATGAGCTGGTTTAAACTGGTTTAGGATGGTCATGTGCTGGTTTAAGCTAGATCGAGCTGCTGTGAAGCAGCTTAAACCAGCACAAGTCCAGCTAAAAACCAGCTCAAACCAGCATCCATGCTTCAAAAGCTGAACAACGTATGGTATTGATTTCATTATGTTTTATCCGTTCAACCTGTTATCGAAAAGTTTCAGTCATTTTATAATGGCTCACCATATTGCAAAATCAGTATGTCATTGGCCCATGAACATTTCCTGCTTGTTATCAAACTTTTCCAAGAGGAAATTTAATCATAACCTAATGTTAAAACAGCTATCATAACATTATTTATCAATATGTGGCTCTTTTTGGATTCTCGGAAGCTATAGAAATTTAAAATGTAAAACAGGAAATACGCTGGGACCACTGTTTTTGTTTACATCCCTCAAAATGGTCTATACCACCACATGCAGATTTACACCAGTAAACAAGAGCATCTGAAACTGTGATCAATGCAATTTTCCAAATATTATGGCAGATCAAAATAAGAGATCAACCAAGAATATCTTTCATTTTGAACCACTTTTGTCTGTATATGTTTCTTGAGTTGACGACATGTTGTGTCTGGTTTTTGAGATTTAAAAGGTTCAGACATATTTATCGGTTTTCTAAAGAACAAAAGAATATAAAGTTGGCTTCAGAAACTCCAACAGTCTCCTATATCGTATCCGTCTGAGCCTTTGACTGTTACACAGATGTTCTGCTGGAAGAGAACCACAAGTGTGAGTTTATATTTACAGACTCACCAAGTTAAACATACTGATGCACTTCATGAAATACCCACATGTAAACAACACGAAAAAACAACTGCTTTTGTTGAAAACCCCACAGCAATTACCAGATACAGTACATCTGTCTCAATGAAATCAACTTTTGTGAATCGGACTCTCTAATAAAACACAATTTATATGCAGAGCCGAGGGAATTAACGCAGCTTTTGACAGATGAATAAAACAAACGACGTTCGGCCGAAGCATCAATTTGACTTGCGGCTGTCGGTGAGCGATCCTGCTCGACCGAGAACTGTTGAGCGCTTTTAATTACGTGTGTAATAAGATCGGGGTCAACATATTTCATGCCAGCAAAAAATGATGCGTATTTAATGGCTCCCATATATTACCGTCCCCGTGTAACATCTCTGACGGAGTGCCTGTAAGTTTGGCCTCCATTAATCAGCATCAGGGTTTGTCTGGTTAGAGAGGAACAGATGAGCGCCCATGTTCTCGCTGTGAGGCATTCTGGGAAGGGGTGTGGGGTCTCCGCGCAGAGCCGCTGATAGATAACATTCAGCTCAAGGGTGCCTAATAAAGCATGTTACAGGGCTTCGCGGGGCAGCGTTACAGACTGCCGTTTGTACAGTGCAAGATGTATTGGGTTAATATAGCTACTCACTGGTGCTTACCTGACTAAGTGGCTTTGGTTCAGGAGCAAGGCTGCCTGTAATCAGTTATGCCTAATGAGCGCACTTTCTTGTTGCTGTTGTTCGGTTTTACAGCGAACATGAAACAACATTCATGGGGCATTTCACTATGCGATGCGCAGTATGGTCTATAACAGTATACAACGCTAAATAATTGAGTATACAAATGTTTTTTTACATTTGAGTATCATTAGATGCACAAAACTGTAGTATATACTGTATATAGTATATTTAAGTGACTTTGAATGTGGCATGGTTGTTGGTGCCAGACAGGCTGGTCTAAGCATTTTAGAAACTGCTGATCTACTGGGATTTTCACACACAACCATCTCTAGGGTTTACAGAGAATGGTCTGAAAAAGAGAAAATATCCAGTGAGCGGCAGTTCTGTCTGCGCAAATGCCTTGTTGATGCCAGAGGTCAGCGGAGAATGGCCAGACTGGTTTCAGCTGAAAGAAAGGAAACAGTAACTCAAATAACCACTCGTTACAACCGAGGTCTGCAGAAGAGCATCTCTGAACACACAACACGTCCAACTTTGAGGCGGATGGGCTACAGCGGCAGAAGACCACACTGAACATGACATGATCACTGGCCTCCACTGTCACCAGAACTCAATCCAATAGAGCACCTTTGGAATATGGTGGAACGCGAGATTCGCATCATGGATGTGCAGCCGACAAATCTGCAGCAACTGCGTGATGCTATCATGTCAATATGGAGCAAAATCTCTGAGGAATGTTTCCAGTACCTTGTTGAATCTCTGCCACAAAGGATTGAGGCAGTTCTGCAGGCAAAAAGGGGTCCAACACGGTACTAGTAAGGTGTACCTAATAAAATGGCCGGTGAGTGTATATCCACACTGAAAAAAATATTCATTGGATTTACTAATTTTTTTTAAGGCAACTGGTGGCAAACAATATATTGGCTGGATTTAAACAAACTAAATTTAGTAATGTTCAACTTATTATTATTATTAACAATAATATCAAGTTGTTATTATTATTATTATTATTAATAATAATTCTAATAATATTAATAATAATATAAAATTATTAATAATAATCATAATAATAATATAAATGTATTATTTTTTTATTATTATTATTATTTTTTTACAGTGGACTGTCATACTTTAAAACCAAGAGTTTGTCTCTTTAAATGAGATTGTTGGAAGAAAGTTCATCCATCCACTCACTTTTTACTCTTGTTGACCTGATCAATGTCCACTTAAACGGCCAAGTGGACTCTCTACTGTACCCATAATGCTCCAATGTGCTCGGTTTAACCAGGTGTGTCTATATAAGAAGAAGAAGCAGAAGCATCCAGGTAAGTCCCGCGGCCAGATACCAGTATCAGCGGCCGATGCTGCACCGCGGAGCCGCCAGAAGTTCAATTACAGCCGGGCTCCTCGGAGCAGAGACTCGCATTGATTGCGGAGGCCAACAATTGATTTTGTCCATTACGCGGTGCGAATGTTTCCATCCCGCGCAGATCAGGCTCTCCTCCTCCTGTGGGTGGAGATAAGAGGCCGCTGTATTGTGGCTGCCTAATCTGTGTGACGGTGCTTGTCTGTGGCGAAATTGATGTGGCTTTTCATGGGCTCTCCGGGAGGGGGGTCCGCGCCGCCGCACACGTGGCCGGCTGAGGCGCGCTGTTCTCCGGCCGCGCACACCGGCGGCACCCGCGGGGGGGATTTGCATCGATACCGATATTTTTTTTTGCTCTTTGTGTTTGGTCCGTGTGGAGAGAATAAAGGAGTTTGTAATGATCTCATTCTCCGCGACTTGTTGAGTTCCTGAGCCGGTTATTGTTGTTATGATGGGATGTGAAGACATCGTGAGGTTTAATGCAAATGGGAAGTGCTGGAAAAAGTCAACATGGATATAAAATGTAGGCTAACGTTTATGAAAGATGAATGAATTGACTAAATGTAGATACTGTTAATAATGTTACAGCATAGCATTAAATAGCTAAACGCATTTTTTTGTACATATCAAGTATCAATAATAATAATAATAATAATAATAATATGAATTAATTGATATAATATTAATAATAATAATAATAATAATATTAAAAATATGAATGAATTGATATAATAATAATAATAATAATATGAATGAATTGATATAATAATAATAATAATAATAATAATAATAATAATAATAATAATAATAATATGAATGAATTGATATAATAATAATAATTATTATTATACATTATTAATAATACAATAATCTTTTTACTTTTTCATTATTAATGCATTTTTATATTATTCATATAATATTAATTATAAATTATAACCAATCATATGATAAAAACTAAAATCCTTTTTTTTGTTTTAGAAAATGAAACTACTGTAACATTAAAAAAAATTAATATATATATATTTCCAATGGTTATTGCTTATTGCTTTTACACCATAGCACTAAACCATATCACTAAACTTAATTAAAAGTATATAAAAAAATTATATTAATAAAAACATAAATTGGTATTATTATTATTATTATTATTAATATTATTATTAATAATAGTTTGATATTATTAATAATAAGATAATTCATAAATTATAAATCTTTTTTTTTCACAATGAAACTACAATAATAATAATAATATGAATGAATTGATATAATAATAATAATATGAACGAATTGATATAATAATAATAATATGAATTAATTGATATAATAATAATAATAATAATAATAATATGAACGAATTGATATAATAATAATAATAATAATAATAATATGAACAAATTGATATAATAATAATAATAATAATAATAATAATATGAACAAATTGATATAATAATAATAATAATAATAATATGAACGAATTGATATAATAATAATATGAACAAATTGATATAATAATAATAATAATAATAATAATAATAATAATAAAAAATAATAATATGAATTAATTGATATAATAATAAAAAAATAATAATAATAATTATTATTATACATTATTAATAATACAATATTTTTAAAACGTTTTCATTATTAATTCATTTTATATTATTAATATAATATTAATTATAAATTATAACCAATCAGATAATAAAAACTAAAATCCTTTTTTTTGTTTTAGAAAATGAAACTACTGTAACATTAAAAAATAAAAATATATATATTTCCAGTGGTTATTGCTTATTGCTTTTACACCATAGCACTAAACCATATCACTAAACTTAATTAAAAGTATATTAAAAAAAATAACAATATTAATAAAAATATAAATTGGTATTATTATTATTAATATTATTAATAATAATAGTTTGATATTATTAATAATAAGATAATTTCCTTTTCCACTTTTGATTAATAATGCATCTTTTATATTATTAATATAATATTATTCATAAATTATAAATCTTTTTTTTTTCACAATAAAACTACATTAAAAATAAAATATTTGCAATGGTGAATGCATTTGAAGTGTCCTCATGTATGCCATTATTTACACACACACACACACACACACACACACACACACACACACACACACACACACACACGCACACTCACACACACACACACACACACACACACACACACACACACACAGTCTTATTTTAGTATTATTTGTACTATACTTTTTTTTGTTAATATTTGCGATTATTAAATTAACAAAATAAGATTTGGAATCAGGGGCAGCACGGTGGCACAGTGGATAGCACAATCACCTCACAGCAAGAAGGTCGCTGCTTTGAGCCCCAGCTGGGTCAGTTAGCATTTCTGTGTGGAGTTTGCATGTTCTCTCCGTGTTGGTGTGGGTTTCCTCCAGGTGCTCTGGTTTCCCCCACATGTCCAAAAACATGCGCTATAGGTGAATTGGGTAAGCTAAATTGTCCGTAGTGTATGTGTGTGAATGAGTGTGTTTGGGTGTTTCCCAGTTGCGGCTGGAAGAGCATCCGCTGCGCAAAACATATGCTGGATAAGTTGGCAGTTCATTCCACTGTGGCGACCCTAGATTAATAAAGGCACTAAGCCGAAAAGAAAATGAATAAATGAGGATTTGGAATCATTTAATTTATTTGACTTTCTTTTGTGTGCATTTGTTATTATTATTATTATTATTATTATTATTATTATTGCCATATTTTAAATAATAAAACATTAATATCAGTATCACATCAATAATAAAAAATAAAATTAACAATCGCAAACTAAATTAGAACAGAATCATTCAAATTAACAAATGGAATTTACAACATAGAATCTCATTTTAATTTATTGTTTTAGATGCTTTTTTAATGTTTTATTTTATTTGTAAAGACCCAACATTTTGTACTTAAAGTGACAATCAATAATAATAATAATAATAATAATAGATTACTATTTATTATTAATTAGAGATTATTATTATTATTATTAAATAGAAACATTACACAGCAAAAAAATCAGTGTACATTTAACTCAATTTGAATTTAATTTAACACTCCTTGGGTGTACATATGACTCCCTCCATTTTGGAGTTAAAATAACACTTTCTAAAGTGTGAAATTTGTACATTACTCTCAGAGTTCTTTTTAAGACAGTAAGAGTTTATTCTTACATCGAACTGGAGTGTGTGTTACCCTTCAAAGTGTTAATATATTACCTCTTTTTTCCCATATTATCAATTGGTGTGTGTGACAGATAACAGTGATCAAATATTTTGAAAATAGTTTTAATTTATGAAATGTTCATTAATCTTTTCAGAAATAATTTCAATACATTCAACTCTTTGCGTTTTGAAATGCAACAAGACATGTTTCAAGTTTAAGTAAAACATACTGGTTTGATCACTGTTTGTCTGAAAAAAACGGTTCGAGTAAAAAAACTAGACGTCCCATCACTAGTGGGAAATACACATCATATTGGGTTAAAAGTTTAACACTGAAAAAAAAAACTCTTAAATATATACGCTCTTTCACACTCGTGGATTAAAATGTACTCCGGTTTTAACACTGAACAACACCAAAAAAAAATCACACTGTATATTTAACACTGGATTAATATAGAAACATTAGATATTTACAATATTTCTACTACTATAGTAGATTAATAAAGGGACTAAGCTGAAAAGAAAATGAATGAATGAATTTTAACAACAGGGCGACACGGTGGCTCAGTGATTAGCACTGTCACCTCACACCAAGAAGGTCGCTGGTTCGAGCCCCGGCTGGGCCAGTTGGCATTTCTGTGTGGAGTTTGCATGTTCTCCCCGTGTTGGCGTGGGTTTCTTCTGGCTGCTCCGGTTTCCCCCACAGGGTCGCCACAGCGGAATGAACCGCCATCTTATCCAGCATGTTTTACACAGCGGATGCCCTTCCAGCTGCAACCCAGTACTGGGAAACACCCATACGCTCTCAATTACACACACACACTCATACTGTACACTACGGCCAATTTAGTTTATTCAATTCACCTAAAGCGCATGTGTTTGGACTGTGGGGGAAACCGGAGCTCCCAGAGGAAACCCACGCCAACATGGGAAGAACATGCAAACTCCACACAGAAATGCCAACTGACCCAACCAGGATTCGAACCAGTAATCTTCTTGTTGTGAGGCGAATTGAGCTAACCATTGAGCCACCGTGCCGCCCATATACAAATCAGTACCTAAAATTTACACATATATACCTTTAGTAAAAGCACAATAACCCACTGGCAGATTTTTATATCTAAATAAGTGTTTATAGAAATTAGCCTAAAAAAAACAAAAGTATTCCTACATTAAAAGCGTAAATTCCAGCATAAACGATTAAGTGGTGGAAATTACAAACGGTCAAAGCTGATTTTTTTATTTTCTAAATGTCAACAGAGCCAGAAGCGTGCATATTCATACAATAAAAAGCACAGACACAATGAAGTCTTCCTGAAGAGAAGACAGCCGGCATTACCTCATCCGGAGACTGATTAAATATATTAAAATAAAAAAGAGGGATTTCGACTGCGTTACTGCCCTGTGAGAGAGTTTGATTAATTAGCATATTTGCTTTCTCATTTAGAGGCATTGAGAATTCCTCCTAAACATCATTTTCCACACGGCTAAAAAAACGCTGTCACAATGTCTTTTCTCCGTGGAGAATTTCACAGAGCCAGAACAATGAAGCTGAAATGTCTAAGTTATAATTATACCTAAGATGACAGATGACAGTTAAAAACTTAATTTAGAATAAAAATCTCTTTTGACTGAGTTGTGCGCTGAAGAGAGAGAAAGCGGGAGAAAGAGAGAGAGAGGGATCTCTCCTTTAGAATGGTAATTACTCTGCCATTTATTATTCGATCAGCTCACGCAATTAAACGGGTGTGTGGAGGACACAGCTGATAATAAAGTGAAGGGAAAGAGAATGCTAATTAACCTCCGAGACGCTGCTCCTCCTGTGCTTCTCCACGCTCCGTCTGTTGGTGCCGTGACCCGGAGGGAGGGGGGCTCGTCTGGACGCATCAAACCTATACAGACAGGAGCCGACTAGTTTATTGACAGACGAGGATATTATTTGATATTCACAAGAGTTTGTATGTTATATATGGCTTTAGCCAGTGTCAAATTTTCTTGTTGCAATTAATTGCTGATCACAATATATACGATATTATCGTGATATTGACCTGAGCTGCAATAAAGGTTACTTTAACAGGTATAATAGCCAAAAAACACTTGCTTTTTGTGTATACATACATGATCAGACTAAATAAATAGTCTCAATTAGCATCCTGTGAGGTTAATTAGCATTCCGGGATTAAATTGTCTTGTTGCAGTTAATTGCTGAAAGTTTTATTGCGATACGGTATTATCATTTTATTGACCTGAGCTGCAAAAAAGGTTACTTTAACAGGTATAATAACCAAAAAACTATTGCATTATGGCATATACATGTTCAGATTAAATAAATAGTCTCAACTAATTCTCAACTAGCATCCTTTGGGGTTAATTAGCATATTTGCAATTAACTGCTCAAGGTTTTATCGCGATACGATATTATCATTATATTGACCTGAGCTGCAAAAAACTTACTTGCTTTATTGCATATCCATGTTTAAACTAAATAAATAGTCTCAACTAGCATCATCTGAGGTTAATTAGCATTCTGCAACTAGCATCCGGGATTAAATTGTCTTGTTGCAGTTAATTGCTAAGAGTTTTATTGCGATATGGTATTATCATTTTATTGAACTGAGGTATAACAGGTATAATAACCAAAAAACTATTGCATTATTGCATATACATGTTTAAATAAATAATCTCAACTAATTCTCAACTAGCATCCTCTGAAGTTAATTAGCAAATTTTCTTGTTGCAATTAATTGCCTAAGGTTTTATCGTGATACGATATTATCAATATATTGACCTGAGCTGCAAAAAACTTACTTGCTTTATTGCATATACATGTTCAAACTACATAAACCATCTCAACTAATTCTCAACTAGCATCCTCTAAGGTTGATTAGCATACCAGGATCAGACTTAATTGCAATCAATTGCTGAAAGTTTTATTGCTATATACGATATAATCATTATATTGACCTGAGCTGCAAAAAAGGTTACTTTAACAGGTATGATAACCAAAAAATACTTGCTTTATTGCATACACATGTTCAGACTAAATAAATAGCCTCAATTCATTCCCAAATAGGATCATCTTAGGTTAATTAGCAAATTTTCTTGTTGCTATTAATTGCTGAAGGTTTTATCGCGATATATGGTATTATCATGATATACCAGAGCTGCAATAAAAACTTACTTGCTTTATTGCATATACATGTTTAAACTAAATAAATAATCTCAACTAGCATCATCTGAGGTTAATTAGCATTCTGCAACTAGCATCCGGGATTAAATTGTCTTGTTGCAGTTAATTGCTGAAAGTTTTATTGCGATATGGTATTATCATTATATTGACCTGAGGTATAACAGGTATAATAACCAAAAAACTATTGCATTATTGCATATACATGTTTAGACTTAATAAATAGTCTCAACTAATTCTCAACTAGCATCCTCTGAAGTTAATTAGCAAATTTTCTTGTTGCAATTAATTGCCTAAGGTTTTATCGTGATACAATATTATCAATATATTGACCTGAGCTGCAAAAAACTTACTTGCTTTATTGCATATACATGTTCAGACTAAATAAACCATCTCAACTAATTCTCAACTACCATCCTCTAAGGTTGATTAGCATACCAGGGTCAGACTTAATTGCAATCAATTGCTGAAAGTTTTATTGCTATATACGGTATAATCTTTATATTGACCTGAGCTGCAAAAAAAGGTTACTTTAACAGGTATGATAACCAAAAAATGCTTGCTTTATTGCATACACATGTTCAGACTAAATAAATAGCCTCAATTCATTCCTAACTTGCATCCTCTTAGGTTAATTAGCAAATTTTCTTGTTGCAATTAATTGCTGAAAGGTTTATCGCGATATATGGTATTATCATGATATACCAGAGCTGCAAAAAAAAACTTACTTGCTTTATTGCATATACATGTTCAGACTAAATAAATAGTCTCAACTAGCATCATCTGAGGTTAATTAGCATTCTGGGATAACATTTTCTTGTTGCAAGGAATTACTGAAAGTTTTATCGCGATATACGGTATTATTATTACATTGAGCTGAGCTGCAAAAAAACAGGTATAATAACCAAAAAATAGTTGCTTTAATGTACATACATGATTAGACTAAATAAATAGTCTCAACTAACATTCTCTGAGGTTAATTAACATTCCAGGATCAGACTTTCTTGTTGCAATTAGTTGCTTAAAGTTTTATCGCGATATATGGTATTATCATTATATTGACCCGAGTTGCAAAAAAGGTTACTTTAACAGGTATAATGACCAAAAAATACTTGCTTTATTGCATATACATGTTCAGACTAAATAAATAGTCTTAATTAATTCTCAACTAGCATTATCTGAGGTTAAATAGCATTCTGGGATTCAATTTTACTGTTGCTGATTTATCACG
Organism: Danio kyathit; assembly: GCA_903798195.1. Classification (NCBI taxonomy): domain Eukaryota; kingdom Metazoa; phylum Chordata; class Actinopteri; order Cypriniformes; family Danionidae; genus Danio; species Danio kyathit. Next base: position 3,710,554 of record LR812527.1, on the reverse strand, counting down.
ATATACAGTATTATCGTTATATTGACCTGAGCTGTTATTTACACAATAACTACATTGTAATGAATGATTAATTTCAGTGTATTTACATGATAGTTAAGGGCATTTAATATAAAGTGGGACCAAAAATTGCTGTGCAAGAAGTAGCTTAAACTGTAATGGACGAATCTGAATTCTCAGTGGAAGATCTTAAAGAAAGTTAGTAGTTCTTTGTCAAAGTATAGACTTCTTTGTCAATCACGCTCGCAACAAGTCTTTTATCACACACAGTGGGACACCTGACACAAGGGGATAAATCGGAAGCACCTTTTGAAAATGGTCAGCACAATGTGTGTGTGTTATGATATTGCATCCATATGCTTTTAGAAGAACTTCTGGAAGTCTTTCAAAGAGCCAAACCTGGTGGCTGATCTGATCCTGACATCATTTCTGAAGGGATTTAGTGCAAAGAAACATTCCAGTCAACAGGTTAAAAGACAGAAAAAAAAGACAGGTAAGAGGGATAGTTCACCCAAACAATGAGGATTTCCTCATCATTTACCAACCCAGGCTCATTATGAAAACATACCCCTATATACATTTCAGTAGAGCGCCTCAGGGGCTATGTTTTTTTGCAGTTTTTGTTTTCGCGAATCCGCCAGAAGCCGCTGTGTACGCATTTTGAGATCTCAAATTTCTCTCGTGAGTGCCATTCGCACCTGCTGTTCTCATGTAAATCCACCAGAGCCCGCTGTCGACTGACTGACCGACCGACCGATCGACTGACCCATCCTCCTCTCCTTCCCTAAACCCAACCGATAGTGTTTTCAAAAGCACTGATTGACCCGCCCACCCACTTTCCTAAACACAACCGACAGTGTCCAGAAAAATCCAGAAAAAGAAAAGCCCTCACCTGGTTTTTACCACGTTTTCAGATTTTACCACATTCTCACCCTGTTATTTATTTGTTTATTTAATTTTTTGGCTTATGTTTTTGTCGTACCTGCTTTCTGGAACCGTTCTTCTCCGGACTCGAACCCCATTGTCACTCCACTCCAGGTCACAAGTCCGCCGACATATGCAAACTGGTAACAGCGGGAAAGCCGTCCATACGACGTAAGCAGTCAGCTGGTAGCGCAAAAAGGAATGGCGTCGTGACGGCCTGTAGCGGTAGACTATCGTATTGATTTATTTCTGGAAACAAAACAATATTTTTTTTACTTGTCTAGACAATTTAAGTTTCTTTTTTTTTCACAAAAGAAGATATTTTGAAAAATGTTGGAAACAGGTAACCATTGACTTCCATAGTATTTGTTTTCCCAACTATGAAAGTCAATGGTTACTGACATTTTTCAAAATATCTTCTTTTGTGTTCAACTGAAACAGCAAACTCATAACCACCTGATTACTGCTTATTTTTTCCTGTTGAACACAAAAGAAGATATTTTGAAAAATGTTGGAAACCGGTAATTATTGACTTTCATTTGTTTTTCCTACTATGGAAGCCAGTGGTTACCGGTTTCTAACGTTTTTCCAAAACATCTTCTTTAGTGTTAAACACTAAAGTGTTAAAGTTTAGTGTTCATAAAGGTACTGTATGAAATCACTTAATTGTATGTTGTAAGTACATTTTCATTTTAGTGTGAACTATCCCTTTAAATCCAGAATCCTCCAGGTAGACTACACATATTTTGTTGACTTATTTCTGAAAACAAAACAATATTTTTTACTTGTCCAGAAAATGCTTGACTATGCAAGTCAATGGTTACTAGTTTCCAACATTTTTCAAAATATCTTCTTTTGTGATTAACAGAAACTGTAAACTCTGCTTTATTGTATAATTTTGTGTGTGAACTGACCCTTTAAACCAGACATTTAAATCCTGTCCTGTTGCATTTACCATTTAAAGAAGTCTCCTCCAGGTAAACTGCACACATATCCTCCATGCAATCAGCACATGTTGTCCTCATCCTAAGGTAATCCTACAGTAGGCCAATATGTCTGCTGTTTTCATCCACCAGCAGAAACACTTGAGAGCCGAAGCCATCATTCTGAACTAGTGGCCACTTCTGAAGGAGAGAAATTTACATTTAGCTGAAAACCCCACTCTCGTGAGAGGCGAAAAAGAAAGGAAGGGGGGAAAAATCCAATCTGCGGTAATAGTAGCTGTAGTTTGGTTTCGCGCCACATTATTTGCATTCCTCAGGTACGGAGCTCGATCCCGGTAACGATTCACAAATCACTGTCGCCGCGCCAGTCAAGGGCTCAATAGACCATTGTACCTGCGAGTGTAATTGGTGAAGGCTTGACAGAAACTCGACTCGTAACAAAGATCTCTCGCTTTAGGGCTGAGGGATGATTTTCATAATGTTAGCGCCAAATGAGCGCGGAGGTCTCGGGGTCTGGCACTGAGTGACACGCGCGCGCACGCCGGAGAGACACGCGCGTGCACGCCGCTGTCAATTAAAGAGTCTGATCCGCTGTCAACAACACTCGCACCGCCAATTTGAGCAACTTTATGACACGGCAAAAGCACGAGGACCCCCAATTATTTGCCCCCGAACAAACAGCTTGACAAATGGCGATGAAACATCAAACGCGTTTTTGTTTCAGTCGTTTTGTTGTTTTGGAAAAAGCAGCGATGTTACGACATGGAAATAATTGCTTCTGAATAAGTCATATCTTATCAGTTCAGGAACAAAAATTGACGTCAATATAAGCTCCATAACAGACAGGGACACATGACAGGAAACTGGAAGCCCCAACTGAAGCACAGGTGACAAAATACTGTAGTAATTTATAGTAACCTACAATAGCCACTGAAATATACTATAGTAACCTAATTTACCGTATATACTGTAGTGTTTTTGAACCATACAATAGTAAACTACTTAAATTAATTTGCTGAGGCTAATCAACAATAGTAAAAACCAAGGTATAGCCTGTACTAAAAACTAAAGTATACTATAGTATTTATTACAATTTAGCAGTTCAATAGAGTTAATTGAAGAGTCTGATCCGCTGTCAACACTCGCACTGCCAATTTGGGTAACTTTATGACACGGCAAAAGCACGAGGACCCCCTATTATTTGCCCCCCAAACAAACAGCTTGACAAAAGGCGATGAAACATCAAACGCGTTTTGTTTCTGTCGTTTTGTTGTTTTGAAAAAAGCAGCAATGTTACGACATGGAAATAATTGCTTCTGAATAAGTCATATCTTATCACTTGAAGCACAGGTGACAAAATACTGTAGTAACTCTGCTGAAAAAAACAGCTTAAACCAGCCTAAGCTGGTTGGCTGATTTTAGCTGGTCAACCAGCCTTGTTTTAGAGGCCATTTCCAGGCTGGTTTCCAGCCATTTTTAGTTTGGTCTTAGCTGGTCAGGCTGGAAAATTTACAGCTAAAACCATCTTGACTAGCCTGGTTTAAGCTGGACATAGCTGGTTTTGGCTGGGCTCCCAGCCTGGCTAGGCTGGTCAAACTGGTTTTAGCTGATCATCTCCCAGCCTGACCAGCTAAGACCAAACTGGAAATGGCTGGAAACCAGCCTAGAATGGCCAAAACCCCTCTAAAACCAGGCTGGTCGACCAGCTAAAACCAGCCAACCAGCCTAGGCTGGTTTAAGGTCTTTTTTCAGCAGGGAATTTTTAGTAAACAACCTACATTCCCCTTCGGGAGGGGAAATTTAATGCTATGTGGAAAACTTTGTTGACACACATTCGACTTCGTCGAACACGTTACATTGTTACGTTGTTGAAACGCTGGTCAGCCCGCGTTCTGGGTATAGGTGCCCGCTATGTGCGATCCCCGCTGGCGATCTCATATGCTTATTCAGCCACGGTGCAGTCCCCCCTCACAGGCGGACCCGTGTTTTCCCTCACCGCTAACCATCTTATTTTCATATGTGTACTCCCCCTTCTCAGGGCTAGTCCATATGTCTTTTTGCCACCAGGTCTCCCCACTTGGCCAGGAGGTGGCCTCTGCAGCGTCCTCCCTATCGGGACTGCACGCTTTCCCAATGTTCTGTCGTATTAATATTCCTAGAACTAACCAGACGCATTGCAACCCCAAAAAATATATCTAAACTCGAAAACCTTCTGTTGAAGTGGGATCAGTAAGAGCCGGGGAACACGTTGGAAGACCGCGCCTCTGGTGATGCAGCTGCGCTCACGCTCTCTCTGCTTGGCATAACCTTTCATCGGGGGTGAAGGTAAGTTTTCCACATAGCATTTAAGTTCCCCTCCAAAAGGGGAATGCTCCAGTTACTAAAGTAACCCTCGTTCCCCGAGGGGGGGAACGGAAATGCTATGTTCCTTCGCTACAATGATTGCCCCTTAGCTGTTGAGTGTGAAAGCCTCTTCAGCTAGAAAAGGATGCTCTGCTTAGCACACGCTGCGCTTTCATTGTCCTTGAGTTTAGTTCCTTAAAGTGGAATGAACCGCCAACTTATCCAGCTCATGTTTTACGCAGTGGATGCCCTTCCAGCTGCAACTCAGTACTGGGAAACACCCATAAACCCTCATTCACACACATACACTCATACACTACGTCCAATCTAGTTTATTCAATTCACCTAACTGGTCCAGTGAGGTGACAGTGCTAACCACTGATCCACCGTGCCACCCAAATTATTTACATTTACATTCCATTATCAAATAGGCACTGTCCTTTAAAGTTTACAGCATATTTGCAATCTAAACAACTACATTCTCATTTTAAAAAGTCTCAAATACATTATATGGTGCAATAGCTGCAATATTTATCGAATCGGAGTGAGTTTAGTCTTCTGCTTGGCACTCGCTGTGGGCGGATTAGTGCTGATACTACTAGATTATCCAATGCAATCTCACGACAATTCAGAACTTTTTGATTTAGTGGCTAATTCATATGAATTGGGACAATCTCTTTTGTACAATTTAGTACAATCATCTTATCCCCCAATGACGGTTGGGTTTAGGGATGGGGATTGGTGCTCTTTTTACAAATCGTACATTTTTGTACAACTGAACTCATACAATAGGGTATATGCAGAGCTAGTGTTTCTTCCCATACTGATAAACTTCCGGTAAACGGTTAATGTGACTTTCAATTTTATACGGTTCCTTTTACAGCATCGATGTTGTAATGTAATTAAAATACAATCAGTTAATCAATTGATTTTGGCATTCATTTAGTTGCTCAAGCGTAAAACGAGATAAAAAGCCGTTTACTCGCACGCGCCCGTCAGGCTAGCACAGATGCTCCACTGAATATTCTGGGGTAAAATAAATGTTCATATTTTAAAGACATGGCAGGAAAAATGTAATTTAATGCAGTGCTTCTTGTACAATCTGAGACCCACTTTATATCGGATATCACTCAGCCAGTGGAGATCGCTGATTTTTAAAGAAAACAGACCTTAAACGCGCCATTTTTGTAATGGCATACAGTTCACCAAAGCGCTTAACCCAGGTTACTGACAAATTAAAAGTCCATCTGCATATACCTTATTCATATGAATTAGCCACTGACAAAACGTAAAATAGTTACATTTACCCATGAGATCAAGTTGTTTATACACACTCAAATAAATATTTTAGTTGTTGCTTGTTCAAACTGCTTATTTAAAATGAACAATTAAATATGTTTACGTTCAATCCACTCAAATTTGTTAAATCTGTAAAGTTAACTTAATCGATTTGTGTTGGGACAACATGAAGGAATTGTGTGGAACCCAGCTCTTTTTACCGTGCACTAATATACAAAACAGATTTGCAAAAGCATAATTCTCTCTCTCCGTACATGCACTATCCCACCATTTAGCTGATTCACTCGCTCCACAAACGTCCCAATCAGAGGCATGTAAATCATCAGGGGGTCACAGTTGATGTGTTTCAGGGTTTGGCTGAATGTGTGTCGGGGGGCGTCCGGTGGTCTCAGCCCTCATTTCTCAGCTCGGGCCTAATAGAAAGATTCAGCACTTTTCTTCATCCACTTCCGCTCTTTCCCCTCCGAATAAATGATGCCTGAAATTTTTATTCTTTTTATAATGGAATTTCAATGGCCTCCGCTGCAAATCTAGTGGAAATTTTTTGCATATGAAGAGAGAAAAATTAAATGTTAACCACGTTTTAATGTGATTAAGGCTGACAGAGACATTATTTCAGCTAATCAGTCAGTGCTGACGAGCTCTAACGGCCCGTTTTCCACCACCGCAGGTTTTTTTCATCACACACACACACACACACCGTCTTTTTCTGTTCAGCCGCACGGCTTGCATGTGCTTTTAGTAAAATTGTTTGACATTAACAGAAACCATAAACATGTCGATGTAATAAATCAATTAAGCATGACCTACATTCAATGTGTGGTTTATTTCTCGTTACGAGAGTAACGAATTATATGTAATCTGAACTACATAATCAGATTACTTGTAAAAGTAACTGGAGTAAAATACTTTTTAAAATACTCATAATCAGCGTTGGGTAAAAGTACTTTTAAAAGTCATGTACTACAATTTTAAGCTGATCTTAATGTTTAAAATGAACCAGTGAACGAATGAACGAACACATAAATGAACAAATAAAAATGGCAAAAATGACAATGCATACATTGATATTACGTTCCATAAAAAGTAACTTAGTTACACATTTAGTTACTTTAAAAAAAAAATGTAACTTAGGATTGTGATATACACCAGGGTTTCCCAAACTCCCAAAATAGCAATGGCAGTGACTCGCGACCCCCAATATACTCTGAGGTGGTTATAAATACAGAAACCTTGCATGCAATGGTGCACACACACCAATTGACCCTAGTCTATTATTCGTAAAAAAATTTTTTGTTTTTATGTATGTCAGTGCTGTAAATGTGCCAGAAAGTTTAACCTGGTGTTATAAAACCAATCTACTGCATCTGATGCTATTGTTGTGTCTTTAATATGATGTAATTACCCCAGAGGTCGCGATCCAATAGAACTAGTAACTATAAGCTACTATAGTAACTACATAGTATATAGTAACTATAAACGACTATTTTTTTCTCTTCTGTAGGTTATGGATAAAATATGGTAATTCTTATGGTTTAATAAAAATAAATAGATTTTTGGAAATCACCAGGCAGCCCCTTCATTGTCCCACACTACCTGACAAAAGTCTTGCCGCCTATCTACGTTTTAGGAACAACAAATAATAACTTGACTTCTAGTTGATCATTTGGTATCAGAAGTGGCTTATATGAAAGGCAAAGGCCTCTAGATTACGCTTATTTGAGCACAATAAAATATGATCATGCCTTGATTTTTAATGGTTTAATTAGGACAGTAAGGTCTGACTTTGCTTAGGCAAAAGTCTTGTCACTGAACAGAAATAATGTCCAGTATAGAATATAAAGTCCTGCTGCAGTGGAAACAGAATGAATATTGTGTCTGACTCCATCATGAGCTTGGAGGACTGCATCCATACATCTCTGCAATGACTCAAATCACGCATTAATAAAGTCATCAAAGAAAGCGTTCTTGCAGGACTCCCAGAGTTCATCAAGATTCTTTGGATTCATCTTCAATGCCTCCTCCATCTTACATCAGACATGCTCAATAATGTTCATGTCTGGTGACTGGGCTGGCCCATCCTGGAGCACCTTGACCTTCTTTGCTTTCAGGAGCTTTGATGTGGAGGCTGAAGTATGAGAAGGAGCGCTATCCTGCTGGAGAATTGGCCCTCTTCTGTGGTTTGTAATGTAATGGGCAGCAAAAATGTCTTGATACCTCAGGCTGTTGATGTTGCAGATCTCTCGCACGCCCCCATACTGAATGTAACCCCAAGCTATGATTTTTCCTTCACCAAACTTGACTGATTTCTGTGAGAATCTTGGGTCCATGCGGGTTCCAATAGGTCTTCTGCAGTATTTGTGATGATTGGGATGCAGCTCAACAGATGATTCATCAGAAAAATCTGACACTTTAACAAATGATCAACTAGAAGTCAAGTTATTATTTGTTGCTCTTACAACTGGCATCGACGACAAGACTTTTGTCAGGCAGTGTATTAATTTTAAAAGTAGCTTCACTCAACACTATTTGTAATCACACTATAGTTACTTTTTTTATGGATTACATGAGCAAACATTATTTTACATGGCAGATGTTCCCAATTTATTGATTCTTTTAATTTTTCTCTTTAAATAACATTTATATTTGTTTATAATAAACCTGTCGCTAATATACATTGATGATTCTTCGCATTTGTGATGTTGCTAGTGTTTAAGCAATACTTTTATATGTGCTTCTAGTGTTTTTTTTTTATGAAACATTTGATGTTGCAGTGATTTGATTTTCACATTTGCCTGTTTTTAGGTAAAGGTTTAAAAAATACATATTAATAATAAAAAAAAATATGACCAGATGAATCGGAAGGTTATTCAAAACCAGGCACACAGAGAGATGGGATCGGCCACAACCAGAAGGGACCAGGAGAAAACCACACTTGGAAGGAGAGACACAGACACTGGAGATCATAGCGAACCAAGAAAGGTACGTAAACCACTGACCATGAGGAATGCAGAGTCCTTCATAGTCACAATGAGGCCGAACACAGATTAGAGCATGGTGCTGGTTTTTATGGGGCTGAGGTAATGACTGGTGATGACGGCAGGTGCGGGGCTAATCTGAATTCAGGTGACTGTGATTGTGGTGACTGTGCTGACTGTGGGTGGGGAGAACCTGGCCTGGCTGTGACATCAGCAAACACTAACAAAGTATATGGTCACACTTTATTTTGATGGTTCGTTTGTTGAATTGAAGTTACATTGCGTCTACATGCCAACTAATTCTCCTTAGATTAGTAGAAGTAGACTGTTAGGTTAGGGTTAGGGTTAGTGTAATTTGACATGTACTTGCAAAGTTTCTTATAGTCAGTTAAATAACTGTTGAAGGAGCAGTGTCAACAGCTATTAAGCAGTCTACTAATACTCAAATGGACCATCAGAATTAATATTTTTTTTGTTCATTGTATATATATCAAAAATAGTACATGATTATCCCACTTTGTGATATGTGACATCAAATAAGGGATAGCAGGAAAGTAATCTAAATGTAATCCAGAAGTAGTCAGGTTACAATATGCTAAATGTGTAATTTAGGAGATTATAATACTGACTTCAAATTTTGTCATGTAATTTGTAGTAATATCATCAGTAACATAATCTCTTAGATTACACATTCTGCGTGTCATAATCAGACTACTTCTGGATTACATTTAGATTACTTTTGTGCTAATCTCTCAGATTAGATTACACATTTGGCATATCATAAACTGACTACTGGATTACATTTAGATTACTTTTGTGCAAATCTATAAAATGACATATTCCGTGTATTATAATCTGACTATGTCTGGATTATATTTAGATTACTTTTGTGCTAATTTCTCAGATTAGATTACACATTTGGCGTATCATAATCTGACTACTGGATTACATTTAGATTACTTTTGTGCTAATCTCTCAGATTAGATTACACATTTGGCATATCAAAAAAACTGACTACTGGATTACATTTAGATTACTTTAGTGCAAATATCTCAGATTAGATTATACATTTGGCATACCATAAACTGACTACTGGATTACATTTAGATTACTTTTGTGCAAATCTATAAAATTACATATTCCGTGTATTATAATCTGACTATGTCTGGATTATATTTAGATTACTTTTGTGCTAATCTCTCAGATTAGATTACACATTTGGCATATCATAAACTGACTACTGGATTACATTTAGATTACTTTTGTGCAAATATCTCAGATTAGATTATACATTTGGCATACCATAAACTGACTACTGGATTACATTTAGATTACTTTTGTGCTAATCTCTCAGATTAGATTACACATTTGGCATACCATAAACTGACTACTGGATTACATTTAGATTACTTTTGTGCTAATCTCTCAGATTAGATTACACATTTGGCATATCATAATCTGACTACTGGATTACATTTAGATTACTTTTGTGCAAATATCTCAGATTAGATTATACATTTGGCATATCATAAACTGACTACTGGATTACATTTAGATTACTTTTGTGCTAATCTCTCAGATTAGATTACACATTTGGCATATCATAAACTGACTACTGGATTACATTTAGATTACTTTTGTGCTAATCTCTCAGATTAGATTACACATTTGGCATATCATAAACTGACTACTGGATTACATTTAGATTACTTTTGTGCAAATATCTCAGATTAGATTATACATTTGGCATATCATAAACTGACTACTGGATTACATTTAGATTACTTTTGTGAAAATATCTCAGATTAGATTACACATTTGGCGTATCATAATCTGACTACTGGATTACATTTAGATTACTTTTGTGCTAATTTCTCAGATTAAATTACACATTTGGCGTATCATAAACTGACTACTGGATTACATTTAGATTACTTTTGTGCTAATTTCTCAGATTAGATTACACATTTGGCATATCATAAACTGACTACTGGATTACATTTAGATTACTTTTGTGCAAATATCTCAGATTAGATTACACATTTGGCATATCATAATCTGACTACTGGATTACATTTAGATTACTTTTGTGCTAATTTCTCAGATTAAATTACACATTTGGCGTATCATAAACTGACTACTGGATTACATTTAGATTACTTTTGTGCTAATCTCTCAGATTAGATTACACATTTGGCGTATCATAAACTGACTACTGGATTACATTTAGATTACTTTTGTGAAAATATCTCAGATTAGATTACACATTTGGCGTATCATAATCAGACTACTGGATTACATTTAGATTACTTTTGTGCTAATCTCTCAGATTAAATTACACATTTGGCATATCATAAACTGACTACTGGATTACATTTAGATTACTTTTGTGCTAATCTCTCAGATTAGATTACACATTTGGCATATCCTAAAATGACTACTGGATTACATTTAGATTACTTTTGTGCTAATTTCTCAGATTAGATTACACATTTGGCGTATCGTAATCGGACTACTGGATTACATTTAGATTACTTTTGTGCTAATCTCTCAGATTAGATTACACATTTGGCATATCATAAACTGACTACTGGATTACATTTAGATTACTTTTATGCAAATATCTCAGATTAGATTACACATTTGGCGTATCATAATCTGACTACTGGATTACATTTAGATTACTTTCGTGCTAATTTCTCAGATTAAATTACACATTTAGTGTATCATAATCTGACTTCTTCTGGATTATATTTAGATTACTTTTGTTCTAATCTCTTAGATTACACATTCTGCGTAGCATAATCAGACTACTGGATTACATTTAGATTTTTTTTGTGCTAATCTGTTATATTACACATATACTGTATCGTAATCTGACAACTTCTGGATAACATTTAGATTACTTTTGTGCCAATCTCTCAGATCACACATTTAGCGTATCGTAATCTGACTACTGAATTGCATCTAGATTACTTTTGTGCTAATTTCTAAGATTACATATTTATCGTATCGTAATCAGACTACTTCTGGATTACATTTAGATTACTTTTATGCTAATCTCTCAGAGTGCACATTTATCTTATTGTAATCTGTCTATTTATGTATTGCATTTAGATTACATTTGTGCATGTCTCTTAGAATACTCATTTAGTGTTTCATAATCTGATTAATTCTGGATTATATTTAGAGTACTTCTGTGCTAATCTCTTATATGACACATATCGTAATCTGACTACCAGATTACATTTAGATTACCTCTGTGCTAATCTCTAATATTACACATATACCATATAGTAATCTGACTACTTCTGGATTACATTTAGATTACTTTAGTGCTTATCTCTTAGATAACACATTTAGCGTATCATAATCAGACTACTGGATTACATGTACATTATTTTGTGCTAATCTCTTAGATTACACATTTAGCATATCATAATCTGACTACTTCTGGATTACATTTAAAATACATTTATGCTAATCTCTTAGATTACACATTTAGTGTATTGTAATCTGACTACTTCTGGATTACATTTTGATAACTTGTAATGATAATTAGAGTAAATTACTTTTTAAGAACATTTATCAGACTAAAGTTACTCTTTATGGATTACATAGTTACATACTATGCATGCAATTGCAGTTCTATAAAATAATGAGCTTAGCATTTGTGTATGATCACTGCGTGTATCCATGTCCAGATCACCTAATGCTCATAGAAACTGCATTAATGGAGAAATACAGGATGAAAGATTCACATTTACGATGTAAAGGATGTGTATGTCAATTGTGTGTTTGTGTGTGTGTGTGTGTGTGTGTGTGTAGTGTTTTCATATGCCAGAACTGGCCTTGGGCTTCAGCTTTGATCTCTCTAAATGTCTCTGATGAAGAAAGAAAGAAAGAAAGAAAGAAAGAAAGGAGAGGAAAAGTATTTTCATTGGGAGTATCTGTTTTTAAACTATATGAAGCTCTCTTTGTGGAGAGAGAGAGAGGGGGGGGGGGGGGGGTAAGAGAGAGATCATTAGGGTGGACAGATAAAGAGGTTTAGCTCTTCAGCTGTACTGACAAAGCAAGTCAGCAAGTCTAAGTATTTTGGTTGCCATATTTGTCTCTGTCGGCTAATCGCTTTAAAAGCAACAGGTTTACTCACTTTTTATAATGTAAAGTCAACTAATCGCTTTAAAAGCAACAGGTTTACTCAATATTTTTAAAAGTAAAGTTAACTAATGGCTTTAAAAGCAACAGGCTTACTCACACTGTAAAAGAAAATCCGTAATTTTCGGCAGCTGGAGTGCCGGAAAAAAACGTAAAATAATGGCTGTTAAATTACAGAAATTCACCGTAAAATAACTTACATTAAATTACAGAAATTTCCTTAAATTTAATGTAAATTTCTGTAATTCAACCTATTTTACAGTAAATTTCTGTAATTTAACGGCCGTTACTTTATGTTTTTTTCGGCACTCCAGCTGCCAGAAATAAACCGTAAAATTACGGATTTTTTTTTACAGTGCACTTCTTAAAAGTAAAGTCACCTAATCACTGCAAAAGCAAGAAGTTTACTCACATTTTAAATGTTAAGTTAACGAATCACTTGAAATACTCAACAATTTTACTTACCTTTTAAAGTAAAGTCAACTAATCGCATTACAAACAAGTTTACTCACTTTTTAAAGTAACTCAAACTAATTTACAGTAACTCAACTAATCGCTTTTTAGAGTTTTGTGTCAGTTTGAACACAATTGTCCAATTGCACACAATTGCAAAATTGTGTATTAGTGCGTGTGTGAATGCGAGAGTGTATGGGTGTTCCCCAGTACTGGGTTGCAGCTGGAAGGGCCTCAGCTGCATGTGCTCATGCTTCATTTTGTAAAAAATCACGTTGTTTTTTCATTTATCTTACTTTAATTAAATACAGCTACTTAGCTAACATGAAAACGACATATATCCTAGTTCCTCCGAAAGGCTCTCAAGAGGCTCTGATTGGTCAGCTAACATAATGTGCTGTTCGCCGTGTCAGTTTGAGCCTGAATCACACCTAAAATAAAATCTGACAAGTGTCTTTCACATATATTCGGGGTATAAGCTTGTGTAAGTAATATGAAACTTTCACATATATTTTGTGAGTTCATTATTTGAGATGTGGAACGCAGGGAAAGCATCTGCATAGAGAGACACTGCAGGGCTGCTGAGAACTGTGGGTGTTTACTAGAGGTGTGAACCTACACTGGTCTCACGGTTCGGTTCGGTTACGATTATCATGCCATCGATTCGGTTCAATTCGATATTTTGGTGCATCACGGTGCATTGACGATTCTTTCCATACACAGTTTTATATTTTCTTCACAGCACAGCAGTTATTGTATTAAAATGTATAAATATATTTATATACTATTTGTAAAACAATTTTGTCCTTTAATACCAACAGTCAGAATAAAGGTAAAGTTGGTTTTATATTCACACATTCGTTCATTTAGAAGTCTCTATATTGTTTATCATGTTACTTTGAATATTCGATTGGAATTAGCATACAAGTAACAAACAACATTAACACTATCTAATTGACTCTGAACAATGTTGTACTTTGATAGTCATTGGTTGCTTATATGATTTCCCTATTTAGAATTTGCAAATAATACTTTTCTGAAATTATATTATTAAGGAGAATGTCTGAATATCCCAATATAAAACCAACTTTACCTCTATCTTCAGATATATAAACTGTACCTTTAAGCAACACAAGCATTTATAGCAAATAAACAAATATTAATATCCCGCTCGCTTTCTGAGCCTTGTCTACCAACTACCAAGTTCTTTCTTACACCCCTTTGATTGGTCACGCGCTCAACAGAAAGGGCTGCGATTGGCTCTTACACGCTGGTGCTCTTCACAGCTGCACTCATGGGCCACAGTGAGAGAGAAATGGAGTTTACTTTCATTCTCTTAATCGCCGTGAAATAGGGGCTTTTGCTGTAAGTGTCAGTGAAAGAGTGTTCAGCAAACACACACGCAGTGAAATTGTGCACAGTTTCAGAGTTTTTACATAGTTAGAGCGTTGTACTCGCGCTCGCCGCTCGCCTCCCTCGCCATAGTAAGCTACGGCGACATAGCGCATGTGAGATAAATGACGTCAGTATATAATAACCGGTTATGATTATTACTGAACCGATACCGAATTGTCCGCGTCTGCATCGCGGTGCACCGAAGAAACGATTAATTTTGACACCCCTAGTGTTTACAGTGGTTTGACTGATAAATATGAATTTGTAGCTAAATTGTTAATGGTGCCAAACAGCATTTCCCGTTGTTTACATCCTTGTTTACGTCCTATCTACAACATACTGTTAATGCTAGAAACTGTGCATGTCATAGATCAGTTTTAACAAATAAAAACACTTACAGGTTGTGGTTCACAATCCACAGCTTCTGCCATTATGGTTGGAGTTGCTCCTTTGAGGAGTGTTAGCCGAATCCAGAACTGGAAGAGATTCTGAAAGCTGTCCTTTGTCAAATTCTAGCTATATATTTTTTTATAATTCTCTGGAACATAATTAAAATTAAATTTGTAAGCACTTCTGTCTTTGTGTCGTGTCTTTTGGAAACCCAAATACAGAAACAGAAGAAGCACTCTGGAAATAGCAGCGTTTGGACGCCATTTTAGCCTTCTCTGCTATAACATTACAGCGCCTCTGACCACGCCCCTTCACCGCGCAGGGTGTATGCGCATAACTTGAAGGGTTTATGACATCATTAACCAGGATGTATTATTTTGTAGTCCCCAAACTTTGTTCGCTGTAGGCTGTGCTAAGCTAACTCTGTAAAAGCCAAAGTCTACCTTAGCATTGAACTTTGAGCGTCTTACATTCAGAGATGGTGTTTATGTTCACACAGCTACATTACACATCAACTAAAGTTTAAAATATGATATCGTTGTGGACCACCACTTTAAGTTAAATTTGGTTCTATTAATTTAGATCCAAATAATAACCCAGTAGTTAGATTAGTCCCTATTACACCCAGCATTTTTAGAGTGCATCATCATCATCATCATCATCATCGGAGAGCAACTCACTTACAGTCTGTGATACAAAAAAGATCAGTAAATAGGCTCAAATTCAAACAAACCCTTCAAGAGGACGCACATGTACAATCATACAGTACCGCGAGCAGCCGTGATGTCACTGGCGGACCTGAGAGCGAGTGTCTGAGATGAAGGAGAGGATGGGGGAGAGAAAGAGAGAGAGAGATCATCAAGATGTGACAATTGTGACAAGAGCGGAGAAAGTGTAGCTGCTCCAAAACGTCACGTGCATTTCTCCGTCTCTCTCTTGGCCCGCAGCTGACAGCTTAATGTGAGCCACATGCAATATTTATTCCCATCCACTGTCAGACTGTCTAGCTGTCCGCAGGAGTACAAAGAATGTCACTTATTAGAATAAAAGCAGGGGAACCGGCGGTAATCAAGGACATATGTACATCAGTCCTCGCCGGAGCGCTCACCTCATCTCTCTCTTTCTCTCTTTCCACTCCGGCTCTGGTAACTAGCTCTCAGGAGCCATTTGTGGCTGTACTAAATTCATTTATTTATCTCATTAGTGCCGGCAGGCTGCGGGACGCTCGCTGTGACATGTGTGTTTTGTTATAATGCTTATCACAGGACTAATAAACAACAGCGATCACCACGGCGCTGGGCGTCGCATGCTATCATTAGCCCTAATGAAAACACCTGTAGTTTGGGGGAAAAATCACCCCATCCGGAGCCGAGACACCGGAGGTGAGGGAGAGACAGCGAGATGAGTCTAGCTGATGCTGAAAAGAAAACATATATAGGATCTGATCTGATGAAGGGCGACTTTTAAAGCAGCATGTCTTTACTTCACTGCTGAAAAATCCAGCTTACCCCAGCCTAAGATGGTTGGCTGGTTTTAGCTGGTCCGCCAGCCTGGTTTTAGAGGGGTTTTGGCCATTTCCAGGCTGGTTTCCAGCCATTTCCAGCCTGGTCTTAGCTAGTCAGGCTGGGAGATGACCAGCTAAAACAAGCTTGACCAGCCAAAACCAGCTATGTCCTGGCTGGTTGAGCTGGTTTTAGCTGGTTTAAACTGGTAATTTTCCAGCCTGACCAGCTAAAACCAGGCTGGAAATGGCTGGAAACCAGCCTGGAAATGGCCAAAACCCCTCTAAAACCAGGCTGGTCGACCAGCTAAAACCAGCTTAGGCTGGTTAAGGCTGTTTTTTTCAGCAGGGTTTAGAAAGCAAGTACACAAGTATTGATTGTTTTAAGCATACAGAGGTTGGACAATGAAACTGAAACACTGACCAAAAAAGCTGCGGTCACACTGCACTTTTCTCCCCATAGACTTCCATTCCATTTCTGTCAGACTGGAAACGCAAGGTCGTGCGTCAAGTTTCGCAGATCGCTGCGTTGGAAAGTTCAAGCTTGGTGAACTCTGACCTGCGAAATCGCATCACTTGACTGCGTGAGACCAATCCAGGATCAAAACATGACTTCTCTGAACAGAAATTGAAAATATGGACCAATCGCTCGCTTTTTTAATGTCTAATCATCTTGTTTAATCCAGCCCCTTTTCAGAGCGCCATGTGACAGAATTTCACAAGCTCAAACTCTAGTGTGACCGCAGCTTTAGTGTTGGAGAATTCATGGCTAAATTCAAGCAGGTTGGTGGACAATCTTTATTGATTGCAAATTCCCACCATTAAGAGCAAAGTGTGAAGGTTTAATTAGCAGAGTAGTAGCACAGTTTTGGTGACAATATTGCGCACACAACATTATAAGAGACAAATCAGAGTTCAAATAAGTACACATTATTGGTGTGATTCGTTGGGCATCTGTGACCTAAGACAGCAAGGCCAAATGCCAATTCTATGTACCCGTTAGCCTTTCGCCTTACCCCTACCCCTTGTTTTGCATGTTCCTGTGAAGGGGTAGGGGTGTCCTAATTCTCTTTAGGTTGAAGGCGTAGGGCTAAGGGGAAGGGGTAGATAGCCCTTCGAATGAAGATTTTTCAGGACCGCACTCGAAACCAAGGGGTAAGAAAATTTCCCAGAATATACCAGCTATACGACAGTTTTGCTGCAGCCTGACCCGATCCACAAATTAGTATTTTTTGTCATTATTACGAATGCAATGAGATCTGATGACGTGTGCAGGTGCTGTAGTGCTGTCCCAATTCTTAGGGGTAAATTTTGAAGCCCTTCCCCTTCACACTTGTTTTTAAGGGCCAAGGGGAAGGGGTACAAAAATAGAATTGGGATTGGGCCCAAGTCTTTGTGATATATCAAGAGCCACGGTATTCAAGGTAATTTCAGCATACCTCCAAGATGCTAACCTGGATTGTATCCAAAAAACCTAAAGCCACAGCTGTCAACTCACAGCAGAATTAAATGTGGAGCTCAACTCTCCTGTTTCCATAAAATTGTTCGTCGGGAGCTATAGCCAAACTTTGGTCACTCGTGCCAATGCCAAATGTCAGTTTCAATGGTGTCAGCAGCAAAAATCTTGGGCTGTGGACAATGTGAAACAAGAATTATTGTCCACCTTCACGGGAGAGTTACGGTGTGGAGAAGCCCCAAAGAAGCGTACCACCCAGACTGTTTACGCCCAGAGTGAAGCATGGGGGTGGATCAGTGATGGTTTGGGCTGCAATATCATGGCATTCCCCTAGGCCCAATACTTGTGGTAGATGGGCGCATCAGTGCCAAGGGCTACCAAATCATTATGGAGGAGCATGTGACCCAATGGGTCAAACATTGTATCCTGAAGGCGGTGCCGTGTATCAGGATGATAATGCACCAATACACACAGCAAGACTGGTGACAGAGTTGTTTGATGAACATGAAAGTGAAGTTGAACATCTCCCATGGCCTGCACAGTCACCAGATCAAAATATTATTAAGCCACTTTGGGGGGTTGTGGAGTCAGGAAGCGCTTTCCTCCACCAGCATCACATAGTGACCAGGCCTGACAATGGGAATAATATTAGTTAGGGTGTCTTTGGGGCTCAGAGCCTTCTCCTCGGACAGCGTCCCAAATATGCATATTCTATTTACTCAAATGCATATGGGTGGCACGGTGGCTCAGTGGTTAGTACTGTTGCCTCACAGTAAGAAGGTCGCTGGTTTGAGTCCCGGGCTGGACCAGTTGGTATTTCTCTGTGGCGTTTGCATGTTCTCTCCGTGTTGGTGTGGGTTTCCTCCGGGTGCTCTGGTTTCCCCCACAGTCCAAAGACATGCGCTATAGGTGAATTGGGTAAACAAAATTGTCCATAGTGTATGAGAGTGTGTAAATGAGAGTGTATGGGTGTTTCCCAGTACTGGGTTATGGCTGGAAGGGCATCCGCTGTGTAAAACATATGCTGGATTAGCTGATGGTTCATTCTGCATTGGCAACCCCTGGTAAATAAGGGACTAAGCTGAAGGAAAATGAATGAGACTGCATTGGATTATGTTTCCTTGTACGTTTCATGGGTTTCTTCATGGTTTCTGCCCATGTTGGCATTTGGATTCAGCATTATCCCCCCCTCCTGCTGTTCATGGCTCTGTCAGAGCAAACCTGCAGCCCATTTTCGGTTCGTGACTCACCAGATGAGAATCACTGCGCTGGAGTGTGCCATCAGAAAACACTGTGAACACATCCAGTTTGCAAAGAAATCCAGATCCTACGGTGTGCGATGCTCAATCGTGCAACTGAAAATTTGAGGCTTTGTCATGGGCATCCTGTGGAAAAAATATGAATCTCAAAAACGCATGTCAAGTTGTGATTTCAGAATGTCATTGTGACCCAGGTCCTACAAACCCTACACATTTCCGTCCATCAAGCACTCAGTCAAACTCAAAGTGCTCTTAATGTTGTGTTGGAAAAGTGCGTCAAAACACAATTGATAACACAATTTTCCAGTCTGCATTTTCAGAGTGACCAAAAAGGTCAGTCTGAATGTTCTTCAGTCGGTTTTCTCTTTCAGGTCAGCTGTTTGCCATGGTGTAGCATTAGTTGCCGGTTAAAACTAGCTAACGCTTTGAAAAGAAGTGCATTTGCATTGAAATGTAAAAGGTGTAGTTCACTCAATAATGAACGTTTCCTCAGTATTTACTCACACTCAAGTGGTTTGAAACATTTATGAGTTTCTCTCTTCTGTTCTAAAGAAGATATTCTGAAGAATGCTGGAAAAAAGCAGTCACTGACATCCATCTAAAACTGCTATGGAATCATTGGCTGTTTTTTTCCAACATTCTTCAGAATATCTTGTTTTGTGTTAAGCAGAAGAAAGAAACTCAAACAGGTTTGAAATGCACTCACCGGCCACTTTATTAGGTACACCTGTCCAACTGATCATTTACGCAAATTTCTAATCAGCCAATCACATGGCAGCAACTGAATGCATTTAGGCATGTAGACATGGTCAAGACGATCTGCTGCAGTTCAAGCCGAGCATCAGAATGGGGAAGAAAGGTGATTTAAGTCACTTTGAATGTGGCATGGTTGTTGGTGCCAGACGAGCTGGTCTGAGTATTTCAGAAACGGCTGATCTACTGGGATTTTCACGCACAACCATCTCTAGGGTTTACAGAGAATGGTCCATAAAAGAGAAAATATCCAGTGAGCGGCAGTTCTGTGGGCGCAAATTTCTTGTTGATGCCAGAGGCCAGACTGGTTCCAGCTGATAGAAAGGCAACAGTAACCAACCTTGAGGCGGATGGGCTACAGCAGCAGAAGACCACACCGGGTGCCACTCCTGTCAGCTAAGAACAGGAAACTGAGGCTACAATTCACACAGGCTCATCAAAACTGGACAATAGAAGATTGGAGAAACGTTGCCTGGTTTGATGAGTCTCCATTTCTGCTGTGACATTGGGATGACAGGCTCAGAATTTGACATCAACAACATGAAAGCAACCATCCTACCTTGTATCAACGGTTCAGGCTGGTGGTGGTGGTGTAATGTTGTTGGGGATATTTTCCTGGCACACTTTGGGCCCATTAGTACCAATTGAGCCTTGTGTCAACGCCACAGCCTACCTGAGTATTGTTGCTGACCATGTCCATCCCTTTTTGATGGCTACTTCCAGCAGAATAACACATCATGTCATAAAGCGCGAATCATCTCAAACTGGTTTCTTAAACATGACAATGAGTTCACTGTACTCAAATGGCCTCCATAGTCACTAGATCTCAATCCAATAGAGCACCTTTGGGATGTGCTGGAACGGGAGATTCACATCATGGATGTGCGGCTGACAAATCTGCAGCAACTGCGTGACGCAATCATGTCAATATTTGCGCAAAATCTCTGAGGAATATTTCCAGTACCTTGTTGAATCTGTGCCATGGATTAAGGCAGTTCTGAAGGCAAAAGGGGGTCCAATCTGGTACTAGTAAGGTGTACCTAATAAAGTGGCCAATGAGTGTAAGTGGAGGATGAGAAAAGGATGACAGAATATTTATTTTTGGGCGACCTGTCCCTTTAAATATATATTAAAAAAAATTTAACTGCAGATTATATAATACACTTAGTTGAACTTAATCACACTTTCACATGAAGACGCTTAAGATGTGCAGCTCTGTTCAATGTGTGACGTAATTTGAACTGAACCTTCAACAGTGCAGAACATCATTAAAAGATTCAAGGAATCTGGAGGAATTTCACTGCGTAAAGGATAAGGGCGCAAGCCTAAGCTGAACAACTGTGATCTCCGATCCCTCAGGCGGCACTGCATCAAGAATCCTCATTCATCTATGAGAGATATCACCACATGGGCTCAGGACTACTTCTGCAAACCTTTGCCAAGTTCCACAATACATAGTTACATCCACAAATGCCAGTGAAAACTGTACTATGCCAAAAGGAAGCCCTATGTTAACAGTGTCCAGAAACGTCGTCGATTTCTCTATGCTTGGAAGCATCTGGGATGGACCATCACACAGTAGAAACTTGTACTGTGATCAGATGATTCAGTATTTCAGGTGTTTTTCTGGGAGAAATGGATGCCATGTGCTCCTAGCCAAGGAAGAAAAGGATCTTCCAGAGCATTACCAACAGGTTCTACGTCACCATCATGCCCCCACAAGAGCAAGCTCCTGATTGGTTAACGCGGCGCGAATGTCCGCAGAAGTTCAGATTTTTTAACTCAAGCATCAAACGCGCAAAACGCTCAATTCGCACCGCGCAATTCGCGTCTTTCATGCCGCGCCATTCACACATATCATGCCGCAGGATGCCTATTCGCGCGTTTGCATTGACTTAACATGTAAATCACTCGCGCTTGATGCTTTTTCCGCGTCTGGTGTAAACGCAGCATAAGACTTGTTTGCAAAAGAAATGGGACAAAATGACACCTGAAACACTTCATCACTTGGTGTCCTCAGTCCCTAAACGTCTTTTAAGTGTTGTGAAAAGGAATGGCAACATTACAAAGTGCTAAACGCTTTACTGTTAAAGCTTTTTTTGAAATGTGTTGCAAGAACCAACATTGGAATAGTGTTTATTTAAATAAAAATTTATTTGTGTTTTCCATACTGTGCCAACTTTTTCTTGATTTGCTAATGTACTTTGGTCAAGCGTTTGACTCAATGTGTTATATTGCGTGTGTGTTTCCGCAGTTCTGCATCTAGATCAGCACAAAGGAGTGTGTGTTGTAAAGGTGAAGAAGTGCAGCAGAATCTCCGGTGAGCTCAGATTGATTGTGTGCAGCTACATCTCTGGCTCTTTGTGAAGTAATGGAGGTGGATTTGACTCTTTTAAACGGCTGTGATCAGTATCTGCTGCCTGTGAGCTGAGAGCTGCTGCGCTCATCAATGATCAGATCAATCAAACTGCCGGAGGATTCAACTCAACACACACACACACACACACACACACACACAAAATCACAGTCAAGAGCACACAGCTGATAACATGAACACAAAAACACAGAAAGACACACAAAGAGAGATAGACACATACATACACATGCACAGACACATAGACACCCACACCACACGCTACACACGGTCACACAAACACATGTGCATGCAAACACAAAAGCACGTGCACACACACACATACACAGTCATACAAACACATATATGTTCAAACACAGTCACACACACACAGATACATACACACAGTCACAAACACACATACACAGTCTCACAAAAACACAAATGCACACACACACACACACAGGCATAACATGTACACATGCAAACAAGTACACGTATAGGCACAAGCACAAACACACATTCACACAAACACACACAAGCACACACACACACAAACACTCACACATGCACACAGACAAACACAGATGCACAAACATACACACACACACACACACACACACACACACACACACACACACTCAAGCTCAAAGAGAGAAAGAACACACACATTCACAGACACAACATGCACACTAAACACAGTCACACAAACATATGTACAAACACACAGTCACAAACACACAGACACAACATGCACACACACACACACACACACACTAAACACAGTCACACACACACACAGGCACAACACGCACACACGCAAACACACTCACAGACAAACACAGATGCACAAACATATATGCACACGCAAAACACACACACACACACACACACACACACACACACACAGAGACAAACACAGATGCACAAACATATATGCACACGCAAAACACACACACACACACACACACACACACACACACACACACAGACAAACACAGATGCGCAAACATATATGCACACGCAAACACACACACACACACACACACACACACACACACACACACACACACACACACAAATGCACATATTCACACACTTATACACTAACAGACACACATGCAAACACGTTCACAAACACGTTCACACACACACAGACACACAGACAAACACAGATGCACAAACATATATGCACACGCAAACACACACAGACACACACACACACAGACAGACAACCACACATGCAAACACACACACACACACACACACACACACACACATATATATACACACACAAACTCTTAAAACTTTCTCACACACAGACACACAACACACACTCTCTTTCAACACTCTCTCTCTCACACACACACAACGCACACTCTTTCAATGCAGACACACTTTCTCTCTCTCTCTCTCTCTCTCTCTCTCACACACACACACACACACACACACACACACACACACACACACACACACACACACACACTCAGCAGCAGCAGCAGTTTATTAAAGGCATCTGCTTGTGTTTAAGTGATCTCAGTGTCAGTGTCTCATTACTGGCGGGCCGGCGTTCAGCAGGGACCCGCAGCTTCTCATGGGAAACACCTCTGGCTCAGTTCAGCCTTCAGGACAGTGCAGTTTCCCAGAGGAGAGGAGTCCGGGGCCCGCGGGGGGCCGCAGTGTGTGAAGCGTCTTCAGAAAGCAGGAGCGGAGCCGCAGGACACTGAAGCCTGTGATGGAGCCAATATATAAAGTCTGGACTCCTTCAGACTAGCAGGAGTGTGTGTTGCCCAGCTTTAAACGTGTCCCGCTGTCAGCCAAGGATCACATTCATCATCTGCTGGAGATTTTGCTTGATTTAACAGACTAACAGAATTAAAGACCTTCAGCTTTTATCACCTTATTACACTTCTGATGTTGTCGTCTACAATGAAAATAGAGTCTAAATCTCTCATTATACCTTACTGATGCATTAATGCAGTGTTCACTCATTCCTTTTCCTTCGGCTTAGTCCCTTTATTCATCAGGGGTCGCCACAGTGGAATGAACCGCCAACTTATCCAGCATATGTTTTACATAGCGGATGCCTTTCCAGCTGCAACCCAATACTGGGAAACACCCATACACACTACGACCAATTTAGCTTATTCAATTCACCTATAGTGCTTGTGTTTGGACTGTGGGGGAAACCAGAGCACCTGGAGGAAACCCACGCAAACACGGGGAGAACATGCGAGAACCAGCGACTTTCTTCCTGTGAAGCAACAGTGGTAACCACTGAGTCACCGTGTCACCCTTAATGGAATGTTTCCCAACTCTATTCCCGAAGACACACCAACACTACATATTTTGGATGTCTCCCTTATCTGACCCATTAACTTTAGGTTTTGGAGTCTCTTCTGATGTTCTGATGAGTTGATTCAGGTGTGTTTGATTAGGCAGAGATTGAAAATGCCACCCAGGCTCATTCTGAATACATACTCCTATATACATTTCTGGAGAGCGCCAAATACATCGCCGGATGTACGTTTACAGTATATGTTTTCGTGAATCCACCAGAGGCCGCTGTGTATGCTTTTTGAGATCTCAAAGTTCAGTAACACTTTATTTTGGTGGTTCATTTGAGTATTCCCTGCTGAAAAAAACAGCTTTAACCAGCCTAAGCTGGTTGGCTGGTTTTAGCTGGTCAACCAGCCTGGTTTTAGAAGGGATTTGGCCATTTCCAGGCTGGTTTCCAGCCATTTCCAGCCTGGTCTTAGCTGGTAAGGAAAATGACCAGCTTAAACCAGCTAAAACCAGCTTGACCAGCCTGGTTTAAGCTGGACATAGCTGGTTTTGGCTGGTCAAGCTGGTTTTAGCTGGTCAACTCCCAGCCTGACTTGTATGCTTGTATGCTTGTGACTACACCTCTAGAGCTGTAGTTAGAATCATAGTTCCTGGCTGTGTTCTATTCCCAGTTACCCCTCTAAGCCCTATTCCTTTAGAACATTCCAACATTTAAAATTTTTTTTTAAAAAACAAAAACATTAAAGTAATCTCTTTTAGGTGTAATTCGCTTTCAAAGTAATTTACAGTTCACCTTTAAAGGCCACGAAACCCCCCTCTCTCAGCAGGGTGTTTTCACACCTCTAGTGTGGAAAAAGTCAGGAAAGTGGGCGTGTCCTGCTCTGTTTAGGTGGGAGTGTCAGTGGAGGGAAAGAGGGAAGGATTTGCAAAAATGGGAGTTTCCGTTTGGGCACGAGCTGATTTTCATTGAGACAAAACAAACACACAGAAGCAGGGGAGAAAGACAGTGACTGTGTTTACATGGACATCAGTAATCAAATTATTTCACAAATTATTAATTTGTCGACTTTAACTGCAGTTTGGCACATTCACTTATATTCAGGAATATTTCCTGCATGCCCCCATGACAAACGAGATATTGAAAGCGAGGAACTGCTAGAGAGTGGAGCTTTAATGGAGTGTTTGATACCGCACGGCAAATGGGAGAAAAAACCCTATGCATTTCTCTATAACTTAGGTGCACTCGGTAGGTAGCGTCAGGAAGCCGTGTGTGTATAGACTATCCTGTCACAAAATGTGGCGAAAATCTTACACGACGGTTTGATTGCGGTGTTTACATGTTTACATTCGTAGAGCAGCATCTACAGCAGATCTTTCAGTCTATAGTATTGTGCTATAATATTGTAGTGATATTAACGTACTATTCAGAACAGTTCAAATCATTTTGACTAAGGTATGTCTTTAAAAACTGAAAGAGCACTGCTGACGATACGAACTAACTTTGTACCATCTGATTGAACAAACAAAGGGCACTGATCACACACACTTACCAAATCTGTAGAGACAGGACAATCAACACCAACTGGAGCTGTGTCTTTTTTAAAAGGAGACGAATGGCAAATCCAGATTTCATCTTTCCAGATGCGAAAAGCTCTCGGGTAAAAAATGTTCCTTACTAACGCATTTCTGTCGCGTGTCGTATGCACTGTACTCCACACGCGAGTCCAGCTGCGCTCTCAAGTGAGTGGGAAAATATAAACAAAACCTTCGTTGCAGCACATTAATAAACACAACACTGACGACCCGTGTCTCCAAATTCTCGTTCTTACACTTGTTTTGGCAACACAACCTGGCGTCTCTCTGTCGTCTGAACACTGTAACAGGTAAAACAGTCTCTGAAGTTATCATGCATATTAATGAAGTTGCACCACATACACAATAGAGCGTGCTGATTGGTTTGAACCAAGTCTTTCTCATGAATTAATGCTGCACACTCAGAGACATCCACTCTCCTCGCTGGATTACATGCAAGTATCTAATCGCCGTGACGCAGCTTCAAAAATTTGTTTCAAATCCGAAAAACAAATTTGCTTAAAATAACGCAAAAACAACCAGTTTTCATTTTTTTGTGCAATATATGTGTCCTCATAGTGTTTATAGCAGCCTGGGACACATATATGACTGACAACAGCTCAAAAAATGTGTTTTGGTGTTTCGTGACCCTTTGATGCAATGTTTCCCAACTCTACTCCCGAAGACACACCAACACTACATATTTTGGATGTCTCCCTTATCTGACCCATTAACTTCAGGTTTTGGAGTCTCTTCTGATGTTCTGATGAGTTGATTCAGGTGTGTTTGATTAGGCAGAGATTGAAAATGCAACCCAGGCTCATTCTGAATACGTACTCCTATATACATTTCTGGAGAGCGCCAAATACATCACCGGAGGTACGTTTTTTGTTTTGTTTTCGTGAATGTACCAGAGGCCGCAGTGTACGCCTTTTGAGATCTCAAAGTTCAGTAACACTTTATTTTGATGGTCCATTAGAGTATCAGTAGACTGTCTGCTTAGTATCTGTTGAAACTGCTGCTAAAACAGACATTTAAGTGAAATTTCGAGAGGAGCACGTGATAGGATTGACTGCAGCTGATCCCTATCACTAATCACTAACTAGCCAATCGGATCATACCAAATTTAATATAAATATCCAGCCTTAACTTCATTCCTCATCTTTCTTTAGGAAAACCCCCCCATCCATCCCTTCTCCCTCCTCCTCAATTCTAAGTTCGGGTGACACAGTGGCTCAGTGGCTAGCACTGTTGCCCCAGAGCAAGGGGGTTGTTGGTTCAAACGCTAGCTGATACTCTCTGTGCGGAGTTTGCATGTTCTCCCCATGTTCGCGTGGGTTTTCCCCGGGTACTCCGGTTTCCTCCCACAGTCAAAAAACATGCAACAAAAGTTAGTCACAAGCACCTACTACGTACAAACTGGCACAGTTGGCAGTCTATTCTTGGGAAGTTATCGAGAACTACCTGATTTCGTATCCCTCCTATTGCTTATTGACCAGGCGGGAGCCTTGGGATCATCGATCTCCGAGCTCAGGGTTCTCTCCCGGGACAGCATGCTAAACCTGCTAAAATAGTCATGCATTATCTAAGTGTGAACTCTTGAACTGACTATAAGAAACTTTGCAAGTACATGCCAACTTACACTAACCCTAACCCCAACCTAACAGTCTATTTATAATCTAGTGAGAATTAGTTGCAATGTAACTTAAATTCAACAAACGGACCATCAAAATAAAGTGTTACCCAAATTTCTGTCGAGAGTGCCATTTACGCCATAAATCCACCAGAGGTCGCTGTCAACTGACTGACATATCAACTGACCTACCCTCCTCCTCTCTAAACCCAATCGACAGTGTTTTCAAAAGCAATCCAGAAAAAGAAAAGCACTCGCAGCAGCCTGCTTGTTACCATGTTTTCAGATCTTACCACGTTTTCACCCTGTTATTTACTTGTTTATTTTATTTTTGGGGTTTTGTTTTTGTTTTAGTTTCCGGAACCGTTCTTTGGTGGACTCGAATCCTGTTATTTACTTTTTTGGCTTTGTTTTTGTCTAACCTGCTTTCTGAAATCGTTCTTCGTCAGACTCGAACTCCATTGTCACAGTCCACTCCACTCTGCATCTCATATCATCCGACATACGCAGCGAGCCGCTGGACAAACTGGTAACAGTGGAAAAGCCGTCCACACAGAGGTAAGCGGTCAGCTGCTATCGTGAAAAGGAACGGCGTCATATCCCCCTGGGGTGCATTTCCGAAAACCATCGTTAGCCAACTAAGGTCACAAGTTCCATCGTTACAAACATCTCCCACAAACATCTCCTACAAACCTCTCTCACCTGCAGCTTCTCCACGATGGACGTCCAGCGTTCTCCAGCATCCGGCGCCTAGACTGCAGCTCTGCACAAGACGTTTGGCCATAGGAGGAATGGACATGCTAAACTGAGCCTGGTTTCTCTCGAGGTTTTTCATCCTTCACTTTTGCCAATTGGTGAAGTTTTTTCCTCGCCGCTGTCGCCACTGGCTTGCATGGTTCGGGACTTGTGGAGCTGCGCATCGATTGGATTCACGTGAGAACAGCAGGTGTGAATGGCGAGAGAAGCTTACACAGCGGCCTCTGGTGAATTCGTGAAACCAAAAACTGCAACAAAAAAAAAACGTACATCCTGTGATGTATTTGGTGTTCTCCATAAATGTATATAGGGGTGCATATTCAGAATGAGCCTGGGTTGGATGTATTGCTTGAATTAGTAATGTCAGTTACACTCTCTACAATAGCACATTTGTACACAAAGAGGCCATATTGATACCTTAAATGCACATATTAGTACCTATGGCCTATGGTACCTATGCTGTACTTTAAGTGCTATGCTTTTAGGTACAAATATTTCCTTTCAAAAAGGTATCACCCCAGTGACAGCTCTCTTCATTTTATTTCCAAGAGTGTGTGTGGTGCAAAAGCAGGGTAATGAGGTTCCAGAATGTTTTCAGCATATTTATTTCATCTCGTTTTCTTTCAATTAGGACTGGTTTGTATTTCTTTTTGTAACTGATTCATCACAGGCCTCATTGATCTATGCTTGTGCACTTTCGTTTTGGGTGAAAAACAACAACAACAACAACACTATTTAGTGCTAATTGTGTGTTTCTATGTGTGTGGCTGGGTTTAAATGAATAGTTCACCCAAAAATGAATTTTCTGTTATTAATTACCATCAAACTCGTAGGACCTTCATTCATCTTTGGGACACAAATTAAAATATTTCTGATGAAATGTGAGAGCTCTCTGATCCTCCATATAGAGCACAGGTCTCAAACTCGATTCCTGGGGGGCCGCAGCTCTGCACAGTTTTGCTCCAACCCTAATCAAACACAGCTGATCCAACTAATCAAGGTGTTCAAGACTACTAGAGACTATCTGTTGCAGGTGGTTGGAGCTAAACTATGCAGAGCTGTGGCCCTCCGGGAATCGAGTTTTAGACTATTGATATAGAGCAAGGGTCATCAAACATTTAAAGCACAGAAAGGTACCAAAAACATCCTCAAAACAGTCCATAAGTGTTTCAATCATAATGCACCATTCAGATGGGGCATAGTTGACGCTTGACCTAGGAATGTGTTTAAAGTTTCACTTTAACACGATTGACATATTATTGACAGTCAATCACATACCACTATGCACACCATATTCACCAATCCCGGTGTTTTGTCGATTTGTCCTACCTTGTCAGATTGTTACACCTCCCATTCAAAAAGTAGGTAGCAAATTATGATGATGGAAGATGTTACCCATCAGATTTTGCTACCAGTGTAATATCACCCTAACTGACCTAATCTCTAATCCCAGCCTCAGCACTATTCAAATATAGTGTTGGTAGCATAATCTAAGGGGCTGGATAAAATGTCAGGACACCGGTATGTATATAAAGATTTAACATAAATCACTGGGTGATCACCAATTGCGATAATACGTTTGTTCTCTATTTTGACGAATTGCTATTCTCTAGTGTTGCACGAACAGGATTAGTTAGCCTCTGCACCAGTGTTCATAAAGAAATCTGATTGGCTGACGCCTACATTGACTCTTGAAAATATTTTTCTAATTTGCCATCAGCAAAAGACCCAACGCAACTTAGCGGACCCACAATTCAGTTTGGTAATGCTTGAAGTCACTCCATTTAAAGTAATGTCAATGACATTAGTGTAAACGTTAGGAAGTTACAAGGCTACTTTTGTTCACACCAAAACAAATCCCTTTCCTTCAGTTTAGTTTTTGATTTATCAGGGGTCACCACAGCGAAATGAACCACCAATTACTCTTGGATATCTTTTAAGTGGCGGATGCTCTTCCAGCCGCAACCCAGCACTGAGAGTACACTATAGGGGACCGCACACCGGATGCGCCGCTCGAATTCTAAGCTTAAATTTTTATGTTTATCCACACTTGCACCGCAAGTCGGCGGCTGTCCGCAGCGCCCAGCTAGGACTCAGGCCACAGAGCACCATCTGAATAGTTTCATTTTAAATAACATGCGAATGTGCGCCTCTGGTGTGCGATACATTTAGCTGTCATTTGTACGCCTTGTCGCAGCGCTGAACGGCGCATCCGGTGTGTGAACCCATCCATTATAATAGGCAACAGATGTCAGGTCATTTTTTTTTTTTTTTTTTTTTGCTTTTCACCAAATTTTAGCATCAAATTTAGCCTTTCACGAAATTTAAAGAAATAAACAATAAGATATCATTCAACACGGTTGACTACTGGTTCGAGTCCCGGCTGGGCCAGTAGGCATTTCTGTATAGACCATTTTGAGGGATGTAAACAAAAACAATGGTCCCAGCCAGTGCTTAATTTGTAATTTGCAAGGTCCTGGAACAAATTGGGTAACGGATCTGGCATGTTACCAGCGGAGTGAAAGGTATCACAAACGAAAGTCAAGAGCTTTCATGGGGCGGGTGTCGCAGACTAAAGTGAAGATCGGCCAGGGGGGCAGGTGCGTGTGAGGGGGAGGATCGGTAAAATGAGGTGCCGGATCAGATTTCAGAAGTGCCCGATCTGGATCTGGCTTTTTCCAGCACTAATTAAGCCCTGGTCCCAGCGTATTTCCTGTTTTACATTTTAAATTTCTATAGCTTCCGAGAATCCAAAAAGAGCCACATATTGATAAATAATGTTATGATATCTGTTTTAGCACAAAGTTATGATTGAATTGCCCTTTGTTACAGTTATGATACAGTTTTATAACAAGCAGGAAATGTTCATGGGCCAGTGTCATGACCACATTAAAAGGGTCTATGGAGTTTGCATGTTCTCCTCGTGTTGGCATGGGTTTCCTCTGGGTGCTCAGGTTTCCCCCACAGTCCAAACACCTGCGCTATAGGGGAATTAGATGAACTAAACTGATTGTAGTGTATGAGTGTGTGTGTGTGTGTGTGTGTGTGTGTGTGTGTGTGTGAATGTAAGAATGTATGATTGTTTCCTAGTACTGGGTTGCGTCAGGAAGGGCATCCGCTGTGTAAAACATATGCTGGAATAGTTGGCGGTTTATTCCGCAGTGGCGACCCCTGATAAATAAGGGACTAAGCCGAAGGAAAATGAATGAATGAACAACACTGTTGACTAAACAGGAAGCACCTTTTGTGGTCCCAACACATTTCTTTTGTGGTCTGCACTATTTGCAGTGTGTTTCTGTATTTGTATTTGTTGTGAGATGAAGTTGAGTGCGTGTTGTCAAGCTTTGTGGTTTACAAGGAGTCTCCATAGCTGTAATGTATATTATTACAGTTAATTATATGGTCCAACCCCTAAACCCAACCTTCACAAGAAACCTATGGCAAAATTTGAATGTGAAGAGACCCCGTCAAGTATGATTTTAAGCATTTTGAATTACAAGGACATCATGCATGTACTAGTAAACCAACGTAATAGAGTACAACTAGGTCATTCCCATGTCATCATAGAAAAATGATGTCCTTGTAAACCACCAAAACCAACACTCACTCACTCACACACACACACACACACACGCACATCACTGCAGGAGTGTGTGAAGCGAAGCTCCTGCTAGGACCGTTTCTGTGAGTGTGAGACATTATGCACTGCGTTCTGTTCGTCTGAATGTCCTCTTGCTTGTCTCTTAAAGGTCAACACTCCTACTCAAGAGACACCAATTTACCTCTTGAGTACATTAGAAAGCAGCTGGTCGCTCGCTTTAAAGCCCCGGCCAGAGCGTCTACTGTACAGGAAATAACCCGCATTTAGCTCCGGAGAAAAGATGTCAGCTACTTAAATAAAGGTTAAATCTCATGCAGAAATGCATTTTAATTGATTAACTGCTACTGTATGCAACGGTGTAATCAACGTTTGACGCTTTCGGAGAGAGAGATCAACCGCTTATTAAAATACAAAATGCTATTACAGTGGCTTTATTGTACACTGTTTGTCCAACCTTTAAACACAACAGACTAAATCAGTTTAGACTGGGCCTGTGGATGTATTTCTGTAAGACCTTGGGTTAAAAATGTTTGTGAAACCCTTCAACTGTGTTTATTTTTGCAAAAAGTAAATATGTCATGGGCGGTATGGTGGCTCAGTGGTTAGTACTGTCACCTCACAGCAAGAAGGTCGCTGGTTCGAGTCCCAAACTGGCTGGGCCAGTTGGCAATTCTGTGTGGAGTTTGCATGATCTCTCTGTGTCGGCGTGGGTTTCCTCCGGGTGCTCCGGTTTCCCTCACTGTCCAAAGACATGCGCTATAGGTGATTTGGGTAAACAAAATTGACCGTAGTGTATGAGTGTGTAAAAATAAGAGTGTGTGGGTGTTTCCCTATGCTGAGTTGCGGCTGGAAAAACATTCTGGAATAGTTGGTGGTTTATTCTGCTTTGGCAACCCCTGATCGATAAGAGACTAAGCTGAAGGAAAATAAATGAATGAATTAAAAACGTCACTCTGGGAATGGTTTGTTGCACGTTTCAGATGACAAATCCACTAGAGGGAGCTGTCTACATTTTTTCCGAATCTGAAATATGTTACTTAGGGATCGTTTATTGTATGTTTCAAGAGTTCACACTTAGCTGATGATTGATTATAAAGCTTGTTTGGCATGCTGTCCTGGGAGAGAGCCCTGAGCTCATAAGATCCTCGAGCCCGGGGCTCCCTCCTGTTGCAAGGCGAGAGGGGAGTTTGAGCTCAGGTAGATCTGGAGAACTCCCCCATCGTAGTGATTGAAGAGCAGATAGTAGTTCTCTTTAACGAGATAGGTACTAGATAGGGAACAAGTCTATAGTGTTGATTAATCAATAACTTAGGTTGCATGTTTTTAATCGGTGGGAGGAAACCGGAGGACCCGGGGAAAACCCACGTGAGCACGGGGAGAACGTGCAAACTCCGCGCAGAAAATGCCCGCTGGTTTGGTAAAGCCTAGAACCATTGACATTCTTGCTGTGAGGCAACAGCGCTAAGCGCTGGGCCACCGTGTCACCCATCTAGAAAAGAGGAGGAGTAGGGGTGGAAGGGGGATTCTTCAAAGCGAAGATAGCGGTGATATGAAACCCGGGGTATTTATAGTAGCTTAGGGATCATCTGATTGGTGCATGGTGATTTGGATAATGTGGGTCCAGCCGCTAGCAATCATAAGCACGTGATCCTCTCGAAATTAGTTTATAAATAAACTTCACTTCAGATACATGTCCTTCTCGCAAAACATTTTCGGTTACAAATCACAGACATCGAGTTGTTTTGTGGTATTTATTTCGTGTTGTGTAAAGAACTACAGGAAGAAAAATCCTTTATTTGTCAATAAAATGTTTCTGTAAAAATTGTTCGTGTGAAAAGGAGAAAAAGCTGTTGGTGCCATACTGGCCATAGAGTCAATTTTACCTAGAAACTGCAGTCAAACGTATGTTGAAGTAAATACATACCTGCCAACACTCCCGTTTTTCCCGGGAGTCTCCTGTATTTCAGACCCGTCTCCCGTATTGTTCTGTCTCCCGGTAAACTCCCGGAATTCCCCCGCTCCTCAGCATTTTGGTACAGTCCGGGCTGAAACTTGGTGCTTGTGCTCTTCCGGTCGCGCGCCCCCATCTCCCAAAACCTCTCACCCCTCCCGCTCCCCGCTCTTCAGTTTGCACCAGTGTTGCCAACTTAGCGACAAATTTAAAAAAAAACGACTAGCGACAAATCTAGCGACTTTTTTGTGCGTTACTGGCGATTTGTATAGACTGTCGTTTGTCCATTACTGTACCGTCCCTACTCTTCTCAACGAGCTGCGGGTGATGCGGCCGGCCCCTCCTCTGCAGCCTGAGAGCAGAGCACCTCTCTGCGTACCGACGGCAAATGATTTAGAACAGGTGGCAGTTTGAAGGTATTTCCTTTGTACAGTCAACCCGATCTGCTTCTCCTTTATTTTAACAATTTAATTTGACTGTTTATTCTTGTTCACAATCAGAGATGTTTTAAGTGAGAGTTTCAGAACTTGTCTGAGTATATTACGTCTGAGAGATTACTGCAAATTCACTACTCATCTATAATGATATACTGTATTCAAACAGCAATACATTTAGTTAAATTGACAAGCTTACATAAAGCGTAATGCGAATATAAATACCCCAATTATTTACCATAGGCTGTTAAACAAACAGAAATGGTAGAACGCGATGACGTCAGTAATATGCAAATTAGCGTATGACGTAACCCCCCACCCCCACCCCCACCCCGGGGGGGGTCTCCCGGAATTTACGAACCAAATGTTGGCAGGTATGAGTAAATATCACGGAAAATAATTTGTGATCCATGCATTAATATAGGGACAAATAATAATAATAACAACAACAATAATAATAATAATAATAATAATATTATAAAGGCAAGTTAGGTTAAAAGTAATCTTAAGTAATCCAAAGGTACAAGTAATCTACCTTAAATAAGTAATCTAAATGGTATTTTACATAAAATGAGTAATCTAAATTATACTGACTGCAAGTTTTAAGTAATTTACCCAACACTGGTTATAAGAGGTGAATGCAGTAATCCCGTTTTAAAATAAAACAAAATTTTTTTTTACGTCACTCATTACAAAAAAAGTTGGTGACGTAATTTTAATGGGCAGCACGGTGGCGCAGTGGGTAGCACAATTGCCTCACAGCAAGAAGGTCGCTGGTTCGAGCCCCTGCTGGGTCAGTTGGCATTCCTGTGTGGAGTTTGCATGTTCTCCCCATGTTTGTGTGGGTTTCCTCCGGGTGCTCCGGTTTCCCCCACAGTCCAAACACATGCGTTAAAGGGGAATTGAATAAAATAAATTGGCCGTAGTGTTTGTGAGTTTGTGCAAGAGTGTATGGGTGTTTCCCAGTGTTGGGTTGTGGCTGGAAGGGCATCCGCTGTGTAAAACATATGCTGGATAAGTTGGCGTTTCATTCTGCTGTGGCGATTCTAGATTAATAAAGGGACTAAGCTGAAAAGAAAATGAATGAATGAATGAATGTTATTTCAATGTGTTACACACGTTCTATGTACTTATTATAGAAAATACAATTAATTATGCACAATGACATGCTACTAAATCTAAACAAAAGCCACATTCTAACCCTAAACATATAGTACATACATATAGTACATACTCAGTAGTTAAATGAATAGTTACTAACCAATAAGTTTTATGGTTTTAATGAAATTTTTAAGTTATGACAATTAAAAACAACTTTGGGTCCAAACAGTGTACTATTGTTTAGTACATGCGAAATATATATTTACATTGTTTATTTTGCTAGTGCACATGGTTATTCTTTAGGTGAACAATTAATCAGTGCAAGTTAATCCACTGAAAAAACAAAACAGTTTTGTTAATCTTCAATGAAAGTGTGAACATCTGCTTTTGCGTTTGGAGCGGGTGGTCCTTCTATGATGATGTTAACTTGATGCTTCAGACAGAATAGTCTTTGGCCCAATCCTAATTCTCCCCCTTAGCACATCCCATTCCCCCTATCTCTCATTTTGTGAGTAGTGGTAGGAGTGTCCCAATTCTCTTAGGCCCAATTCCAATTCTACCCCTTAGCCGTTCCCCTTACCCCTACCCCTCGTTTTGCGCGTTCATGTGAAGGGATAGTGGTGTCCCAATTCTCTTTAGCTTGAAGGTGTAGGGCTAAGAAGAAGGGGTGAATAGCCCTTCGAATGAAGATTTTTCAGGACCACACTCGAAACCAAGGGGTAAGAAAATTTACCAGAATCCACCAGCTACAGCGGCAGTTTCGCTGCACCAGGAAGTAAGGAGATCCACAAATTAGTGTTTTTTTGTAAGTATTACGAATTTTTACAACAAACAAACACATGTTTTAATATATTCATAACCGCGTTCATGTTTTACCGTCATGCTTTATAAAAAAACGCTAAAATAAAAACCGCTAAATTTCGCGATCTATAATCCATAATCATAACTCCTGTACAGCAGTCCCACAACATTCTGACACTCGATGACACTCGAACACCCTGTCAGAAAAGTCTAGTGGCTGGCAATGAGCTTTTTACAGTGTCTGCTATAATGTTCATGTTGTTTTAGTGTGCTTACATAGATGAATATGGCCACGGTGTAAATACACAGTACAATTATGATCTTATTGTCACATTAGATCGTTATGATAACATAATATATGCCTTCAGTGATTTCCTAA
This sequence comes from Danio kyathit, assembly GCA_903798195.1. Lineage (NCBI taxonomy): Eukaryota > Metazoa > Chordata > Actinopteri > Cypriniformes > Danionidae > Danio > Danio kyathit. The sequence continues at coordinate 3,673,837 of LR812527.1, read as the reverse complement.
AGATAAACAGCAAAAAATAACACAACTGGAATAACTACAGCAGTCGCCATCGTCTGATCTCATATGAAGCAAGAGATCGCGATGACATACAGTATGATTACTTGGTGCAGGTGTTGAAGTGCTGTCCCAATTCTTAGGGGTACATTTTGAAGCCCTTCCCCTTCACACTTGGTTTTAAGGGCCAAGGGGAAGGGGAAGGGGAAGGGGAAGGGGTAAGGGTACAAAAATAGACTTGGGATTGGGCCTTAATCTTAAAGGTGTAGGCTAATGCTGCGTTCACACCAGACACGGAAGAAGCGTCAAGCGCCAGTGATTTACATGTTAAGTCAATGCAAACGCGCGAATAGACATCCTGCGGCGCGATACGCGCAAATGGCGCTGTGCGAATGACGTCAATGGCGCAGCGTGGATGGCGCGAATGGCGCGGCGTGAATTGAGCGTTTTGCGGGTTTGACGCTCGAGTTCAAAAATCTAAACTTCTGCGGACATTCGCGCCGCGTTAACCAATCAAGAGCTTGCTTCTGTGGGGGCATGATTGTGACGTAGCACCTGTTGTTGGTGTCCCGGGGGAAATCCTCCAGCCGACACCGACAACAGTTCATCAAACTGGGCTTGGCTCAGTCAGAAGCACCGCTGAAAGTCTCCGTCATCCAGGTTAAGTTTCTGGAGGAGTTTATGAGCTCACAGAGCTGGGTGCACCTCTGAAAGTATCTAGTGGACTCAGACACTGCTCTAAACGTATCGACGCTGTTTTTCAGCCTTCATAAAGCACATAAACACAGTTATTTTATCAATAAAATCCATGTTAGCCATTTAAGAAGCTCAGAAGCCCTGCCCATGACGCGAATCTGCGTCTGTTCTGAAAAGAATTAGACGCGCGAATGAAGCGAGTAAACTCAAATGTTCACGCGTCTATTTACATGCGAATAGTGCGATTTATCCACGCGTTCCACGTCTGGTGTGAACGCAGCATTAGGGGAAGGGCTAGATAGCCCTTGAAATGGAGATTTTTCTGGACCACACTCGAAACCAATGGGTACAAATGTTTCCCAGAATACTCCAGCTACAATAGCAAAATGGCTGCACACGCAAGTCAGGAGATGCACAAATTAGTTTTTTTTTGTCATTATCACAAATTTTTACAACAAACAAGCACATGTTTTAATATATTCATAACCGCGTTCGTGTTTTACCGTCATGCTAAAACAAAAACCGCTAAATTTTGCTATCTTTAATCCATAATAAGAACTCCTGTACAGCAGTCCCACAACATTCTGACACTCGATAACACTCAAATACCCTGTCAGAAAAGTCTAGTGGCTGGGAATGAGCTTTTTACAGTGTTTAGTATATGGTTAATGTTGTGTTGGTGTGTTTACATAGATGAATATGGCCACTGTGTTAAATGCGCAGTACAGTTACAATCTTATTGCCACATTAGATCGTCATGATAACATAATATATGCCTTCAGTGATTTCCTGAAACAACGCAACTGGAATAACTACAGCATTCGCTATCGTCAATCCCATTTGAAGCAAGAGATCGCGATGACATATGATGACGTGTGCAGGTGCTGTAGTGCTGCCCCATTTCTTAGGGGTACATTTTATAGCCCTTCGCCTTCACACTCTGTTTCAAGGGCCAAGGGGAAGGGCTACAAAAATAGAATTGGGATTGGGCCTTAGCCACGCCCCTCTTACCCTTAGTTTGCTAAGAGAGAATGATGCTCAAAAAGAAAGCCCCGCCCCCTACTCAATATTCTGTTTCAGTTGGAAGTACATCAACATACTGAAATAAAAGTTTCAGCAACTTCCGCCTCACGTGGACTTTAAATGTGATAAAATGGGTAATCACTTTGTAATATTTTGTGACATTATATCAATTTCTGAGTGTCCTCTCCAGTTTTTCCCCCCATGTAATTTGTTTTCTAAAGAAGCTGCATGGCAGAACCATGCTAGGCTATTCTTGGTATAAATAAGTATCCAGCACCATGGTAGAATTTCCATCTGATAGCATCTCCGTACTATGGTATCAGTGCAGTATTTGGAGTCAGAGGAAGAGAGCGTCTCTCATAAAGTGCTGATGACAGAATGCGTGTCTCTCATAAAGATGGCGAATGCGGCCCTCATCATCTTTTACGAGCGGAGATGAGCGGCAGCAGCAGGGCTGGAGGGAAGAGAGCGCTGTGTGCTCACAGTCTCCCCTCAAACTTCACTCGTCCTGCCAGACTTTGATCTTCTTACCGTAATTATGTTCACATCCAAACGAGCATCAGCCTCAGACTTCAAACATGCACATGGACACATTCTCACACACACACATGCACACAGGCACAAACTAACAAATGTGTGTGTATGTCTCCAAATATTCCCACAAGCATAGCAATACCAGTAAGTTTTGACCTTGTGGGGGCCCATGAGGAAAACAGCTTATAAGTGTGGTTTATTTATAAACTAATTCTAATTTCGAGAGGATCACGTGCTTATGATCAACACGGCTGGCACCTTATCAGCTCCGTAATCTGCCCTATTAGATGATTACGGACACACTATAAATAACCAGAGATTTCGTCTCGAAGTTTCCCCCCTTCCACCCCTACTTCCACCCTTTTTCCTATAGGGCGACACGGCGGCCCAATGACTAGCACTGTTGCCTCACAGCAAGAACGCCGCCGGTTCAGCCTCCTATTGAGCCGGTTAGCATTTCTGTGCGGAGTTTGCATGTTCTCCCCGTGTTCGTGTGGGTTTCCCCCGGGTTCCCCGGTTTCCTCCCACCGTCCAAAAACATACAGCATAGCCAATCGACTAAACCAAATTATTACCTAAGACAACCTTATTTTACACTTTTCACATGGCGACAAGCAGGGGAGTTCTCGAGACCTTCCTGAGCTCGAACTCCCTTCTCGCCCTTCTAACGGGAGGGAGCCCCGGGCTCGAGGATATACGAGTTCAGGGCTCTCTTCTGGGACAGCATGCCAATTACGCTTTATTGATCATCAGCTAAGTGTGAACTCTTGAAATCAGTAGCAATGAAGTGTTGGGTTTAGGGTTAGATAAGACCCTCTATGCTGAATTCACTCCAAACATGGAATTAAGTATTTGCAAACGACACAGAATATATTTTACACAAACGTGGGAAATTTACCTCAACTGCATATTCCAGGACTCGCAGGATCACGGTGCTACGTAATCAGAAATATAATAATAACAATAATAATTCCTTACATGTATATAGCGCTTTTCTGGACCCTCAAAGTGCTTTACACAATGGGGGGGAATCTCCTCATCCACCACCAGTGTGCAGTATCCACCTGGATGACGCCACGGCAGCCATATTGCGCCAGATCGCACACCACACAACAGCTGAGTGGTGGAGAGGAGACAGAGTGATGAAGCCAATTATGATATAGTTAGGAGGCCATGATGGACAGAGGCCAGTGAGCAAATTTGGCCAGGATGCTGGGGTTAAACCTCTACTCTTTTTCGAAGGACATCCTGGGATTTTTAACGACCACAGAGAGTCAGGACCAAGGTTTAACGTCTCATCCAAAAGACATCGCTCACTGAGCAGTATAGAGTCCTCTTCACTATACTGGAGCATTAGGAACCACACAGATCGCAGGTTGAGCGCCCCCTGCTAGTCTCACTAACACCACCTCCAGCATCAACCTAGCTTTCCCATGTGGTCTCGCATCCAGGTACTGACCAAGCGCAGCCCTGCTTTTAGCTTCAGTGGGCGACCATGTGAAAGTTGCAGAGAGCTAGCTGCCGGCAAATATGAACACAACACTGGATTAGAGGGTTATTTTAAAACTATACATACTGATGGAGTTTAAGTAAAGTGTCCTGTGCATATCAAGAGAAGAGTGTTTCAACAGGTGGTTTGTCAAGCCCACTCACCTGTGTGAGGCACACTCAGTAGCAAGTTCAACAGGGTGTCCTAAATTTTTCACATCACTGTATATAAAATCATAGATGATATATTTGAACATATATGTAATATTTGTAATTGTATTAATTGCCGTGGTGTGGCATGGTGGCACAGTGGGTAGCGCTGTCGCCTCAAAGCAAGAAGTTCGAGCCCCAGCTAAGCCAGTTGGCATTTCTGTGTGGAGTTTGCATGTTTTCCCCCACAGACCAAACACATGCGCTATAGGTGAATTGGGTAAGCTAAATTGTCTGTAATGTATGTGTGCAAGTCCTGGTCCTCCATGTTGGGGGTTAAACGTTGGGCTAACGACCCACCTCATAAAAAATAGATGTTGCAAAATACCAACATGGTGCGGCTAAATATCAACTTCGATATAAATAGCCCTGGGAGTAAGTATTAATTGACGCTTTTGAAAGATTTTGAAATATATGTCATATACAGTTGAAGTCAGAATAATTAGATTATTAGCCCCCCTTTGATTTAAAAGTGAAAGTGCCAAACTGCAGTTAAAGTCGACAAATGAAGAATTTGGCAAATAATTTGATTACTGATGTCCATGTAAACACAGTCCCTGTCTTTCTCCCCTGTGTCTGTGTGTTTGTTTTGCCTCTGTGAAAATCAGCGCGTGCCCAAATGGAAACTCCCATTTTTATGCAAAATCTTCCCTCTTTCCCTCCCCCGACACTCCCACCTAAACAGAGCTGGACACACCCACTTTCCTGACTTTTTCCAAGCTAGAGGTGTGAAAACACCCTGCTGAGAGAGGGGGGTTTCGTGGCCCTTTAAGGCTCCGTTTACACTAGTATGTTTTAGTTTTAAAACGGCGTTTTAGAATAAAAATGATCCGCGTCCACACTAGCGTTTCATCCAGCGTTCCTGAACAGCTCTCTGTCTACACTAAAACGGTGAAAACGCACATCACGTGACCACAAACACACTCTCTGGCATGCACTGCAGCGTGCTTTGAGCGCATACCCATATGAGAGCTGTGCACGTCGGACTGTTCATCACGGATCTCCCGCTGGATCTAATCTCACTATATTTGTGAAACGTGATATTTAATTCATCTTGTCGTCTATATCTAACTACATATTCATCGACTTTGGTATTTTGAATCTATTACTTGTTCTCAGGTAACGTGTTTTGGCTGAGCGCAAAGATAAGTTAGGTCAATTTACTAATTAATGTAACCGCGAACACCACATCTGACTGATTGCTTGCCTTTATTTTCTTTATTGTATAAACTTATTGTGCGTTATACTTTTATAATGGCCTTTATTAATTATTAAAACGATTGGGTATGTTTTGTATTTTCAATGAAAATGAAAGGAGGCAGTAATGTTATAGACTCCGTTTTGTTATATGCATGAAGATGACGCTCATATTATGCAGCTACCTGACGCCTCAACATCTTTGATGTCTGTTAAGTTGCTAATATCAAAATGAAAATAGGCAGTTCCTCACATCATGCTTTCATTTTATTGTTAAGATAGTGAAACAGCGTAGACAGGGTGATGTGAATGACTTTATAAAGTACACACTTGGGAGTTTGTTTTCCTTATCAATTTGCAAAGTCTGAACTTACAAGGAGAGGATGCAGGACTGAACTGTGTGAAGGCTACTTAATATTGAGGGAAAAGCCCCAATCAGATAGGCGAATGTCTGCAGCTCCGCCTCCGTTTTCAGATGTCTCCGTTTTCCCCCATCCACACTGAGACGGAGCAGCAGCATTTTAGAATGAAAACGGCCTCTCCAGCGTTTCCAAAACGCTCCGTTTTCGGGGCTCGAAAACTCCGGCGTAGTGTGGACGGATGGCGTAACCGTAGCAAAACATATGCGTTTTAAAACTAAAACGTATTAGTGTAAACGGGGCCTAAGACTAACAACTTGCGCTAGAAAAATAAACATTGTAAATTTAGATTTCATACAGACTTTAATGTAATTTACCTGTTGCCTTTGTCTGTGGTGTTGTGTTCTCTTCTTGGGCTCAGTGACATGCAGTGTTACAAGTTGTCGTTCAGTCACATAACTTACAAGTATATGTTGTCATTCCTTCATGTGTCCTCCATCCTTCAGTTTTTGCTAATACTGTACTTGATGACAGTGACTTGATGACAATTTAATGTACATCACATCCAAGTTTCTTCTGCCGATGGCAGCCAGAAAAATAACAGTGTGTCATACTAAAAACATGCTAACAATGTGCAAGAATCATGCTAGCAACATGCTACTTCATGCTAGAATTGTGCTATTTATTTATCGATTCAAACTAAACAAACTACTTCCCACAGGCTTTCTCAAGCCACCATAAAGTTTGTCTTCAAACCTTAATATCTAGTTTCTGTCTTTTTTTTTACAGATTATTTATTCATTAAATTATGTTTTATGATTTGTTGTGGAGTGATGGAAAGGAACACACCAATGAAATGTTAAAGTTGTGCTTTATTTATCAGTATTGCAACTATTTAGGTATGTACAGTAATAATATAATGACTTCTATAACAATAGCTTCTCTCAGCAATGCAATTTCTGCTCAACATAACATAGCAACATATAGCACAGCAACATAGCATAGCATAACATATGACAGCATAACATATAGCATAGCATAACATCATAGCATAGCATAACATATGACAGCATAACATATCCCTGCTGACAAATCCAGCTTAAACCAGCCTAAGCTGGTTGGCTGGTTATAGCTGGTCGACCAGCCTGGTTTTAGAGGGGTTTTGGCCATTTCCAGGCTGGTTTCCAGCCATTTCCAGCCTGGTCTTAGCTGGTCAGGCTGGGAGTTGACCAGATAAAACCAGCTTGACCAGCCAAAACCAGCTATGTCCAGCTTAAACCAGGCTGGTCAAGCTGGTTTTAGCTGGTTTGAGCTGGTCATTTTCCAGCCTGACCAGCTAAGACCAGGCTGGAAATGGCTGGAAACCAGCCTGGAAATGGCCAAAACCACTCTAAAACCAGGCTGGTCGACCAGCTAAAACCAGCCAACCAGCTTAGGCTGGTTTAAGCTAGATTTTTCAGCAGGGATAGCATAGCATAACATCATAGCATAGCATAACATATGACAGCATAACATATAGCATAGCATAGCATAGCATATAACAGCATAACATATAGCATATAATGTGGCATATAACATAATATATAACAGCACAACATAACATAGCATATAGCCTAACATGTATCATAACATAATATATAGCATAACATAACATACCATAACATATAACAACATAAATAAAGTAACATAACAAAACATAACATACAACAGCATAACACATAAAGCATAACATAACATATGACAGAAAAACAAATAACATCATAACATAGCAAATCATATCATAACAATATATAGCATAACATAACAGCAAAACATATGACAAAGCATAAAATATATAAAAATTAGGGATGCTCCGATCGATCGGCATCGGCCGATAATCACATTTTATGACTCGATTGGTACTCGCTAACTTGGCCGATCTTATGAACTAATCACAATTGATGACGTCAATGCGTGAGGACGTACACGATGAGTGGGGACGTAAATGTTTTGGCAATAATTTCAACGGTGTGGAATTATTATGACGTTTCGAGAAACAATGAAAAATTTGCTAATTGCCGTTTATGTTCCAAAGAAATCTCACGTGGAGGAGCATCATCCAAAACATTTAATACAACGAACCTGATTCGGCACTTAAGAACGAGCCACCGCGAGTCCTATGGTGAATACGAAAAACTGTCAACTGCAAAAAAGGCAACGTAACTAGTAATGCGACTCTCACTTAGCCATCCATTACAGACATTCTGAAAAAACACGAACTGTACACACCAGACAACAAGAAAGCTAAGGATATAACCGCGAAGATAATGGAATTTATATGCATTGACAACCAGCCTCTGTCAGTCACAGAAGACGTTGGATTTAAACGCCTCATTGAACATCTTGAACCATGATATCAACTGTTACGGCGCAAATATTTTACTGATGTTGAAGCATCAGAATCTGCATTGGTATCGGCCGATCAGCATGACAAAAAATCGGTACTCGGTATCGGTGGCAAAAATCCTGATCGGAGCATCCCTAATAATAATATATAACATAAAACATAACATAACAATATATAACAGCATATGACATAACATACTGTATAACACAGTGGTGGGCAAACTTTTTAGACCCGAGGGCCACATCAAGTTTTGCAAACCAAGTGAAGGGCCACATGTCAAATCCTTCAAAAAATAACTTTTATTTATAGTGGCAGTATACATGGAGCATGTAATATCGGACATAAACATGTCACATTAACACACATTTTTTTAATAATTATTATTGAGTCATATTTACAAGTCAAATTAATTGCAACTGCTATTTTTATTTACTTATCAATCATCATAAAACAATAAAATAATCCCTTATAAAATATAATAATAATAATAATAATAATAATAATAATGTAGTTTTTACAGTGGAGAATAGAAAAAATATTGTCTGATAAAAATAAATATATTTTGAATGTTTGCGTGAAAAATGCCGACTTAGGTTGTAGTCTTTAAAAACAGCTTTCTTGGCATATTAGACATACCGCTTTTTGTCCGATATTGGTGAAGAAGTATTTGGTTGTCCGTTCTTCCTTAAACACACAACATTCAGAGTCAATTTTTCTTTTTTTTTTGCCTGACTCATTTTCAGTCATTAACGATCGAGTGCATTTTAATATCCGAGAGTGTGTTCGTTCTAATTTTACTGGTTGCGCTAACTGTACCGCGTGCAATACTGCCATCAAATGGCGTTCACTTGTATTGCATCTACTAATTCTGAAACCAAACCGTTACTCATAAGCAGCATTTTAAAAACTCCCTCGCGGGCCGGATGAAAGAGTTTAGCGGGCCGCATATGGCCCACGGGCCGTAGTTTGCCCACCTCTGGTATAACATAACAACATATAACATAACACAACATAACATAACACGGCCAGGTTCAACTTATTTTTGCAAAATACAATATGCACACTGCGTATTATGGAAATAAAATGAGCAGTACAGCAATACTACTCTACTATACATTCATAGCAAAGTCCTAAGAGAAAGAGCCAGCATGATTGTCACAGGAATGTTGTGGTTAGCGGAAGTCACTTCAGGAATGTTCAACACACTTACAAAACACATGAAAAGACGAGTACTACAGCTGGAAGGCAGTTAACAAAACTGACCCGGCTAGCTTCATTCAAGCTATAAAAACACAAAAGAGAGAGCAAAATAATGAATATTAATCAAGACTTCAACCATGCACAAAGCTCTCTTTCTCTCTAGCTCATCTTAAAGGGACAGTTAACTCCAAAAAGAAATTTACCTCACCGTTTACTCTTCCACATGTTGTATTAAACCTTTATTAGTTTCTATCTGTAGTTGAACAGAAAAGAAGATATTTTGGTAACACTTTACAATAAGGTTACATAGTTAATGCATTTACTAACATGAACTAATCATGAACAACACTTGTACAGCATTTGTTAATCATAATTGAACATTTACTAATGCATTATTAACATCCAAGTCCATGCTTGTTAACATTAGTTAATGCACCGTGAGCTAACATGAACTAACAATGAACAACTTTATTTTCATTAACTAATGTTAACTAGCATGAATAAATACTCTAGTAAATGTATTGTTCATTGTTTGTTCATGTTAGTAAATGCATTAATTAACATTAACTAATGAACCTTATTGTAAAGTGTGACCGATATTTTTAAGAATGTTATTTGGAAAAGAATACCATGGAGCATGTCTAAATGATGGCAGAACTTTCATTTTTGGGTGAACTGTCCCTTTAAAGGCAGAAACTGTGTAGGATATCTATCTGTAACTTCACACTGAACTCTGATATACAGAAATATCAGCCTGATCTCATGAGGAAACGTAAGTATTTTACGTTTTGTCAGTTTAGTGGCTAATTCGTACGAATTCGTACGAGTTCAGTCGTACGAAAATGTACGATTTGAAAAAGGAGGCGTGGCACCTAACCCCACCCCTAACCCCAACCGTCATTGGGTGATGGGCAAATCGTACTAATGTGTACGAATTAGATCGTACGAATTCATACGAATTAGCCACTAATCAAAAAGTTACGAATTGGCCGTGAGATAGCGTTGGAAATATAGCATCTAAATTCATGTTTGGATTTGACAGATATAAAAATATATGTCATATACGTATGTACATGTATGCAACATATATTTCAAAATATTGCAAAGCAAAATAGCCATTTATATGTTAATCTTTCAACCAGTGGAATTACAAAAATGTATACGTGTTTAAATGTATTATTAACTATTTTCTACATTTAATTTTATAAAAACAGTCAAAGCAAAAATAATTCAGCCACCTTCAAAATGTTTCACATCATCACAGTTTATTCAATACAGTTCAGAAAACGGACATGACTAGAATCCAGAGTTAAATTGTTTCATAACAAATTCATGTCAGATAACTTTAGCAGAGTATTGCATGTATTTGGATTACAATCAACCAAAAATAATTCAGACAACTGTTGTTTTGATGATATTTACACATCTATTAATAACAATTAATCCTCAATGGCTGCTTGTAGTCCTCGCTGTAAACCAGATTCATTAAAATGGAACTTTCAGCCTGATCTCATGAGGAAACGTAACTATTTTACGTTTTGACAATTTAGTAGCTAAATCGTACGAATTCAGTCATACAAAATATAACATTTTTAAAGGGAGGCGTGACACCAACCCCCCGCCCCTAAACCCAACCGTCATTGGGAGATGAGCAAATTGTATTAAAGTGTATGAATGAGATCATATGGATTAGCCACAATATAAAAAATTCCCAAATTGCCGTGAGATATCGTTGGAACATCCAGCCTGATCTCCCGATGAAACGTAACAATGTTACGTTTTGTCAGTTTAGTGGAGAGTTCAGCGTGGCGTGGCACCCAACCCCACCCCTAAACCCAACCGTCATTGGGGCATGAGCAAATTGTACAATCATATAAATTTATACTATTTAGCCACTAAATCTAAAAGTTACGAATTGCTATGAGATATAACTTTAGTATAGTCAAACTCAGTTCTTATTGCTTGTAAGTCCACTTTTTTTGGACCTTTTAAATTTTTGGATATAATATGTCATAGTTTATTTTGCGATGACCTATAATCGATTTTCGACATGTTTTTATGCTGATATTAGATTTTGTTATTTATGGTGTAAATTGGCATCAAATCAATTAGCATTTTTGCAACACAGACTCATTCTGAAAACGTAGCCCTTTGTATATTTCTAGAGATTGCGAGAAATATCCCATGCAGGAAAAGCCAGAGGAACTTATAGTCCAGGACATCTATACCAGGAGGTGCATGAGGAAAGCCAAGAGAATCATCAGCGACTCCAGCCACCCAAGCCATAGACTTTTCTCTCTGCTACCCTCAGGCAGACGGTTCCGCAGCATCCGGTCACGCACCAGCCGATTGAAGGAAAGTTTCTTCCCTCAGACTATCAGGCTGATGAACACTTAACACACCCCACACAAACTCTTCCATACCCCGCACTGCACACCGTCAAGATGTAGCATGCACTGCACTTTAACAAATCCATACTTAAAACAATACTGCCTACGTATCGCTGTCGACATTGCCAATTTTACATTGTCTTGTTTTTTTTGTGAGTATGTTGTTGTATACTGCACTGTCGTTGTATTTGCACTGTCTGTATTTTAGCACTGTCTGTATTTTGCACTGTCTGTATTTTGCACTGTCGTTGTATTTGCACTGTCTGTATTTTGCACTGTCTGTATTTTAGCACTGTCTGTATTTTGCACTGTCTGTATTTCGCACTGTCGTTGTATTTGCACTGTCTGTATTTCGCACTGTCGTTGTATTTGCACTGTCTGTATTTTGCACTGTCTGGAGCCAGCACCTAAGCTTTTCACTCATCATAGCACACGTGCTGCTGATGATGTGACAATAAAAGTGATTTGATTTGATTTGAGCTGCATTTAGTCTTTAAAATGAATGCTACAGGATGGTATGACGCCTTTCCTTTTCGCGCTAGCAGCTGACCGCTTACCTGTTACCAGTCCAATGGCTCAACGCATATGTCGGCGAACTTGAGATGCAGAGGGGAGTTGACCATGACTACGGGGTTTGAATCTGGCGAAGAATGAATCCGGAAAGCAGGTAAGACAAAAACAAAAGCCAAAACAAATACATAAACAAGTAAACAACAGCGTGAGAATGTGGTCACATCTTAAAACGTGGTAAATATCAGGGGCCTTTTCTTTTTCTGGATTGCTTTTCAAAACACTGTCGGTTGGGTTAGGCAAGGGGGTGGGATCGGTTGGTTGTTTAGGGACTCGCGGCAGAAATTTGAGATCTGAAAAGGTGTACACAGCGCCCTCTGGTGGATTCGCGAAAACAAAAAAATTAAAAAAATGCAAAAAATGTACCTCTTGGGATGTATTTGTCGCTCTCCAGAAATGTATATAGGGGTAAGTTTTTCGGAATAAGCCTGGGTTGCATTTTTTATGTTTTTTTTATGTCATTTTAACATCAAGGTTATTATGCACAGATATATTCAATGCAATAGTCAAAAATACATTGTATAAATCAAACTGATAGATTTTTCTTTTGCCAAAAATCATTAGAATATTAAATAAACATCATTTTCCATTTTTCCATTAGTAAATTTCCTCCAAAATGTAATTTCTGATGAGTAATGTCCACTATATTTAGACAATTTTTCTCAATAATTCTTTTAACCCTAAAATTCCAGACTTTCAAATAGCTGTATCTCCACTGAATAGTTTTCCATCCTAACAAACCATACATCAATGGAAAGCTTATTTATTGAATAAAAGTATTGACGCTTGTGACTGGTTTTGTGGTTCAGGGTCACAAATATTCATATATATCACCCATAAATCATCCATGTCATCAAGATGGCCGTTCGGAGGAGACTTGTGGACTTCTGGCGACGGCCAAATGGGAGCGTGGCGTCTGAGAGTCAGACTGGTGCCATTAGCCGGCCGAGAGTGGTGTTTATTGTCCAATTAGAGGAAGCAGATCTACCTGTAATCACCTGCTACAGGTGTGTGAGCCTCCTTTGGTGCCCCGGCCATGGGAAGCCCGTCATCAGCTGTCAGAGACCAGCTCTTTCATCTCCACATTGTTCCACAGCAACAAATGCCTGGAGCTTCTCCGGCTCTGAGACTTTACCTTTCCGCTACGAGCACTCAAAGAGATTTATTGCACTGAGACACACACACACACACACACGTACACACATACGTGAAGATGCCTTCCTGTGGGTGACGGATCCTCCAGAAGTCATGAGTCATGTGATTTATTGCTTTCTCTCTTGTCGTGTCTGACGGAGACAGAGTCGCGCTCTTCTGCGAGGAGCGTTTGATCAGTCATAAGTAAATCATTTCCTTTAGCTCTCAGCACCGCTGTCAGACTGGAAAACAAATATGACAATATAATTTACTAGGGACAGGATAGTGCTGACATACCGGAGGAGAAAACAAGCATTCTCTCTGCACCGCATTCTGCGTTCTCAACGTCATGCATTTGAAGGATTTAAGAGCGCTGATTCAATATCACACATTTATAAGCTAATAAGACTTTGTTTTACATTTAGCATCATTGTATTATGGTTTTATGGTATTATTCGAAAATAATGCACAGTCTTAGGTACTAATTTTCTGGTATTACATCAATACTTGATTCTGATTGGTCAGTTGTGACATTCCAAGGTATGTTACTTCCAGATAACAACCGCTGAATAACAAAGACTCAACCAGTTCTTTAAATCATCCTGACCGTCAGTGAATATGCCGCTGTTTTTGACTGTTTTGGCGCCATCTTGCTACTGAATAATGCACAGGTTAGTGTATGCTCCATTCAGCCATTTTCGTTTCTGCCAGTTTGCATTTAATTGAAGAATTAATACACTATTGTGGCTCAAAACAATGTTTTATGTCTAATTCTTATGTTTTGTGTCAAGTAACTGTGTAATAAGGGGGATAAAGTACATCCAGGCGTTGTTTTCACAGAATAAAGCCCTTCAGTCTTAAACGAACGTGCTCTGCTTTGTGTCAGGCTGCCTATAAGCCTGTCTGGCTTTATTCTGCAATAACAACCATCTGGATAGACTTTATCCGTTAATTAAAAAGATAGTTTAAGCTGATCCAGAACCAGCAACAACCGGCAAAGGACCAGCAAAACCCAGAATGTGACCAGCAAAGAACCATCTAACCCCATCATATGCTTTTTTTCAGCAGGGTAAATGCACATATAGGTACCCAAACAGCACAATAGTATACCTTGTGAAATTTCTAGCTATTAATATGTACCTTAAGGCAATGGTCTCAAACTCAATTCCTGGAGGGCCGTAGCTCTGCACAGTTCAGCTCCAACCACCTTCAGCTTACACCTGCTTAATAGTAGTCTTGAACACTTTGATTAGTGGAATCAGCTGTGTTTGATTAGGGTTGGAGCAAAACCGTGCAGATCTGCGGCCCTCCAGGAATCGAGTTTGAGATCTATGCTTTAAGGTATCAATATGGACTCTTTAGGTACAAATGTGACTCTGGACCTAAAAACCCGTAAGTAGGCACAATTTTTTTTACATCATCTGGAAGTGGAATAAATACGCTTTCTGTTAATGTATCTTTTGTTAGGATAGACAATATTTGACTGTAAATAAAGCTATTTGAAAATATGGTATCAGAGGGTTCAAAGAAAATCTAACTAGTGAGAAAATCGCCTTTAAAAAATTATAAATACACAATTCTTAGCAATACACATTACAAAACAAAAATTAAGATTTGATATTTTTGAGGAAATTTACAAAATGTCTGAACTAACGATGATCTTTACTTGATGATGTAATGATTATTTTTTGCATAAAAAATCAAAAATTTTGATCATTATTTTATTTAGTTTTTTTTTGATTGATTGATTTTTGATCATTTTGGGTTAAAAAACAACAACAACTAAATATTGAGAAAATCGCCTGTAAATATGTACAAATTAGAGATGCGCGGATCAGCTGAAATGTTAACCGAATCCACTCCTTCATACAAATCATCCATCCGCCACCCACCCGCACACAATATTTATCTGATATACAGTTAAAGTCAGAATTATTATTTTTTCTTTTTTAAATATTTCCCAAATGATGTAAAACAGAGCAAGGAAATTTTCACAGTATGTCTGATAATATTTTTTCTTCTGGAGAAAGTATTATTTGTTTTATTTCGGCTAGAATAAAAGCAGTTTTTATTTTTTTATGAACCATTTTAAGGTCAAAATTATTAGCCCTTTTAAGCAATTTTTTTTTTCTATAGTGTACAGAACTAATCATTATTATACAATAACTTGCCTAATTACCCTAACCAAGGGTGCGTTTCCCAAACAATGACGTAACTCGTGGCTGAACTATCATAGTGCGATGCATCGTTTGGCAAAAGAACGATGTAGTGATGAGTGTTTCCCAAAACCCATAGTTTCTCTGTCGCAGATCCATCGCTTGAACCACGTTAGTTATAACGTAAAACGCCCATAATGATGCTCTAAACGGGGTGGAGTAACTTCTTTAGAGAACAACCCCATCATTTCTTTGTGCAAATTATATTGTTTTACACAAACACGCATTTCAAATAAAATCCAATATTAGTTTTGGTAAAAACATGCACTCATTTTCCATTTTCATTGAAATATATGTAAATGGCACATATAGAGCCTGTGTTTGCTTTACTAATATTATTGAGAAGTTGAACATTACATATTCTATTCTAAAACATAAAATCACTTACAAAAGCTGACACTATTCTAATATCATATATAAATCATATAAATAAATAAATAAATAAATAATGAGGCTATTTATTATAAATATATTTACTTTAATAATAATGATGATGATGATTATTATTATTTTTTATTATTATTATTAAGTAGGATATTGTTTATTTATTTTAAAAAAATGTAAAAGTCTACTTTTACAATTTGACACATGCTAACCACAGCAGAAAGTTCTAACCAGCAGGCCCATGTCATATACAGTACAGATACTTAATAAATAACCCACTATAAAATAAAAGAATTAACGTATGCTGTGTTTTTTATTTTCACAAGCTTTGGAGACGTAACATAAATTCCGCTTTTAAATAATAGCTCTTTCGCCATGAGGCTGTGTTCAAAATGATATCAATGTTTTTAAAGTGCACTGCGAAGGGAGCACAATTGTAAACATGAAGATCGCTAAAACTGAACTGTAAAAATACTTTGAAAGCAAATTACACCTAAGAGAGATGACCTTAATGCTTTTTTATTTTTAATAATTCCAACTTTGAATGTTAGAATGTTCTAAATGAATAGGGCATAGGGGGGATAAGTGGGAATAGAACACAGCCAGGAACTATGTTTCTAACTACAGCTTCAGAGGTGTCGTTTCAAGTGCTCGACTTTGCGACACAGTTTGCGAATGTTCGTTGGAGCGATGGATTTGGGAAACGGCAAATCAACAAACTATCTTTGTAACGACGGAACTTGCGACCTTAGTTAGCTAACGATGGTTTTGGGAAACGCACCCCTGCCTAGTTAACCTAATTAACCTAGTTAAGCCTTTAAATGTCACTTTAAGCTGTATAGAAGTGTCTTGAAAAATATCTAGTCAAATAATACTTACTGTCATCATGGCGAAGATAATTTTAGAAATGAGTTATTAAAACTATTATGTTTAGAAATGTGTTGAAAAAAATCTCTCCGCTAAACAGAAATTGCGCTAAAAAATAAACAGGGGGGCTAATAATGTATATATCTGCACCTGACCTGCACCCGGTCGACACTTTAATAATTCTAATTCTTTGTTTTAAGCATGATGATAGGTCACCATAGATCGTTCGTTATTAACAGCAGATTCAGCTTTTTCATATACAGGAAAAAGACAACATAAACGGTGTCACTTCAGCCTAAACGGCAGCTATGTTATGTTTACTTGGCCTTTTTCTTTGCACTGTGCAGAAACAGAATAGCATCTACTGTGCCTGGATTCGGGCGATTCCGCCTCGCCTCCAAAACACGGCAAGCTGCACTAAATGAGCGTTCTCTCGCACCGCTTGTTGCAGGAATGCACACGCTTCTCCTTGCAAGGCGCTGCAGTCGTGTAAATAAGCGATCTTGTTTCTCCCAGAATGATAGCAGATTTCCCTCTGATGACTCCTCTGACTGAAAGTTTGCACAGTATTGTTGCACTTCATCCAATATTTTGGCCGTCTCATCTTCACATTCTGCGAAGTCCACTCTCTGCTTTTTTGCTGGTCAACTGCTATGACCCGTGACCCACCCGCAATTATTCAAAATGTTTTTTTTTATTACCCGACCCGCCTGACCCGCGGATTATCCGCAGTGCCTGCGGATATAACCGCCATCCGCACATCACTAGTACAACTTGAGCTCTTAGCAATACACATTACTACACAAAAAATGCATTTGGTACTTTTACAGTTGGACATTTACTAAATGTCTTCACTGAACATGATCTTTACTTGATAAACTAATGATTTTTGGCATAAAAAAATCAAGAAATTTGAATCATACAAAATATACCCATGCAACTTAAAGGGGACCTATTATGCTAAATATGTAAAATAAGTCTCTGGTGTTCCTAGAGTGTGTATGTGAAGTTTCAGCTCAAAATACCACATTAATAATGTTTTATATCTCTTTGAAGTTTCCCTTTTATGCTTTTGTGCTATTTTGGTGACTGTCTCTTTAAATTCAAATGAGATTGTACTCTTTTCAAAAAAAGGCGAAGCTACAAATGCCTATGTCTCAGCAAAGCAGTATTCAAAACTCTAAAGGTAGATGGCTGCTTCTCACTCAGGGATCTCTATGCTAATGAGGGAGAGATGGTCACTAGTGGGTGGGGCTTTCCCCTCGGTTGACACGTACAAAGGGAGAATGTCAATCAGCGTGTTGCTGCAGACTGTTTTGATCAAATCTGATTATAAAAAATACAATTATTACATTTTGACCATTAGAAGCTGCTTATATTCAGACACTGCTGCCACACAACTGTGTTTAAACCCCTTATAAAAGTGATTTTTGCATTATAGGTCCCCCATCTTTCGAAAAGATACCGCCCCAGTGACATCTTGTCTACTCTTGTTGTTTTCCAAGAGTGTACTGTGAACACAAATTTGGGCGCAAGCAAACAATAGGACACATTGATTTCTATTAATCATTTCCAAGCCACAATAACAAAACTCCACTGGTGTTTAAAACCATAATCCATGACAATGTTCCTGTGGGATGATTTGTTCTGTTTACTGTGCATCACTTTCGTTGCATTGTGTCATCATCTGCACTTGACCTCAGTTCATATTAGCTTGAGAGATTTCAGAAACAACATTTTCGATAATATGTTGCACAGCAGGTGATGTACCAATGTGGGAATTTTTCGGAAACAACTTTTTCACGGCACTATTTTTCAACATTCTTGAACCTATTCCAGAAATCACTGTATGTTTTTGATATCCATCTTTTCATACCGAGGATTGAGAAACTCATTCATTTTCCTTCAGCTTAGTCTCTTATTTATCTGGGGTCGCCACAGCGGAATGACCCGCCAACTATTCTGGCATATGTTTTACACATCGGGTGCCCCTCCAGCTGCAACCCAGTGGTGGGAAAGGATGGAGGGACTCCTGTATAACTATTACATAATTTCAAACATTCACTGAAGCTACAGAAAGAGAAACCATGCATTAGGTACGGGGGTGAAAACTTTTGAACAAAATGAAAATGTCTAGATGTTTTTCGTTTTTCCTGGAGATCATATATATTTTCCATTTAACACTGACTTTCAGAAGCTACAGAAGATACTTACGTTTCCCAGAAGACAACGTTTGTGAAATTTACCCTAATATTCAAATTCCTTTGAAAGTTCATTCATTCATTTATTTATTTTCTTTTCGTCCCTTTATTAACCCAGGGTCGCCACAGCGGAATGAACCGCCAACTTATCCAGCATGTATTATACAACGAATGCCCTTTCAGCTGCAACCCATCACTGGCAAACATCCATACACACTCATTCACACACATACACTACGGAGAATTAAAAAATTATAAATATATATAAATAAATAAATAAATATGTATATATATTTATATAAATATATGTATATATATATACTTATTTTTATTTATGTGTATGTATATATATTTATATATATATATAAATATTTATGGTTTCACAGACTTCTTCATAGACCTGTGACAGCCTGCCCCAATGCTGACATCACCAGTCAACCTGTCTTTATTTGATACTGGTGCAAAAATTCACAAAGTGTTCATATGAATATGTAGATCCATACGGCAGACCAGATAACTTTATAGCGTTAGCTAGTTAGTGACATTGTGCAGCATTTCCATTCCGCTAGCTTAATTACCTTCATATTTCATTATGTATGATGAAGCATACAATTTAAATCCTTTGGCCAATTTGGTGGCCGGACATTTAGATGATAATGAGCATATTCGGTGGACATCTGTGATGCTTAACTTTGGTAGTTCCTGGAGGCTTCTTGTATAAAACAACTCCAAATTAGCGGAGAGGGAAAAACTGGAAGTGTTCTGCCCAGGTTGATTGGAACGCGAAAGTTGTGCATATATCCTATTATATAACGTATAAAACACTACTTACTACTTACTACTTTCAATAACAAACCGCTGGTGCATATGCGATGAGCGGAAGTGTTCTACCCAGGGATCCGGTTTGGTCACGTGACGTTCGACATATACCCTATCAAGGAACTTTGCTGCCGTTTGATGGATGCAGCAGAAGCAATGATAGAGTGTTTTTTTAAAAGAAAGTACCAAAAACTACTTTCTTCCAACTTGTTGCTCTATGTCTACTGTGTCTAAGGATGGTAGTGAAAATTTGTATCTCTTTGTTGCATCATCTGAACTAGTAGACTTCAGGCTTGTCTGTCTGTTATCTCCAAGTGTTTTGTGTGTTCAGTCACGGAGTGTGTGTGCAGTGATGCAGCTGACTTTGATTTCACACACAGCCTTACAGACTGCCAGTCTTCATCTGCAAATCATTCCATACAGCATTTCATAAGGTCCTCTGGATATTTGGTGCATGTAAACAGGCTCATTTAGATTAAATGGCACAGTAAAAGTAATTAGTTGTAAATGAATGTCATTTAGGGATGGTAATATCCATACGATATATCGATACATGCTACATGTGCATGAACACAAGCTCAATACTTTTGGTGAAAGCACAAAAACATACCGTCACCTTAGAATTATAAGGTTCTATCTGACATTTTGGTAACACTTTATTTTGATGGTCTGTTTGTTGAATTTAAGTTACATTGCAACTAATTATCATTAGATTATAAGTAGACTGTTAGGTTGGGGTTAGGGTTAGTGTAAGTTGACATGTACTTGCAAAGTTTCTTATAGTCAGTTAAATGTCTGTTGAAGGACTGTTAAATGTCAGTGTCAACAGATATTAGGTAGACAGTCTACTGATACTCAAATGGACCATCAAAATAAAGTGTTACCGGCTTTTTTGTCAAAATTGAGTTATTGACATTGACAACTTTAATTGACAACTTATTTGCATTGTGGGATGTTTTTTATAAGTTGTTTACATTTTAAGACTTTTTATTTAAAAAACAAATGTTACACACATACGGTTTGCTATGGAATGCAAAAACTTTGAAGCTCAATATCTCAAAATCATTCAGAACGCAGATAGAACCTTATAATTCCAAGGTGACGATACTTAAACTTATGTTTGACTGCAGTATGACGACAACAGCTTATGTTCCTTTTCACTCTAATGATATTTACAGGGACATATTCTTGACAAATATAGGATTTTTTTCCTGTGGTTCTTTGCGCAACACCATATTAATACCATAAAACAACTTACTGGTGTCTATGCTTTGTAATGAATATGTTTGTGTCACCTATCTATCTCTATATGGACACTTTTCTGACGGGGTTATTTTGCTTGTAGCTAGGTATGGGTAATGAAACTCGGTACTTTATCTGTATCGGTGCTAAATTATAAAAGACCGAAGTATCGATAAGTTCTGACGTTAACGGTTCTGCTATCGGTACTGGAGAATTACTGCTGAATAAACATTACTTACAGTAGCATAATTTAACTGAGCAATCTTTTCTAATTTGCCATATTTGATATTCATAAAGGATAAAAGCCTTTACAGCATACCTGCCAACATTTGGTTCATAAATTCCGGGGGTGGGGGGGGGGGGGGGGGGGGGGGGGGGGGGGGGGTTACGTCATACACTAATTTGCATATTACTGACGTCATCATGTTCTACCTTTTCTGTTTGTTTAACAGCCTATGTTAAATAAATGGGGTATTTATATTCGCACTACGCTTTATGTAAGCTTGTCAATTTAACTAAATGTATTGCTGTTTGAATACAGTATATCATTATAGATGAGTAGTGAATTTGCAGTTAATCTCTCAGACGTAATATACTCAGACAAGTTCTGAAACTCTCACTTAAAACATCTCTGATTGTGAACAATAAACGGTCAAATTAAATTGTTAAAATAAAGGAGAAGCAAATCGGTTTGACTGTACAAGGGAGATACCTTCACACTCCCGGTGATAAATCATTTGCCGTCGGTACGCAGAGGGGTGATCTGCTGTCAGGCTGCAGGTGGGAGAGGCTGCTGTACGAGGACTGGGCAGCCTGTCAGTGCTCTGAGACGGGGGCGGGGCCGCAGCTCGTTGAGAAGAGTAGGGACGGTACAGTAATGGACAAACGACAGTCTATAAAAATCTCCAGTAACACACAAAAAAGTCGCTAGATTTGTCGCTTTTTTGATAATTTGTCGCTAGGGGGGTCTGAAAAGTCGCTAAGTTGGCAACACTGGCGCGAACTGAAGAGTGGGAGGGGTGAGAGGTTTGGGGAGATGGAGGCGCGCGACCGGAAGAGCACGCGCACAAGCACCGGTTTCAGCCCGGACTGTACCAAAATGCTGAGGAGCGGGGGGGCGGGGGGACTCCGGGAGTTTACCGGGAGACAGAACAATACGGGAGACGGGTCTGAAATACGGGAGACTCCCGGGAAAAACGTGAGTGTTGGCAGGTATGCTTTACAGTTCTCGGCTGTGCGCGCGCACTTGGCAGAGGCTCGCGCTAAGCGCACACACATAGCTCGTGACACAGACTCACACACAGCTCATAAGCTTACGGAGTGAACCAAGCGGGTTGTATTTCCCGAGTGGACAGCGACAATGCCTGGTGCAACAAACGCAACAAGTTGTTTTCCTGTATAAGCAGAAACGCAAGCACTCTGGCTAAATGAAAGTATCTTTCAAAAGTGCGTTAACTGCAGAAAGACAGATGAAAAGTTTTTGACTGCCTAGCTACTAACGGTAACGTTACATCCTCCACATAGTTATGCCAGCAGTCAATCACCTAAATTTGTATAACATTAATAGTTACATAAACACGCACATTCGGTTATAATGAAAACAGTATTTTCTGCTGTAGCCTAAATAAATCTTAAACATTATAAATGCTTTTACATCAACTGTATTTACAAATATAGCCTATGAATAGCCTAATAATAAACTATGCTTATTAAGAAATTATTAAAAAAACAGCTTATTTTTACATTGCAAGATGCTCCAAAACTGTATTAAAAACATAGTTAAAAACACTGTTACTCATTTATGTGAATGTGTTAATGATAAATCATGAACATCATCTCATTTAACTGCATTTTGCAACTCAATGGGGTATTTTTAACTGCAGGCAGCACAATAAACCAAGAAAGATCCCGACTTCTGCCAGAAAAGTCAAACATGTTGATTTTTCTCCAGAAGAATGGTTAAAAGTAATTTTCCTTTTAATCATTGTGCATTCTTTTTCAGAAAAAAAAAATGTATTTTGTTTTACAATTATTGGTTTCGTTTTATTTTACATTAAAAACAAAATAATAAAACAAAGTGTTGTTAACTTTTTGCTTGTGTTTCTTTATTTTTTATGAAAAAAACATTAAAAAGTACCGATAAGAGAACCGTTAAAGTACCAAACCGATAAGTGGTATCGATAAAAGTAGTAATAGCGTTAAAACCTTAACGATATCCATCCCTACTCGTAGCTCACTTTGCAAAGTTTTGTGCTTGGGTTCGAGTCTGGTGAAGCACGCTTCCACAAAAGAGATAAAAGCAATGCAAAATCAAGGTAAATCTATGTGTTTGCAGCGCACTTTTCTCTCATGTCTGCTTCTGAAAACACTATTGGTTGGGTTTAGGGAAGAGTTTAGCTCAGTTGTTCACAGGCTGATCTGTACAACAAGCTCCACTTCCTATATGAAACGTACAACAAAACATACCATAAGTAACGTATTTAAAGGGTCACGAAACACCAAAACACATGTTTTGAGCTGTTGACAGTCATATATGTGTCCCACGCTGCTATAAACACTATTAGGACACATATATTGCACTAAAAAGTGAAAATTGGTTGTTTTTGCGTTATTTTGAGCAAATTTGTTCTTCCGGTTTGAAACGAATTTTTGAAGCTGCGTCACGGCCATGAGATACTTGAGGTGTAAATCCAGAGTGTAGAGTGGCTGTCTGTCCTTTCGAGAACATTGTGATGTATCTGAGTGTGCGGCATTAATTCATGACAAAGACGTGCTTCAAACCAATCAGCGCGCTCTATTGTGTATGATGTGAAACTTCATTAATATGCATGATAGCTCCGGAGTCTGTTTACCAGTTTACAGCGTTCAGACGGCAGAGAGACGCCACACTTTGTGTTGCCAAAACAAGTGAAAGAACTAGAATTTGGAGACAAGAGCATACCTGCCAACACTCACGTTTTTCCCGGGAGTCTCCCGTCTTTCAGCCCCGTCTCCCGTATTGGTCTGTCTCCCGGTAAACTCCCGGAATTCCCCCGCCCCCCGCTCCTCAGCATTTTGGTACAGTCCGGGCTGAAACTTGGCGCTTGTGCTCTTCCGGTGACGGTCGCGCGCTACAGTTAGCGCGCCCCATCTCCCTAAACCTCTCACTCCTCCCGCTCCCCGCTCTTCAGTTTGCGCCAGTGCTGCCAACTTTGCGACAAATTTTCAAAAAAGCGACTAGCGACAAATCTAGCGACTATTTTGTGTGTTACTGGCGATTTTTTTAGACTGTCGTTTGTCCATTACTGTACCGTCCCTACTTCTCAACGAGCCTCCCCTGCAGCCTGAGAGCAGAGCACCTCTCTGCGTACCGACGGCAAATGATTTAGAACAGGTGGCAGTTTGAAGGTATTTCCCTTGTACAGTCAACCCGATCTGCTTCTCCTTTATTTTAACAATTTAATTTGACTGTTTATTCTTGTTGCACAATCAGAGATGTTTTAAGTGTGAGTTTGTCTGAGTATATTACGTCTGAGAGATTACTGCAAATTCCCTACTCATCTATAATGATATACTGTATTCAAACAGCAATACATTTAGTTAAATTGACAAGCTTACATAAAGCATAGTGCGAATATAAAATACCCCATTTATTTACCATAGGCTGTTGAACAAACAGAAATGGTAGAACGCGACGTCAGTAATATGCAAATTAGCGTATGACGTAATTTACTCCCGGAATTTACGAACCAAATGTTGGCAGGTATGGACAAGAGTCGTCTGTGTTGCATTTATTAGTGTGCTGCAACGAAGGTTTTGTTTTCATTTTCCCTCTATGAAAGAGCTGCTGGAATCACGTGTGGATTACAGTGCACGCGACACGTGACAGAAATGCATTTGTAAGGAATATTTTTTACCCGAGAGCTTTTCGCATCTGGAAATGGTGAAATCCGGATTTGCCGCTCGTCTCCTTTTAATAAAAAGACACAGCTCCAGTTTGATTGTGCCTGTGAAATTAGCACGTGTCCAAATGGAAACTCCCTTCTTTGCAAGTCCTTCCCTCTTTCCCTCCCCCGACACTCCCACACTCCCAGAGCTGGACACGCCCACTTTCCTGACTTTTTTCAAACTAGAGGTGTGAAAACACCCTGCTGAGAGAGGGGGGTTTCATGGCCCTTTAAGATTCTCAAAATTGTAGACAGCGCCCTCTAGTGGATCATCGTCTAGTGGAGCAATGTATTTTATGTTTCATAAAATTGTACGCTGAGGCATGTATTTCCAATGAGCCTGGGCTGTACATGTTTAAAATCGCTTCCTTTAAAAATGATTGATGTTAAAGTGACAATACTTCATGTGACGTGTTCATCCTGCCAGTGTCAGATGACTGAGAAGTGAGCATTAGTGCAGCAACACATTTCCTAAGTCAATAGAGGTGAATTGGTCTTAAATCTACTTAAAAGCTGAAACATTTATTGTTTTTCTTCCTTTACAGCAATCTAAAACTTGATTGAAATGCCAAGATATTTATCCTGAGAACGACGTGAGAATGTAAGAAAATGCTGCTATTAGGAAGTCTTAAAGAGTACAAAACTGTACTTTCAACTCGACATTTTTATGCAAATACATAATATAAAGTGAAGCTAATATTTTTCTGAGGGTGTCTGAACAATGCTGTTTTTCATGGTTGAAAGTACGTAGGAAACCTGAAGTAAGCTGAGACGATTTCTTGTTTTATGTTGGTATTTTACTTTATTTTTATTGTTGTTGTTACATAGTATTGTCTTTATCAGTAATAAATTGTTTTATTGGGTGACAAAGTGGCTCATTGATTAGCACTGTCGCCTCACAGCAAGAAGGTTGCTGGTTCGAGTCCCAGCTAGGTCAGTTGGCATTTCTGTGTGGAGTTTGAATGTTCTCCCCATGTTGTCGTGAGTTTCTTCCGGGTGCTCCGATTTCCCCCACAGTCCAAAGACATGCACTATAGGTGAATTGAAGGAACTAAATTGGCCATAGTGTGTGTGTGTGTGTGTGTAAGTGGGAAATATTGTGTATGGGTGTTTCCCAATACTGGGTTGCAGATGGAAGGGCATCCGCTGTGTAAACCATATGCTGGATAAGTTGGCGGTTCATTCCGCTGTAGTTACCACTGATGAATAAAGGGACTCAGCCCAAGGAAAATGCATGAATGAAATTGCTTTATCAATATTTATGTAAAACAACATATTATTTTAAGCAAACATATTTCCTTTATTGTCCTCATATTTGGTTTTTAATAATGGCCATGTGTCATGTGGTTGCAATTTGCCTATAAATACAGCAATCATTTTTATTTCTTTTGTTTAGTTTTTTCTAAAATTGAACATGAGATTTCATGAGAACATGAGAAAAAGTGAGTAAACATGTTGTTTATGAAGCGATTAGTTGACTTTACTTTATAAAAGTGAGTAAACCTGTTGCTTTTAAAGCGATTAGTTGACTTTACTTTATAAAAGTGAGTAAACCTGTTGATTTTAAAGCGATTAGTTGACTTTACTTTATAAAAGTGAGTAAACCAGTTGCTTTTAAAGCGATTAGTTGACTTTACTTTAACAAAGTGAGTAAACCAGTTGCTTTTAAAGCGATTAGTTGACTTTACTTTATAAAAGTGAGTAAACCAGTTGCTATTAAAGCGATTAGTTGACTTTACTTTATAAAAGTGAGTAAACCAGTTGCTTTTAAAGCGATTAGTTGACTTTACTTTATAAAAGTGAATAAACCTGTTGCTTTTAAAGCGATTAGTTGACTTTACTTTATAAAAGTGAGTAAACCAGTTGCTATTAAAGCGATTAGTTGACTTTACTTTATAAAAGTGAGTAAACCAGTTGCTTTTAAAGCGATTAGTTGACTTTACTTTATAAAAGTGAGTAAACCAGTTGCTTTTAAAGCGATTAGTTGACTTTACTTTATAAAAGTGAGTAAACCAGTTGCTTTTAAAGCGATTAGTTGACTTTACTTTATAAAAGTGAGTAAACCAGTTGCTATTAAAGCGATTAGTTGACTTTACTTTAACAAAGTGAGTAAACCTGTTGATTTTAAAGCGATTAGTTGACTTTACTTTATAAAAGTGAGTAAACCAGTTGCTATTAAAGCGATTAGTTGACTTTACTTTATAAAAGTGAGTAAACCAGTTGCTTTTAAAGCGATTAGTTGACTTTACTTTATAAAAGTGAGTAAACCAGTTGCTTTTAAAGCGATTAGTTGACTTTACTTTATAAAAGTGAGTAAACCAGTTGCTTTTAAAGCGATTAGTTGACTTTACTTTATAAAAGTGAGTAAACCAGTTGCTTTTAAAGCGATTAGTTGACTTTACTTTAATAAAGTGAGTAAACCTGTTGCTTTTAAAGCGATTAGTTGACTTTACTTAATAAAGTGAGTAAATCTGTTGCTTTTAAAGCGATTAGTTGACTTTACTTTAATAAAGTGAGTAAACCTGTTGCTTTTAAAGCGATTAGTTGACTTTACTAATAAAAGTGAGTAAACCTGTTGCTTTTAAAGCGATTAGTTGACTTTACTAATAAAAGTGAGTAAACCTGTTGCTTGTAAAGCGATTAGTTGGCTTTACTTTATAAAGTGAATAAACCTGTTGCTTTTAAAGCGATTAGTTGACTTTACTTTAATAAAGTGAGTAAACCTGTTGCTTTTAAAGCGATTAGTTGACTTTACTTTAATAAAGTGAGTAAACCTGTTGCTTTTAAAGCGATTAGTTGACTTTACTTTAATAAAGTGAGTAAACCTGTTGTTTTTAAAGCGATTAGTTGACTTTACTTAATAAAGTGAGTAAACCTGTTGCTTTTAAAGCGATTAGTTGACTTTACTTAATAAAATGAGTAAACCTGTTGCTTTTAAAGCGATTAGTTGACTTTACTTTATAAAAGTGAATAAACCTGTTGCTTTTAAAGCGATTAGTTGACTTTACTTTATAAAAGTGAGTAAACCAGTTGCTTTTAAAGCGATTAGTTGACTTTACTAATAAAAGTGAGTAAACCTGTTGCTTTTAAAGCGATTAGTTGACTTTACTAATAAAAGTGAGTAAACCTGTTGCTTTTAAAGCGATTAGTTGACTTTACTAATAAAAGTGAGTAAACCTGTTGCTTTTAAAGCGATTAGTTGACTTTACTAATAAAAGTGAGTAAATCTGTTGCTTTTAAAGCGATTAGTTGACTTTACTAATAAAAGTGAGTAAACCTGTTGCTTTTAAAGCGATTAGTTGACTTTACTAATAAAAGTGAGTAAACCTGTTGCTTTTAAAGCGATTAGTTGACTTTACTTTAATAAAGTGAGTAAACCTGTTGCTTGTAAAGCGATTAGTTGGCTTTACTTTATAAAGTGAATAAACCTGTTGCTTTTAAAGCGATTAGTTGACTTTACTTTAATAAAGTGAGTAAACCTGTTGCTTTTAAAGCGATTAGTTGACTTTACTTTAATAAAGTGAGTAAACCTGTTGCTTTTAAAGCGATTAGTTGACTTTACTTTAATAAAGTGAGTAAACCTGTTGATTTTAAAGCGATTAGTTGACTTTACTTAATAAAGTGAGTAAATCTGTTGCTTTTAAAGCGATTAGTTGACTTTACTTAATAAAGTGAGTAAACCTGTTGATTTTAAAGCGATTAGTTGACTTTACTAATAAAAGTGAGTAAACCTGTTGCTTTTAAAGCGATTAGTTGACTTTACTTTATAAAAGTGAGTAAACCTGTTGCTTTTAAAGCGATTAGTTGACTTTACTTTAATAAAGTGAGTAAACCTGTTGCTTTTAAAGCGATTAGTTGACTTTACTTAATAAAGTGAATAAACCTGTTGCTTTTAAAGCGATTAGTTGACTTTACTTTAATAAAGTGAGTAAACCTGTTGCTTTTAAAGCGATTAGTTGACTTTACTTAATAAAGTGAATAAACCTGTTGCTTTTAAAGCGATTAGTTGACTTTACTTTATAAAAGTGAGTAAACCAGTTGCTTTTAAAGCGATTAGTTGACTTTACTTTAATAAAGTGAGTAAACCTGTTGCTTTTAAAGCGATGAGTTGACTTTACTTTAATAAAGTGAGTAAACCTGTTGTTTTTAAAGCGATTAGTTGACTTTACTTTAATAAAATGAGTAAACCTGTTGCTTTTAAAGCGATTAGTTGACTTTACTTTAATAAAGTGAGTAAACCTGTTGCTTTTAAAGCGATTAGTTGACTTTACTTTAATAAAGTGAGTAAACCTGTTGCTTTTAAAGCGATTAGTTGACTTTACTTTAATAAAGTGAGTAAACCTGTTGCTTTTAAAGCGATTAGTTGACTTTACTTAATAAAAGTGAGTAAACCAGTTGATTTTAAAGCGATTAGTTGACTTTACTTTAATAAAGTGAGTAAATCTGTTGCTTTTAAAGCGATTAGTTGACTTTACTTAATAAAGTGAGTAAATCTGTTGCTTTTAAAGCGATTAGTTGACTTTACTTTAATAAAGTGAGTAAACCTGTTGATTTTAAAGCGATTAGTTGACTTTACTTTATAAAAGTGAGTAAACCTGTTGCTTGTAAAGCGATTAGTTGACTTTACTTTATAAAAGTGAGTAAACCTGTTGCTTGTAAAGCGATTAGTTGACTTTACTTTAATAAAGTGAGTAAACCTGTTGTTTTTAAAGCGATTAGTTGACTTTACTTTAATAAAATGAGTAAACCTGTTGCTTTTAAAGCGATTAGTTGACTTTACTTTAATAAAGTGAGTAAACCTGTTGCTTTTAAAGCGATTAGTTGACTTTACTTTAATAAAGTGAGTAAACCTGTTGCTTTTAAAGCGATTAGTTGACTTTACTTTAATAAAGTGAGTAAACCTGTTGCTTTTAAAGCGATTAGTTGACTTTACTTAATAAAAGTGAGTAAACCAGTTGATTTTAAAGCGATTAGTTGACTTTACTTAATAAAGTGAGTAAATCTGTTGCTTTTAAAGCGATTAGTTGACTTTACTTAATAAAGTGAGTAAATCTGTTGCTTTTAAAGCGATTAGTTGACTTTACTTTAATAAAGTGAGTAAACCTGTTGATTTTAAAGCGATTAGTTGACTTTACTTTATAAAAGTGAGTAAACCTGTTGCTTGTAAAGCGATTAGTTGACTTTACTTTATAAAAGTGAGTAAACCTGTTGCTTGTAAAGCGATTAGTTGACTTTACTTTAATAAAGTGAGTAAATCTGTTGCTTTTAAAGCGATTAGTTGACTTTACTTTAATAAAGTGAGTAAACCTGTTGCTTTTAAAGCGATTAGTTGACTTTACTTTATAAAAGTGAGTAAACCTGTTGCTTTTAAAGCGATTAGTTGACTTTACTTTAATAAAGTGAGTAAACCTGTTGCTTTTAAAGCGATTAGTTGACTTTACTTTATAAAAGTGAGTAAACCTGTTGCTTGTAAAGCGATTAGTTGACTTTAATAAAGTGAGTAAACCTGTTGATTTTAAAGCGATAAGTTGACTTTACTTAATAAAATGAGTAAACCTGTTGCTTTTAAAGCGATTAGTTGACTTTACTTTATAAAAGTGAGTAAACCTGTTGCTTTTAAAGCGATTAGTTGACTTTACTTTATAAAAGTGAGTAAACCTGTTACTTTTAAAGCGATTAGTTGGCTTTACTTAATAAAGTGAGTAAACCTGATGCTTTTAAAGCGATTAGTTGACTTTACTTTATAAAAGTGAGTAAACCTGTTGATTTTAAAGCGATTAGTTGACTTTACTTTATAAAAGTGAGTAAACCTGTTGATTTTAAAGCGATTAGTTGACTTTACTTTATAAAAGTGAGTAAACCTGATGCTTTTAAAGCGATTAGTTGACTTTACTTTATAAAAGTGAGTAAACCTGTTGCTTTTAAAGCGATTAGTTGGCTTTACTTTATAAAAGTGAGTAAACCTGTTGCTTTTAAAGCGATTAGTTGACTTTACTTTATAAAAGTGAGTAAACCTGTTGCTTTTAAAGCGATTAGTTGACTTTACTTTATAAAAGTGAGTAAACCTGTTGCTTTTAAAGCGATTTGTTGACTTTACTTTAATAAAGTGAGTAAACCTGTTGATTTTAAAGCGATTAGTTTTTAAAAAGTGAGTAAACTCATTGCCTTAAAATTAGTAAGTAAATGAACTATGTGCATAATAAAAAAATTATAATTTAACTCAACTTAACTGTCTCAAGTTAACAGGTTTACTTGCTTTTTAAGTAAATGTTCACTTTTTAAGTAATTTTACAGTGTGTAATTTAGCATACTGTTGAAATATTAGTAATATGATGTCAAAACATGATCCAAGATGTGAGCCCTCTAAAATCTCCCAAGCTGTTTTAAAAAATTGCATTATGGCTAATAGTATTGGTTATGTATGAATGTTCTTTAATATCCTAACATGATTTTCTTGGAAGCTCTTTCTCAGATGTTTCTGATTAAGACCAAGCGTTTTTCCTCCAAAACAAATAACTGTAACTGTGTAACCACACAGTAAATAACATTGCTCTGTACTCAAGCATTTGCAGATCACCTTTCATATTGTGTCAGTTGTGGTCTCAAACCTCTGGTGTGTCTATAAGTGAGGAAATAATTGTTCTACAGTTGTCTGATACAAAATAAACGAGTGCGGATCTTTCACACTGTACTCAACGCATTTGGCAGAAATCGCTCAAAGACCAAAGTCTCACCCACAAAAATCACTTTCAAAAAAAAACGAGAAGCTTAGCTAATGTGCTTTGTCAGTCATAAATTGAAATGCTGGGAGGAAATCAAGCAAATAAAATTAACAAAACATGTCGGAAATATTTTCCCAACGCTTAAAACATCTCGACAGAAGAGCGTCAGAATCCAGACAAAACCAGAGACTGAGGGGGAAAAAAAACATTATCAAGCTAAAGCCAGATCATTTGTGATGATTCATTGGTGTTTTTTCCATATGAAGTAAATTACGGCGCTGCCTTCCAGTCCTTTTCAAGTCTCTTTTTCTCTTTGATATTGTATGGAAATGAGACATTTTAATCCCAAATGAGAACCATGTGGGCACATAGCTGTGATTAGATGAGTTTGTGGGCGGAGTTTGGTCTGTTGGGGGTGGGGTTTTGACTATTGGGGCGGGGTTTGGTCGGAGACTCTTGGCATTATCAGTCTATCCAAGACATTTTAATGCCAAATGAGAACCATGTGAGCACACAACTGGAATTAAATAAGTTTGTGGGCGGAGTTTGGTCTGCTGGGGGCGGCGTTTTGACTATCGGGGACGGGGTTTGTTTGGAGACTCTTGGCATAATCAGTCTAGCTAAGACATTTTAATCCCAAATTAAAACCATGTGAGCACACAGCTGTGATGAGATGGGTTTGTGGGCGGAGTTTGGTCAGCTTGGGGAGGGGTTCTGTCTATCGGGGGCGGGGTTTGTTTGGACACCCTTGACATTATCAGGCATTATGACGTCAGTTTGACAGCTTCAGACACAATATTCTTAACCATGGCCTCTCACTGCTAGTTTGCTATAAGGGAATGATGCACAAAAATACCCCTCCCCCCTCCACTTCTCAATATTCCATTTCAGGTGGAAGTACATCAACTTACTGAAAGACTGAGCAACTTATGGTTTATGCTGATTTTAAAGTGTCGCATTAGAAACAAGTGTTGGTAAAATACTACATTTTAAATAAGAATCCCTTAATTTGCAAAAAACAAAAGTTTCTACACTGGCTTGAGGTGGATTTGGGTCTGTGTGAAAGTGTTAGTGGGAATTATGGAAGATGTAAACAAATTTGCCGTATAAACGCTGACATAATGAACATTACACCCATGTGACCAATCAGCTGTCTCCATTATGCTTGCCTTGTTTAGTGTTGGTTGCTAGGTAACCAATACTACAGTCAGCCACTCTAATAACTTGTTGGAAACGCACCTAATTCACATTTGGAATTTTTTTTGCCTTGATTATTGTTGGTTGCTAGGTTACCAATACTGCAGTCATCCACTCTAATAACTTGATGCACTGCAAAAAATGCTTTTCTTACTTAGATTTTTTATCTTGTTTCTAGTCCAAATATCTAAAAATTCTTAAATCAAGAAGCATTTTCTAGACAGGCAAAAGTCATTGTCTTGATTTAGGAAATAATATGCCAATATTAAGTGAGTCTTACCTTAAAACAAGCAAAATAATCTTCCAATAGGGTAAGCAAAATAATCTTGTTTTTTCTTTCGACATAAGATTATTTTGATTAACCCATTGGCAGATTTTTTTGCTTGTTTTAAGGAAAAACTCACTTAATTTTGGCATATTATTTCTTAAATTAAGGCAATGAGTTTTGCTTGTCTAGAAAATGTTTCTTGATTTAAGAGTTTTTAGATATTTGGACTAGAAACAAGTCAAAAAATCTAAGTAAGAAAAGTATTTTTTGCAGTGTGGAAACTCACCTAATTCACATTTGGGATATTTTTTTTTTGCCTTGATTATTGTTGGTTGCTAGGTTACCAATACTACAGTCATTCACTCTATTAACTTGATGGAAACTCACCTAATTCACATTTGGGATTTTTTTTGCCTTGATTACTGTTGGTTCCTAGGTTACCAATACTACAGTCAGCCACTCTATTAACTTGATGGAAACTCACCTAATTCACATTTGGGATTTTTTATTTTTGCCTTGATTATTGTTGGTTGCTAGGTTACCAATACTACAGTCATCCACTCTAATAACTTGATGGAAACTCACCTAATTCACATTTGGGATTTTTTATTTTTTTTTTGCCTTGATTATTGTTGGTTGCTAGGTTACCAATACTACAGTCATCCACTCTAATAACTTGATGGAAACTCACCGAATTCACATTTAGGATTTTTTTTGCCTTGATTACTGTTGGTTGCTAGGTTACCAATACTACAGTAAGCCACTCTAATAACTTGATGGAAACCCACCTAATTCACATTTGGATTTTTTTTTGCTGCATTTTGAAAAGTTTCACTTCCTCTTAGGATGAAAACATGGCTAGTGATCGAAATGAGTCTGTGATTAAGTAAATATCACAGAAAAACAAAGGTATTTGCATTCCTCTTCATTCTGTGTTTTTTAAAGTCCTACAGCAGCTTTCTATGAGGAAGAGATGGAGACTGCAACGATATCCTATTCCGAATTAATCCTATTCATCATTTAATTTATTCCACATTAATTTCTTTGAGGGAAATTATCTGGTAATGTGGCACACAGATAAAGTTTTTTTCTGGTGTGCCGTAAACATGCTTCTTCATTTAAAATAAATCAGCTTTTATTAGGTTACTGATATGACTGGAGTCTGCGTCTCACGTGAGTGAACTTGTGAAAGAGAAGTGGAATTAATTGTGTTGCGCACCTGTAGCCTTCTGCAAATATATACAGTTGAAGTCACAATCATTAGACCCCCTGAATTATTAGCCCCCTTGTTTATATTTTCCCCTAATTTCTGTTTAACAGAAAGGATTTTTTCAGCACATTTCTAATCATAATAGTTTTAATAACTCATCTCTAATAACTGATTTATTTTATCTTTGCCATGATGACAGTAAATAATATTTTACTAGATATTTTTCAAGACACTTCTATACGCTTAAAGTGACATTTAAAGGCCTAACTAGGTTAATTAGGTTAAAGTTGGTTAATTAGGCAAGTCATTGTATAACAGTGGTTTGTTCTGTAGACAATCCAAAACAAATATTACTTAAGGGCGCCAATAATATTGACCTTAAAATGGTTTTAAAAAAGTAAAAACTGCTTAAAAACTTATTCTAGCCAGAATAAAACAACAAACTTTCTCCAGAAGAAAAAAATATTAATAGGAAATACTGTGAAAATTTCCTTGCTCTGTTTAATATCTTTTGGGAAATATTTGAAAAAGAAAAAATAATTCACAGGAGGTTGAATCATTTTGTCTTCAACTGTATATATATGTATATATGGATTAAAGCACCTCAGAAGAGGAAACGCAATGAACAGAAATGAATGCAATGAACAGTCTTTGGGAGTGCAGACAGATGCTCAAGACAGTTCTGGAAGTAATAATAATACTGAACCACTGTGATGACAGACTTTGGCTGAGAGGTTTTAGAAATGAGCAAAAAGTCATTTTAGTTGTTTTACATTGTGCTGGAAACACTGCTTTGTCCATTAATGCATCCCATCACGCACATTTTTATCTCAAATGTTACACATCACATTCGTGTTTAAACAAAATCA
This sequence comes from Danio kyathit, assembly GCA_903798195.1. NCBI lineage: Eukaryota > Metazoa > Chordata > Actinopteri > Cypriniformes > Danionidae > Danio > Danio kyathit. The sequence goes on along the minus strand of LR812527.1, from coordinate 3,638,735 downwards.
CATGACTTTTTAATCTACTTGCTGGAATTTATTCGGTAAAAGTGTTTCCATCTTTATCGGATTGTAAATTTATCCTACATTCGTTATGCACATCCTGCTGTTTCCATCAAACTTTTCTAAGGTTTTCCAAAATGTGTATAAAAAAATTAGCTGGATGGAAGCAGAGCGATTAATGGCTGAGTGCGGTTTATTTATAAACTAATTTCGAGAGGATCATGATTGAGCACGGCTGGTCCTGCATCAGCTCCGCATATTGCGCCAATCAGATGAATACTGACTCACTATAAATAACCAGAGTTCCCCCTTCTCCTGATAGGGCGGCATGGTGGCCCAGTGGTTGACACAGTTGCCTCACACCAAGAACGCCACTGGTTCGACCTCTCACCGGGCCAGTCGGCGTTTCTGGCGGAGTTTGCATGTTCTCCCCGCGCTCGCGTGGGTTTTCCCCGCATTTCCAGGTTTCCTCTCACCGGTGTTACCAAAAGACATACAGAGCGCAGTCGACCAATCACAACAGACTGGGTCATCAGACCAATCAGCGCAGATTAGCTTCGCGCTAAGGAGGGGTTTGGGAACAAATGAATTGCTGAACGAATCATATGGGAGTCGCTGGGATAATTAGACATAATATAAGACAATGAACGTGTTTTTTTGACCTTGCATGCATATCACACACTTGTTGGAGATCCCCAAAACCAAAATATGATCTTTTTTTAATGCATGATAGGGGCTCTTTAATGTACAAGTAGCTAAAACTCGCTCATTCAGAAGCGGGAACCGGCGGACGTGCAACAACTTTAATCATAAGGTAAACACAAAACAGCAGTTTCCATCTAGAGCTACTTCATGGGACTCGACACAGGTAAACACTCGGTCCATCGGGCTCGTGCGGCTCTCACTCCCGCCTACACTGGTCACAGCTACCAAGCTGACCAATCACAGAGCTTGCACTTTGTGTCATTGCAAAAACTTTTTGAGAGGTTCGTGTCAGCGTCGACGTCAGACACGGCGAGGGCTATGTGATTGGGCGAAGGATGCGCCAGAGTATCCGCATGCGCTTGGCACAGAAGTATAAATCAGCCTTTAGTCTCTATTTCAGAGGTCACCACAGTGGAATGAACTGCCAACTATTCCAGCATATGTTTTACGCAGTGGATGCCCTTTTACCTGCAACCCAGAGCTGGGAAACACCCATACACAATCATTCTCTCTCTCACACACACACACACACACACACGCCAACATGGGGTGAACATGCTAACTCCACACAGAAATGCCAACTGGCCCAGCTGGGACTCAAACCAGCGACGTTCTTGCTGTGAGGCCACAGTGCTAACCACTGAGCCACCGTGTCGCCCCATATTCCAGCTGTATGCACAAATTGAATTGGCATCTTTGGGCGGAAACACAGCTAGTGAGTGTGTTTGGCGTGGATCTGAAGGCCACGTTAAGACATGAAGCTCATCCGACGCGCAGCAGGGAGCATCTGTCTAGATCAATATCAACTGACGCAGATGTCATTAATTTCCCCTAAAAAAAAAATCTAATATTAAAGACCCCCAGCGAACGCAGCGTGCACATTAGGCGCTGATTTGCATAGCAGAAGACTGAAGCTTGTGACTTTTTAAATGTAGATGAAACACAGAACCTGATGCGGGGAATTAATAATTTTGAGTGGAACATCAAAGCCTGGTCCTCTCTGCTCCAGTGGGGACAGCGGCGGCCGCGGCTCCGTTCGGCACGGTACGTCCTGTTTGGGATTAGAGACCAATGAAGAAGAAGCCATTAGAGAAGATGAAACAGAGTTTCAGAACAGCAGGATGCTGGGTAATTATTTCCTAAATGCACGACATCCTGATGTTGCGCTGAACAATGCGGCTCCCTTGCAGAGAGGCACAGGTATGATAGATACACACACACACACACACACACACACACACACATTGAGTTTTCATGTTTTATGGGATCTCCGCATAGATGTAATGATGTTTCTACTGTACTGACTGTATATCGTGTCCTCTTCCCCTTCATTTATCAGCCGTTTGCCATATGGGGACCAAAAAATGTCCCCACAAGGTCAACAATCACTGGTATTAAATTCGGTCCACACAATGTGATGAATACCAGAACAAACACACATGTACACACACACATGCATACATACTATAAATACACACACACACACACGCACGCGCACACGCACACACAACCACTCTTTCTTTCTCACACACACACACACACACACACACTCACACAACCACTCTCTCTTTCTTTCTCACACACACACACACACGCAAACATACACACACAAACACGCACACACGCACACACACACACACACACACACACACAACCACTCTCTCTTTCTTTCTCTCACACACACACACAACCTCTCTCTCTTTCTTTCTCACACACACACACACACACACACACACAAACACACACACACGCACACTCACACAAATGAACATTCACCCACAAACAGACGCACACACACACAAACACACTCTATAACACATACACACTCACATAAGTATACACACATGCACTTACACACACACACACACAAACACGCATACACAAATAGACAAACACTCCCTAATATACACACACACACGCACACACACACACACACATACACACACACACTCATATACACACAAGCACACACACTTAAACATACACACAAACAAACAATTTCACACCCACACACACACACACACACCCACACACACAAACACTCACTAATACAAACACAAACACACTCAAGCACACACTTAAACACACAAACAAAAAACAAACAAACACCCACAAACACACACACATATACAAATAGACAAACATTTCCTAATACACACGCATACACTTAAAAACACACTCAAACACACATAAACAAATGCACACACACACACACACACACACAACCACTCTCTATTTCTTTCTCACACACAAACACGCAAACACACACACACACACACACACACACACACACACACACACACACACACACACACACACACACACAACCACTCTCTCTCTTTCTTTCTCTTACACACACAAAAAAACACAATCACACGCTCACACAAATGTACATTCACCCACAAACAGACGCACGCACACACACACAAACTCACTCTATAACACATAAACACTCACACAAGTACACACTCATACACACATGCACTTACACACACACACACACACACACACACACAAACACACGCATACACAAATAGACAAACACTCCATAATATACACACACACACACACACACACACACACACACACACACTCATATACACACAAGCACACACACTTAAACATACACACAAACAATTTCACACCCACACACACACACACAAACAAACAATTTCACACCCACACACACACACACAAACAAACACACACACACACACACACACACACACACACAAATAGACAAACCCACACACGCATACACTTAAATACACACTCAAACACACACACATACAAACAAACCCACACACAAACAAACACACGCACACACAAATAGACAAACACTCACTAATACACACACTAAAACACACACTAAACACACACACTCTCTCATTCTCCTACACAAATGCACATTCACCAACAAACACACAATCACGTGGTCTCTTTCACACATACACATACAAACATGCACACTCACACTCCCACACACAGCACACACATAAGCACACTCTCTCTCTCTCTAACACACACACACACACACACACACACACACACTTGATTGAAGTGAAAAGATGAAAAGCAGATGGTTGACCGCAGAAACACAGGCCTGTGCAAACAACAGCAGTGCTTGATGTTCTTGTTAAATGTTTACTTCACAGACTACAACACCGCACTGAAGGATCACAAAATGACTGAGAGGTAAAAGAGTGACCCAGCAGCCACAGGACATTAACATGACATCAGATTAACGTTGTACCCCAGCATCGTGGTTGCATTTTGTTCAGGTTAATGTCAATGTCCATTGTCCATAAACGTTGGATTGTGGTCACTTTCCAAAACAACCAAAAAACAACCAAATATCAACATCTAATGATGTTACAGCTTGACGTTGTGTGGGCGTTACCACTATGACGTCTATTAGACTTTGGTTGCCACACCTGACGAATAAATGTCAGTATTTGACGTCAATATGACGTTGGTTTAAGATGTTGACTCGACGTTGGATTTTGGTCACTTTGCAACACAACCTAAAATCAACCAAATATCAACGTCTAATGATGTTACAGCTTGACATTGTGTGGGCGTTAGCTCTATGACGTCTATCAGACGTTGGATTTTGGTTGCCATACCTGATGAATATATGTCAGTATTTGACATCAAAGTTGGTATAAGATGTTGACTCAACGTTGGATTTTGGTCATTTTCCAACACAACCTAAAATCAACCAAATATCAAGGTCTAACGATATTTAAAGCTTGCATTGTGTGGATGTTACTAATATGACGTCTATCAGACGTTGGATTTTGGTTGCCACACCTGATGAATAAATGTCAGTATTTGACGTCAATATGACGTTGGTTTAAGATGTTGACTTGACGTTCGATTTTGGTCACTTTGCAACACAACCTAAAATCAACCAAATATCAACGTCTAATGATGTTACAGCTTGACGTTGTGGGGGCGTTAGCTCTATGATGTCTAGCAGACGTTGGATTTTGGCCTATATTATATTATATCATATTATATTACTTTTACCTAAACTTTTAGGTAGAAAGCATGAAAAAGCATTTTATAAATATTATTATTTTTTAAATCATTATTAATGGAAATGAGGAGGGGGGTCGGTGATACCATAATAATTTTGAAAAAATAACTTCATGCAAATCATGTAAAATATTTAAACACACATATATAAATAAATAGATTTTTCTGATATTTAATCATGTAAATCTAAATTCACTAATCTAATGTATATGCACAAATATACAGTGCATCCGGATTCCGCTACGAAGTATTGATAGTGCTTCACTTTTTCCACATTTTTTATCTTACAGCCTTATTCCAAAATGGATTAAATCCATTTATTTCCTCAACATTCTACACACAATCCCCCATAATGACAATGTGAAAAAAGAGTTTTTTAAATTGTTGCAAATTTATTAAAAATAAAACACCTGAAAAATCACCTGTACATCAGTATTCACAGCCTTTGGCGTGAAGCTCTAAATTGAGCTCAGGTACATTCTGTTTCCTCTGATCATTCTTGAGATGTTTCAGCAGCTTCATTGGAGTTCACCTGTGGTCAATTCAGTTGATTGGACATGATTTGAAAAAGTCTATATAAGAGCCCTGGGTGGACAGCGCATGTCAAGGCACAAACCAAGCATGAAGACAAAGGAATTGTCTGTAGACCTCCGTGACAGGATTGTCTCGAGGCACAAGGCTGGGGAAGGTTACAGAAAGATTTCTGCTGCTCTGAAAGTTCCAATGAGTACAGTGGCCTCCATCATCTGTAAGTGGAAGATGTTTGAAACCACCAGGACTCTTCCTAGAGCCGGCTGGCCATCTAAGCAGAGTGATCGGGGGAGAAGGGCCTTAGTCAGGGAGGTGATCAATAACCCAATGGTCACTCTGTCTGATTTCCAGCATTCTTCTGTGGAGAGAGGAAAACCTTACAGAAGGACAACCATCTGTGCAGCAATCCACCAATCAGGCCTGCATGGTAGAGTGGCCAGACGGAAGACACTCCCTGCCTGGAATTTGCCAAAAGGCATCTGAAGGACTCTCAGACCATAAAAAACTAAACTCTCTGGTCTGATGAGACTCAAATTGAACTCTTTAGAGTGAACGCCAGGCGTTACATTTGGAGAAAGCCAGGCATCGCTCATCACCAGGCTAATAGCATCCCTACAGTGAAGCATGGTGGTGGCAGCATCATGCTGTGGGGATGTTTTTCAGCAGCAGGAACTGGAAGACTAGTCAGGATAGAGGGAAAGATGAATACAGCAATGTACAGAGACATCCTGAATGAAAACCTGCTTCAGAGTGCTCTTGACCTCAGACTGGGGCGACAGTTTATCTTCCAGCAGGACAATGACCCAAAGCACACCGCCAAAATATCAATGGAGTGGCTACACAACAACTCGGTGAATGTACTTGAGTGGCCCAGCCAGAGCCCAGACCTAAAATCTATTGAACATCTCTGGAGAGATCTAAAAATGGCTGTACACCCTCGCTTCCCATCCAACCTGATAGAGCTTGAGAGGTACTGCAAAGAGGAATGGGCAAAAATTCCCAAACACAGGTGTGCCAAGCTTGTGGCATCATATTCAAACAGACTTGAGGCTGTAATCGCTGCCAAAGGTGGGTCAACAAAGTGTTGAGCAAAGGCTGTGAATACTGATGTACATGTGACTTTTCAGCTTTTTTATTTTTAATAAATTTGCAGCATTTTCAAAAAATCTTTTTTCACATTGTCATTATGGGAGATTGTGTGTAGAATGTTGAGGAAACAAATGAATTTAATCCATTTTGGAATAAGGCTGTAACGTAAACAAATGTGGAAAAAGTGAAGCGCTATCAATACTTTCCGGATGCACTGTAATTATTGCAAAGCTTCCAATAGAAAATATTAATTTAAATGCGAGATTTGTGAGGCGTGTACTTTCAATACACGCATTAAAAATCTATTTTTTCTTTTATTTTTTCATTAAAAATACTGTTTCTTATTAGCATTATTATATCATTTTCATATTCACCTATTTGGTGTTGACATATATATGTGGTAAAACTGCCGTATTGTGTGTCCTCCCTCAGCTAACTGCTTCAATAAAGACGTGTAGACTGTTGTGTCGAAATAAGCAGAACGCATTCGCTCTGTTCTTGTCAACTTACCCTCCCCTTCATAAAAACATTCAGAAAGAAGCCCCCTCCTCCTCCTCTTCTCCTCCTCCAAGCACTTCACGATCCCTCGCTCCATTTGAAAGCAGGAGAGGATAGAGAGGCTGCCACTGCCTCAATTACACAAAGACTCAGTGACCCCCAACCGGTTACATTCACTCTGCCTGCGGCTCCTCTCCGCAGGAATCCTAAAGACCTTTTAGCCATGCGGACGAGCGCGGGCCACCCTTTCCTCCCTCTGCGGCTCAGATTAATCATGTGTGAAATGGAGGCTCTAACTGCCCATGTCACAGGTTGAGTCTGTGCCAGGTTGAGCCCGTCAGCTGGCAGACACCAGGCGGCGGCGCTCCGTTAGGCAGGTGTTAATAAAGAGCAACGGGTCTGCCGGGTCACACACACATGCGCTTACATGCATGCGCTACATTACATGCAGAAAACACATGCACTTACAGTGGGAAAGCTTGTCTTTTAAAATGTATTCGCTACAGTTTACAATATGCAGCTTAATTAAAAATATCGGACTTCATGTTGCGTTTCGGATTTCCAGGTTTCAGGTTCCCTACATTTTTGTAGGGATTGACCAGTTTTGTGTGTGTGCCAATTTTTGTATGTGTGCACAGAAAGTTCTAAAGGCATTTTGTTAAATGTGTATAGGTGGTGCTGTTTGCTATGCTATGATTCCTTGTTGTCTGTATATATTGTATATGGCGTTAAAATAACATTTCATTTAACGTTAATTGTAACGTTAATAGTGACTCGCATGTTTTGTGTGTGTACCAATTTTTGTATGTGTGCACAGAAAGTTCTAAAGGCATTTTGTTAAATGTGTATAGGCAGCCTGATCTCACGAGGAAACGTAAGTATTTTACATTTTGTCAGTTTAGTGGCTAATTCGTACGAATTCGTATGAGTGAAGTCGTACGGAAATGTACGATTTTAAAAAGGAGACGTGGCACGCAACCCCACCCCTAAACCCAACCATCATTGGGTGATGAGCAAATCGTACTAGATGGTACGAATTAGATCGTACGAATTCATACGAATTAGCCACTAAATCAAAAAGTTACGAATTGCTGTGAGATTGTGTTGCTATAGGTGGTGCTGTTGCTATGCTATGATTCCTTGTTGTCTGTATATATTGTATATGACATTAATAGTGACTCGCATGTTTTATGTGTGTGGCATTTTTGTATGTGTGCGTGAAACGTAGCTCTAGGCATTTTTTAAATGTATATAGATGTTGAATCATTTTGACGCACCCAGTTCTAAAACTTTTATCAAATTTAATTTTCACACTTTTTACTAGTGTGTGTGCAAAGTTTTGTGAGTTTTTGAGTATGTTTAGACCAGAGATGCCCAAACTAGGACCTGCGGGCCAAAGTTGGCCCATGGGGGCCTTTGATTTGGCCCCCCATGCCATCTGAGAATGGTTTAGAGATTGTCATTTCAAATTTAATGTAACCTTATACTTGTTTGTTTTATTTTTAAGCTACAAAGAAAGCTATCTGAAATGAAATGTTTCAGTGTAAATGGTGTAATTTAAGTGGCGTTTATTTATAAACTAATTTTGAGAGGAGCACGTGTTTATGATTGCTTGCAGCCGGTCCCACATTATCCAATTTATGATTCACCAATCAGACGATTCCTAAGCCACTATAATTACCCTAAGTTCCATATAACACCCATCTTCCTTTTGAAGAATCCCCCCTTCTAACCGTACTCCTCCTTTCCTGGATGGGTGGCACGGTGGCCCAGTGGTTAGCACTGTTGCCTCACAGCAAGAACATCACTGGTTCTAGTCCTTACCAAGCCAGCCGCTGTTTCTGTGCAGAGTTTACACGTTCTCCCCATGCTCATGTGGGTTTCCCCCGGGTTCCCCGGTTTCTTCCCACCGTCGAAAAACATGCAACTTAAGTTAATTGACTAATCCAAATCGGCACCATAGACGTGCTCCTAGTAAGTAGTTATCTCTTAGGGGCAATCACTATCTGTTCATCAGCTACTACAGCAGGGGAGTTCGCGCGATCTACCTGAGCTCAAACTCCCCTCTCGCCTTGCAAATGGGAGGGAGCCCCGGGCTCGAGGATCTTATGAGCTCAGGGCTCTCTCCTGGGACAGCATGCCAAACAAGCTTTATAATCAATCATCAGCTAAGTGTGAACTCTTGAATCAGATTTAGTTTAAAATGTACATACAACGGAAAGGACAATGCAGAGACTCAATCAAGGCAGATTCTGCTTGACTAGTGTATTCAGCATTGAACTCCACTGTGTTATATATGTGATTGTTTATGTTTTTATTGCAATAAGTTCTAATTTAAAAAAGTTATACTGCATTAATTAATATGATTCAAAGTAATGCCTTCTATTTATTTTTTAATATTATGAAGTGAATTAAGAAATTACCCAAGGCAATTTTAATGTAAAATTCATTCTTTCATTCATTTTCTTCTCGGCTTAGTCCCTTTATTAATCTGGGGTCGCCACAGCGGAATGAACCACCAACTTATCCAGCACATTTTTACGCAGCGGATGCCCTTCCAGCCGCAACCCATCTCTGGGAAACATCCACACACATACACTACAGACAATTTAGTCTACCCAGTTCACCTGTACCTTATGTCTTTGGACTGTGGGGGAAACCAGAGGAAACCCACGCGAACACAGGGAGAACATGCAAACTCCACACAGAAACGCCAACTGACCCAGCCGAGGTTCGAACCTGCGACCCAGCGACCTTCTTGCTGTGAGGCGACAGCACTACCTAGTGCGCCACTGTGTCGCCTAATGTAAAATAGTTTGGTATATTTATCTTTGGCCCATGGCTATCAGTGCTATTTGGTTTTTGACCCTTCATACGAAAAAGTTTGAGCGCCTCTGGTCTAGACCATCGAAAACATTCATTTTGGAACAGTCCATATAATAATATTATTAACAATAATAATAATAAACAAAGCAATTCCAATAGTTCCTACAGAGCACCGGTGCTTGGTCCCTAATAAAGTGCACGCAGATTGCTATGTGACCATCAACAGTTTGCAACAAGCTAACAAAACATTGCTGCAACTCTGATACTAGTTTTATTTATGGAGAACGTTTAAAAGCACTGCACTATTGAGGTGCTCTAAAATTTAAATAAATAATAATTTCTTGTGCGGCCCGGTACCAGTTGATCCACGAACCTGTACCGGACTGAAGGGGTTGGGGACCACTGATTTTGACATAACTATTCATTCATTCATTTTCCTTCGGCTTAGTCCCTTTATTCATCAGAGGTCACCTCAGTGGAATGAACCGCCAACTTATCCAGCATATGTTTTACACAGCGGATGCCCTTCCAGCTGCAACCCAGTACTGGGAAACACCCATACACTCTCATTCACACCCATACACTACGGCCAATTTGGTTTATTCAATTCACCTATAGTGTGTTTCTGAATCTAATTAGAATAACTAATTGCTGCTTAAATCGATTGGCAAATTAATTGTCTGAATAAGATTGAAATTAAAAAGTAATCCCTTTAGGTAATCTAGATTACTTTTTAGAAGTAACTGTAACATGCAATCAGATAGTTACTCAATGTTTTGTATTTGAAACAGTTATAATTAGGTTACATGTACTCTGCTACTCCCCCAACCCTATGCATTTGACAAGACGTGAAGGTTTTTTTGTTTGCCGTCTTGCTCTGGGTCTCAGATGGGCTGCCGTGACCCGCTCTGATCTTCGGTAATTTGCCTGTGAATGCAGAGGTTATGTATTGTTCTGTAATTGGAGGTACTGAAATTAGGCCTTGGTGAATGCGGTATTATCACACCCGATTCGGTCATTACTGCATCTGATCACGGCTCACTGGAGATAATATCCTGAACACACTTCTTCATCACCTCCAGCAGACGCAACCGCTGCTAAAACAGGGATGGAGTTGATGACTATAAATATGATATTGTGTGCCGTAATGCTGTCGTGGAAGGTGGAAAGGAAGGTAAGGTACCTTTAAACATGATTCAACAGAGGAATGATTTGCGTATTAAAGGTTCGACTTGAATAATTCTCATTCTTGGGTTTCACACAATCAATTTGTTTCAGGACAACATAAAGGAATCAAGTTAACCGGTTAGTTTTAACATATTTAGGTGGATTGAGCATAAAACAATTACGTTATCCCCCCAAAAAACTCATTAATTATGTTAATTAATTATGTTGTTTCAGCTTATTTTAAATAAGTAGCTTGATTTTTTTTGAGTTTTAACAAATTTATGTGGATTGAACATAAAAAATTAAGTTGTCCCAATGAAATCTCAAGAATTGTGTTGTTTCAGCTTATTTTAAATAAGTAGTTTGAACGAGCACAAACTTCTATATAAAATAATATAATAATATATATTATAATATATAATATAATAATAATATTAATATTATTATTATATATAATTAAAATATTAAATATAATAATATTTATATTATAATAATAACATAAAAATCTTTGTTTAGTTCCACTTTATTTTAAGGTTTATTTTTTTTTACAGTTGAACTATTCCTTTAACTTCTGGGTAATTTTAATTAATTACTTGTATTTACTATGTGGCTACACTGTAAAGAATGCTGTCTTTCACACAAATCCTTCATGTTGTTCCAACACAAAGCAATTCACTTAATTGTTTTTGCAAAATTAGGTGGATTGAACATAAAACAGTTAATTTGTCCCAAAATAACTCCAGAATTGTATTGATCCAGCTCATTTTAAAGGAGTATATTGAACAACCTTTCCCAGAGATGGGTTGTGGCTGGAAGGGCATTCGCTGCATAAAAACGTGCTGGATAAGTTCATGGTTCATTCCGCTGTGGCGACCCCAGATTAATAAAGGGACTAAGCCGAAAAGAAAATGAATGAATGAATATTGAACAACCAGCAGAAAGAAACAACAGATTTTCTTTGAGTGTAGAGTTAGAATGTAGGCTAGGTTTAGTGTTCTTTGCATGTAATGATGCATAATTAATTGTAACTATACAGTAGGTACACGAAACGTGTAACAAACACACCTTAAAATAAAATGTTACCTATTTTTTCTTATGGGACAAGGAAAAAAATAAATGAAACTGAAATTGCACACATGTAGCTTCTAGACTAGGGGTTTGTCAGAGATGTTTCTCCTAAAAATCTTGAGGATAATTAATTATACATAAATATGACGTATTGTGCTATTTTTATATGAAGATCATTCATTCATTCATTTTCCTTCAACTTAATCCCTTATTTAAAGGTCACCACAATGGAATGAACTGCCCACTATTCCGGTGTAGTTTTACACAGCGGATGCCCTTCCTGCCATAACCCAGTATTGGGAAACACCCATACACTCTTGCATTCACACATACACAAAGGTCATTCTAGCTTATTCAACTCACCTATAGCACATGTGTTTGGAGAACTTTGCACCGGGGAAACCGGAGCATCCGGGGGAAACCTTCACCAACATGGGAAGAACATACAAACTCCACACAGAAATGCAACCTGGTCCAGCTGGGACTCAAACCGTGACCTTCTTGCTGTGAGGCAACAGTGCTAACCACTAAACCACCGTGTCGCCTAAAGTGGTTCCAAATGCAATAAAATATATTTGGGGTTCCCCAAATGACCTTTCAGTGGACAGTTATAATTAAAAAAGAATAATTTTTGCGTCTGTGGTACCATGATCCATACACTCAAAAAATGACTTTTGCTGTTTGGTCAATCTACTTATTTGAGTTAAAACAACAGAATTCTTAAGGTTTTTTACAGCTTAATTGTTTTATGTTTAACCCACTTAAAGTGAACATAATCTATTTGTGTTGGAACAACATAAAGGAATTATGTGGGACCCAACATTTTATACAGTGTAGAATAATCGATAGCACAAAAAGTGGAATAAGACAAAGACAAATTAAGACAAATTAATGTTCTTTTAAGAACTGTTCAATGAAAGGTTCTCAGAGTGGATATTCTAAGACAGGGGTTCCCAAACTTTTCAGCCCGCGACCCCTAAAATAACAATGCCAGTGACTCGCAACACCCAAATTCCTCAGAGGTGGTCATAAATATACAAACGTTGCACACACAACGATAGGCCTATATAAACACGAGCATATTGACAACATAATAAACATTGATAAAAGTGCAACAGTCTTACAATCATATCATTTTTATAGTCATTTATTAATTTGTTTAACATTAGACCGCCAATCAGAGATAATTCTCAATGTTCAGTTGTGGCCTGTATTTATTTTTAATGTATTTTATTGCCATAAAATAGCAATCTGGTGCTATAAAATCAATCTGCTGCAGCTGACGCTATTGGCGTGTTAAACGTAAACACATCGATCCTATGAAAGAATAATTGAAAGGCTGATGGCTTTTCATTTGCATGTTGTTGCTTTTTACTATTAAAAACTACTATTTTTATCTTCTGTGGGTTATGGGTAAAATATTGTAATTCTAATAGTTTAATAAAATTAATTTGACTTTTGAAATCACCAAGCGTCCCCCAGTCATAATCCCGCCCCACTTTGGCAAACACTGTTCTAAGGCATCGCCGCAAATACTCCTTTTAGAACCTTTAATTTCAACCCAGGCTCATTCTGATTATGTACCCCTATATACACTTCTGGAGAGCGCCAAATATGTCCCAGGAGCTATGTTTTTTTTGCAGTTTTTGTTTTTGCAAATCCACCAGAGTACGCTTTTTGAGATCTCAAATCTTTCTCACGCGTGTCATTAGTGCCTGCTCTTCTCCCGTAAATCCAGCAGAGGCCGCTGTTGACTGACTGACCCACCCTCCGCCTTCCCTAAACCCAACCAATAGTGTTTTCAAAAGCACCAATTAACCATCGCCCACTCACTTCCCTAAACCCAACTGACAGTGTTTTCAAAAGCAATCCAGAAAAAAAAAGCCCTCACGGCAGCCTGATTTTTACCACGTTTTCAGATTTGACCACATTCTCACCCTGTTATTTACTTGTTTATTTTCATTTTTGGCTTTTGTTTTTGTCTTACCTGCTTTCTGGAACTGTTCTTCACCGGACTCGAACCTCGTTGTTGAGGTCAACCCCTCTCTGCATATCAAATCCTCCAACATGAGCCACTGGGCAAACTGGTAACAGTGGAAAAGCCATCTATATGGAGGTAAGCGGTCAGCTGGTAAGCGAGAAAAGAAACGGCTCCATACCGCCTCGTAGCGTTCGTTTTAAAGACGAAATGCAGCCATACATACCTCTGGCTACATAATTCGCGATCTCCAGAAATGTATATAGGGCTACGTTTTCAAAACGAACCCATGTTGTTTATTTTTAAGAGTTTATTTTTAAGATTTTCTAATGATCTAAATTAAATGGAGCCCAGTAAAAGAATCAACAATCAATGCTGTGATCCCATGATCATTAAGCTGCGGTCACACTGGACTTTTCTCCCCATAGACTTCCATTCATACGCACGTGAATGCGTCAGACCGGAAATGCAAATTCGTGTGTCAAGTTTCGCAGATCACTGCGTTGCAAATGGCCCGTTTCCACTGAGTGGTACGGTACGGTTTTATGGCCGTTTCCACTGTCAAAAGGCTTACCGAACCGAACCGGACCAGTTTTTCGGCACTCTTTCGAAAGGGTACCAAACCAAAAGTGTGGTTTATTTATAAACTAATTTCGAGAGGATCACGTGCTTATGATTGAACACAGCTGGTACCACATTAACATATTGCGCCAATCAGATGAACACTGACACACTATAAATTTCCAAAGCTTTTTGCTCCAGTCATCTTCGTTTGAAGAATCCCCCCTTCCACCCCTACTCCTCCCCTTCACCGATAGGGCGGCACTGTTGCCTCACAGCAGGAACGCCGCTGGTCCGTTCCTCTCCGGGCCAGTTGGCGTTTCTGTGCGGAGTTTGCATGTCCTCCCCGTGTACGCGAGGGTTTTCCCTGGGTTCTCCGGTTTCCTCCCACCATTCAAAGACAGGCACCATAGGTAAATTGACTAATCAAAATAGCATTCTAAGGCAACTCTTAGTCCGATATGTCCCAGCAGTTCACAGTAGGGGAGTTCTCGAGACCCTGAGCTCAAACTCTTCTCTCGCCCTCCAAACAGGAGGGAGCCCTGGGCTCAAGGATATTCTGAGCTCAGGGCTCTCTCCAGGGACAGCATGCCAAACACGCTTTATTAACAATCATCAGCTAAGTGTGAACTCTTGAAAGCCTCTGTGATGTGAGAAGTGCTTCTCATATGATATGTGAACGACCTGTACGGTGTTACTGTGACATTTCCTTGAGTAGCATGACGTCGTCTGAAACTTTCTGTCGTATACCACGCCCACCAAAAGATTACCCTTGGTAGTAGAAACGGCAAGCTTGATAAAGGTGACCCGTACCGACCCGTACCGTACAGTACTGTACCTCTCAGTGGAAACGAGCCAAAAGTTCAAGCTTGGTGAACTGTGGCCTGCGAAATCGCATCACTTGACTGCGTAAGACCAATTGAGGATCAAAACATGACCTCTCTGGACAGAAATTTAAACATGGAGCAATCGCTCGCTTTTTTAATGTCTAATCATCTTGTTTAATACCGCCCCTTTTCACAGCGCTGTTTGACAGAATTTCGCAAGCTCAAACTCTAGTGTGTTTGCGACATAACCAACGCGATCTCACGGATCTAATTCGTACAATTTAGTACGTTTTGCTCATCACCCAATGATGGTTGGGGTTAGGGGTGGGGTTGGGTGCCACGCCTCCTTTTTAAAATCATACATTTTCATACGACTGAACTTGTATGAATACTTATGTTTCCTCACGAGATCAGGCTGGCATAACACGTTATTTATGAAACCATCAATGGCACACACAAAAACTAATATCTAATTGCATTTCTTAATTTAAAAACAACAAATGATATTGAGGAAAGTTCTACATCAATATTTAAATGACATGAGCACAGTTTAGCTCATTGCTGAAACTCTAGAAATGATTGAGATTATTAAAGCCTTTCTCCTAGCTTTTGCTCTCCATTTGATTTGAAAGAAACAACAGAGATATTTAATGAATGTAATTTATATTTTTACGCTTAAACCAGTACAGAAGCAAACTTAAGTGGAGTGGAAAACAGAAAAATCAAAAAATCAGACGGTATAGGAGCTATATGAGCCCTATATCTGGAGGAAACGGTTTGAAAGATGTTGTTCTGGGCTTGCTCTCTGACACCCCCAGAGAGACGGCAGTTCTTCTGAATGTGTCAAATCTCTCTTTCACTCTTTAAGAAATTAATTACCGCTCCTCCTCCTTTCCTCTGCGCCGCTTTTGATAGGGCCCTTTTTTCGGCGCTATCTAAAGAGGCTCTTCCATAGATTTCACTTGGCACCAAGTGCACACAACATTCGGCAAGAAGTAATGTAGATCATTTTTATTCATTGCCTCAAATTGTCAGCAATTATGTGCGTCAGTGGCCACCTGCTTGTTCTGAATGGCAGCGGGTCTGGCAGAGTGTGTGTGTGCGTGTGTATGTGTGTGTGGGAGAGAGAGAGAGGGGGATTACACTAACAAGCAGCGTACAAGGCCTCCAGTTGCAGGTGAAATGGCCCTTCTTGTTAGGATAATGAGTGGTCAGAGGCTGTGTGTGCCCAGGCTGGAACAGGCCGGCTGAAAAGCAGGATTAGCAGAACCCCCGTCCCCCCACAACACACACGCGCACGCTCGACAAACCACGTACAAACCGGGGTCACGGCTGACGCTGGCCTCAACACGGCTGGCACACGACTAAACACAGGCAGATGCTTTATAACAGAATTTAAAAGACACACACACACATGCGTGCGCACACTCACACACACCGCTGCTTCATTAAAGACCAAATGTCTTAATTTTCTCTTACAAGCTCACACGTGTGTGTTTTGATGTGGAAATCCAAGACGTACAAGATGGATAGATGTATGAAACGTTAGAATTGTATTACAATGAAAGTATGATAGAACAATAGATAAACGGATATAACGATAGAAGAACAGAACAATGGAATGATAAATAAATGGATGGATGGATGAGTGCATGATGAACAGATAGATGAAAAGATGGACCAATGAACAGATCAATGGATAGATGAAGGGTTGGATGGATGAACAGATGATAGATAAATGAATGGATGGATGGATGGATGGATGGATGGATGGATGGACATGATAGATAAATGGATGGATGGATGGATGGATGGATGGATGGATGGATGGATGGATGGATGGATGGATGGATGGATGGATGGACGGATGGACGGATGGATGGATGGATGGACAGATGATGTACGGATGGATGAATGATGAACAGATACATGAGGAAATGAATAGATTTTGGACAGTTGGACAGATGAACAGATCAGTGGATAGATGAAGGGATGGATAGAACAACAGATGATGGATGGATGGATGGATGGAAATGGACAGATGATGGATGAATGGATGGATGGATGGATTGGTGGATGGATGATGGATGGATGGATGGATGGAAATGGACAGATGGATAGATGGATCGATGGACAGATGATATGTAAATGGATGGATGGATGAATGGGTTGATGGATGGATGGATGGATGAACAGATGATGTATCGATGGATGATGAACAGATAGATGAAGAAATTGATGGATTTTAGACAGTTGAATGGACAGATGAACGGATCAATGTATAGAAAAAGAGATGGATGGATAAAATATTACAATATTATTACAATGATAGTACGATAGAACAGTAGATAAAATGATAGAACAATAAAAGAATAGAATGATAAAATGATAGACGGGTGGATTAATGGATAACAGATGATGAATAAATGGATGGATGGATGGATGGATAACAGATGATGAATAAATGGATGGATGGATGGATGGATGGATGGATGGATGGATAACAGATGATAAATAAATGGATGGATGGATGGATGGATGATGGATTGATGGACAGATGATAAATAAATGGATGGACAGATGATGGATGAATGGATGGATGATGAACAGATAAATGAAGAAATGGATGGATTTTGGACAGTTAGATGGACGAACAGATGGATGGACAGCTGAAGGGATGGATGGATGGACAGATGATAGATAAATGGATGGATGGATGGATGGATGGATGGATGGATGGATGGATGGATGGATGTACTCGTGATAGATAAATGGATGGATGAATGGACAGATGATGGATGGATGATGAACAGATGAACATAAATGGATGGATTTTGGATAATAGAAGAATAGAATGATAAAACAATGGATGGATGAAATGGAATGGATAGGAAAGGAATGGATGGACGAATGGATAATGAACAGATAGAATAACAGATAAATGGATATTGGACAGTCAGATGGACAGATGAAAAGATTGATGGATAGATGAAGGGATAGATAGATGGATGGATAAAATGGTGATAGTAATACAGTGATGGTATGATAGAACAATAGAATGATTGAACAACAGAACAATAGAATAATAAATCGATAGATGGGTGGATGGATGGATAAATGAATAGATCAATGGATAGAAGAAGGGATGGATGGTTGAATGGATAAAATGTTACAATAGTATTACAATGATAGTATAATAGAACAATATATAGAACTAAAATAATAGAACAATTGAATGATAAAATGGATGGATGGATGGATTTTGGACAGTCGGATGGACAGATTAATGGATGGATGAACAGACAGATAGATAAATATGCTCATTACAAATTACATAAAATTGTAGTTAGCAATGTAATCTATTAGGTTACACGTTTAGTAGGTTACAAGTAATGTTACTGAAAACCTTTGGATTACTTTTAGAGTACTTTTGACCTTTTTTGGTATGATGTTCTGCACTGTTGCTGTAACAAAACTAATAAAAAATAATAATAATCATTGAAAAAATAACCCAAGGTTGGCTTACAACAACTCAGCATTTTTTTAGAGTACTTAACCCCTTGTCTTGTTAGAGTACTTTAGATTACATAATCTGGATAACATGAGCTGGATTGCATGATCTATATTACATGATCTGGATTGCATGTTCTGGATTACATGATCTGGATTGCATCATATGGATTACATGATCTGGATTACATGTAGTGGATTGCATTATCTGGATTACATGATCTGGATAGTATGATCTGTATTGCATGAGCTGGATTACATTATCTGGATTACATTATATGGATTACATGGTCTGGATTACATGATCTGTATTACATTATCTGGATTACATGATATGGATTTCATGATCTGGATTACATAATCTAGATTATATGATCTAGATTACATAATCTGGATTACATTTCTAGATTACATTATCTGGATTACATTATCTGGATGGCATGATCTGGTTTATATTATCTGGATTACATCATATGGATTACATTATATGGATTACATGATCTGGATTACATGTAGTGGATTGCATTATCTGGATTACATGATCTGGATAGTATGATCTGTATTGCATGAGCTGAATTACATGATCTGGATTACACTATCTGGATGGTATGATCTGATTTACATTATCTGGATTACATTATATGGATTACATGGTCTGGATTACATGATCTGTATTACATTATCTGGATTACATTATCTGGATTTCATGATCTGGATTACATAATCTAAATTATATGATCTAGATTATATAATCTAGATTAAATTTCTAGATTACATTATCTGGATTACATTATCTGGATTACCCTATCTGGATGGCATGATCTGATTTACATTATCTAGATTACATTATATGGATTACATGGATTACATGATCTGTATTACATGATCTGGATTTCATGATCTGGATTACATGATCTGGATTGCATTTCTGGATTACATGATCTGGATTTCATAATTTGTATTACATTATCTAGATTACATGATCTGGATTACATAATCTGTATTACATTATCTGGATTTCATGATCTGGATTACATGATCTGGATTGCATTATCTGAATAACATGGTCTGGATTTCATGATCTGGATTACATGGTCTGGATTGCATTTCTGGATTAAATGATCTGGATTACATAATCTGTATTAGATTATCTAGATGACATGATCTGGATTACATGATCTAGATGTATTACATAATCTTCATTACATTATCTAAATTACATAATTTGGACTGCATTATCTGGATTATATGATCTGGAATACATGATCTGGATGACATTTTCCTGGATTGCATGATCTGGATGACATAATCTGGATTGCATGATCTGGATTACATTATTATGTATTACATACATTATTATGTGCATTATTTATGTTACATTATTTAGCACTGTAGACAGATATGCTTTCCAAATATGCTTTCCTTCTTTGTGATAGTGACACACACACACACACACACACACACACACACACACACACACACACACACACACACACACACACACACACACACACACACACTATCTGTCTGGTTTCCCAGAATGCATGTGTTCTGAATGTAAGCAGCGCTGTGATTTGAGTTTTGCTCCAGATGAAAAGCTGCTGCTGGAGAGACTTTCATTAGCGAAGAGCGCTGACCTGGGTTCAGCCGCTGTGTTCGTATCTCTCTGCTAATGATTCCTGCAGCACAAAACCCCCTGACCTGCCAACATTCTCACTTTCCACTGAAAAAGAGGAGAAATGGGCCAGAGAGAGAGAGAGAGAGAGGAGGGGGAGGGAGAGAGGTGTGAGCGAGAGAGCGAGAGAGAGAGAGAGAGAGAGAGAGAGAGAGAGAGAGAGAGAGAGAGAGAGAGAGAGAGAGAGAGAGAGAGAGAGAAAAGAAAAACAGAAGAAAGAATACATATATTTTTCAGATTGGAGCGGCATGAGAGAGCGGTGATTTGAGGCCTGCTGGGAGGGAGGTGCATGCTGGGACATCGACTCTGTGTATGTGTGTGTGATCTTTCCAATAAACCGTCTCATCCTTCAGACTTATAGATTACATCCTTCACTTCTTTGAAACACATACCTGCAAACAAACACTCTCAAGCGTACAATTACTGCAGTGTCAGATACTGTAGTGCTGTCAGTGCTGATATACACACACAAACACCACTGAGACATTCAACTTCATCAGTGTAAATATACACCAACAGGTAATGTGCGTTATAGAGTACCTTAATTATTGAAAGGATATTTAAAGGGGAGCTGTTATGCAAAAATCCCTTTTATAAGAGGTTTATATACAGTTGTTTGGCAGCAGTATGTGAATATAACCAGCTTCTATTGATCAAAATTAATTAATTCTATTTTTTATAATCACACTTGATAAAAATAGTCTGTAGAAACACTTTGATTGACATTCTCCCTTTGTATGATGTCATAAGAGGAGGAAAGCCCCGCCCACTAATGACCATCTCTCCCTCATTAGCACAAGACATTAGTCTTGTTTTTGAATCTGCCACTATGCTGACACATAGGCATTTGTTGCTCCGCCCTCTTTTAAAATTCTTTTGAATTTAAAGCGACAGTCACCAAAACGCCACAATTATCATCAAAGCCTAAAAGGGTCAGTTTCAGAGAGTTATAAAACATTATTTGTGTGGTAAATTGAGCTGAAACTTCACATACACACTCTAGGGCAGGGTTATTCAATTGGGCTATTTATTTGGGTATGTTTATCTATCTGTTTATTTATTTATTGGTTGGCTAATTGATTTTTTGTATTTTTTATTAATTAATTATATTTATTTAGTATTTTTATCTATTTATTAATTGATTGATTAGTTGATTGATTTTTTGATTTGAACATTGACTAGATTTGATAATTATCTTTAATTGAAAGTGTTTTAAGCGTATCTTCTAAACCAGAGATGCCCAAAGTAGGGCCCGCTGGCCTAAGTTGGCCCATGGTAACCTTTGATTTGGCCCACCATACCATCTGAAAAGAGTGAGAATGATGGAGAGGGTTGGAGCGAATGCCTTTGACAGAGATTGTCATTTCAAATTTAACATAACCTCTTGTTTCTTTGTTTAATTACTAAGCTACAAAAAACTGAAATTAAAGGATTCAAATAAATGTTGTAAATGAATCAGACTTTTACAATGTAATTACTGTCACTTGACGGATAGAGGACAATGCACAAGTCAAGGCAGGAGCAGCTCAACTAGTGTGTTCAGCACTGATCTCCACTGTGTTATAAATGGGATTGTTCATGTTTTTACAGTAAAAAGTTCATTTAAAAGGGTTTAAAATGTTACTGGGGTAGTTAATATGATTTAAAGAAACATTTTCTAGTTTGTTTTAATATTATAGAATAAATTAGCAAATTGGGCGACGCAGTGGCGCAGTAGGTATCCTGTCACCTCACAGCAAGAAGGTCGCTGGTTCAAGCCTTGGCTGGGTCAGTTGGCGTTTCTGTGTGGAGTTTGCATGTTCTCCCTGCGTTCGCGTGGGTTTCCTCCGGGTGCTCCGGTATATTCGGCCACCAGCTCTCAATCGAGTCTGGTTTTTGGCCTTTTATTAGAAAAACTTTGGGCTCCCTTGTTCTAAACTATAAGCTATAAAGCTATATAACTATAAATATGTCTAAGTTAAATGTGGATATCCTTTCTCTTTCATTATTTCATTAATTGTCATTTTTATATTAAGGCATAAAACAATTCTAAAAGTCTGCTTTTTCACATGCACAAAACTGCAAGATTACTGAAAGGGAAGAAATAATAGGCGATAATTATCATTAAGAATTTGACGCAATTGATTAGGCACTTGACTCACACATCACAATGTTGACTTTCAGCAAAGTTATTTCGAAACTTTTCTTTCTGCTTCTAATTTCTTTCAGTCTGTGCTGGAGAAAATAATGACTAATAATAATAATAATGTGTTTATTAAGATCACTTCAAATCAGATTGCTGGAAGTGCAAGTAAAATCGTATTTAAAGGGGCAGTTCATCCCAAAAAAATGAAAATTCTGTCATCATTTACCCACTCTTTGCTTGTTTTCTTGTTTTGCTTCCATTGAACACAAAATAAGATATTTTGAAGAATGCTGACATGTATGCAGAAATGTATTCAAGCTAATGTTTAGACTGTAATTAGGTCGTTTTTTTTTTACCCACGCAGTAGGTAGTGCTGTCGCCTCACAGCAAGAACGTCGCTGGGTCGCAGGTTCGAACCTCGGCTGGGCTGGGTCAGTTGGCGTTTCTGTGTGGAGTTTGCATGTTCTCCCTGCATTCGCGTGGGTTTCCTCCGGGAGCTCCGGTTTCCCCCACAGTCCAAAGACATGTGGTACAGGTGAATTGGGTAGACTAAATTGTCCGTAGTGTATGAGTGTGAATGTGTGTGTGGAAGTTCCCAGAGATGGGTTGCGGCTGGAAGGGCATCCGCTGCGTAAAATCGTGCTGGATAAGTTGGCGGTTCATTCCGCTGTGGCGACCCCGGATTAATAAAGGGACTAAGCCGACAAGAAAATGAATGAATGAATGAACAAATAATATTGTACAAACATTAACAGACTTTTTTTACTTTACCAAAAGCAAACAAAGGAAAATAAATCTCAATATCAGAGAAATTTTATAATAATAATAATAATAATAATAATAATAATAATAATAATAATAAAAATAATACATTCATCATTCATTCATTCACTTTCGGCTTAGTCCCTTTATAAACTACTCTTGAACAGTTAATAACATTTTACAATTTTACAATTTGTTCTACATTTCTGATGAAATAAATGCAGCCTTGGTGAGCAGGAGAAGCTTATTTTAAAACATTTTAAAATCATCTTAAAAAGTATTTACGGTTGTGAATTGCATTATGGGATGTTTGATTTCTGCTCTGTCGATTTTTGATGTTAAAAATTCAACTCTACAGTTTAACAGGGACTTTTGTTGACATTTTAGTCGTTTGAAAAAATAATATTCACCTTATTCTCTGCGTACGAGTGGGCGCAGCCATTTGAATCTTTTTGACTCAACACTTCCGCTCTCATTCACTTCCATTCATTTTTTAATGTTAAAAACAGCTAGTTCTGCTGCTTGATGTTGCAAACTGATATTTTCTTCTTATATTATTCTGCTTGGTCTGCATAGTCATGAACACACTTGTTTTGTAGAACAAGTAGTTTGGCCGTTTTCTGCAGTATATTATTTCTAGTCATTTCTCCCATAGGCAACTGAATCGGAAGTTCCAAAACAATTGCAAAAATAAGCGCACTTCCGCTTATATATATTGAGAGAAATAAGTCTGTGGGCAGTGCGGTAGCGCTGCTGGACCAGTTGGCATTGCTGTATGGAGTTTGCATGCTGAATGGGTTGGCGTGGGTTTACTCTGTGTGCTCGGGTTTCTTCCACAGTCCAAACACATGCCCTATAGGTGAATTGATAATAGTCCGTAGTGTGTGAATGAGTGTGTATGGGTGTTTCCCAGTACTGGGTTGCAGCTGGAAGGGCATCCGCTGGTTAAAACATGTGCTGGATAAGTTGGAGGTTCATTCCGCTGTGGCGACCCCTGATGAATAAAGGGACTAAGTCGAAATAAAAAAGAATGAATGAATGCAATAAGCCTGTATTATAAGCAAGGTTTTTGTAGAGTAATATACAACACCAACCTAGACAATATAGCACTGCAAACTATTAAAAATGTGAATAAAAGTCAAACTTTTCAAGGTTAAAAGTTAGAAGAAAGATCAAAGTCTCATAATACAATTCAAAAGCAGAAATAAATGGAAATATTCTGGAAAACTGCTAATTCAGGGTTATTTTATACAGTGCAGTGAGTATAACTGATGTCCTGATTCAGGTCTCTTGTCAAGTGGTGGCGCTGTTGTGTTTTTGTGGCCTGTATATATATATATATATTGGTGTCTTTCTGCTCATAATCAGGCAGTATTGTGGAGGGTCGTCCTGCCAGTGATTAGATAATGAATCTCTCAGACACTTCAGGTCTGATTCAGTACAAGCGTCATTATAACACACACACACACACACACACAAAGAGAAACTGTGATTGGTTTTGAACAAGAACCAATCAGTGACTCTCTTACAGGTCTTCTCCGAGGTAATGAGTCACGAATTTGACCAATCACAGTGCTCGCGGCGGGTCACATGACCTCTGTAATGTTTTTACTTAAAAATGCAAATTTATAATCTTAGATCGCACACTATTTGAGGGAGCGGCCATTTGTAGTGGTTTTCAAAACCAATGTGGACGTTCTGAAGTGCACTTAATCCCATAATGCACCACAATAACAAGCGTGCAACCTTTGTATGTACACTCAAAGGCTAGAAAATACCCATAATACACTCTAAGAGAATTACATGATCTGAATTGCATGAGCTGGATTACTTGATCTGGACAATATATGATCTAGATTACATGATCTGGATTACATGATCTAGATTATGAGATCTGGATTACATGATCTGGATTACATGATCTGGATTACATGATCTGGATGGCATGATCTTGGTTACATGATCTGGGGGCTATTCCATAAAAGTGGTTTAGAAAAGCGGGGATTAAAGTCAAAAGCCTGACTTCAGTGAGCCAAACTAAACATCCACGCTTAATTTGGTTCCATAACAGTAAGTTGAAGATCATTTGATCTAACTAGTCTGAGTTCAGTTTAAATAGTCTAGATAACTGCTCGTGCACGTTTCTGTCGTGAAACCTTAAAGGTCGATCATAGATACATCGATTATGTTTTGTGCTACCATGGCAACTTCGAGAACTGAAAGAGCTCTGAGATGAGACCGCTGTTCACAGCGAGTGAGCCACATTAGTTTTTAGAGTTCAAACATGTAATAATTTAACATAACAATCAAATAATACGGCTTGCAAGAGAGAACGGCTGACAAGAAAGTGCAGATCGTCTCAATAGGCGACATATGTAGCAATATATTTTAAAATATAAGCCATTATTTAGGCCTATTAACATTAAATATTTGTCATAATAGATAGAAATTGTACTTGACCGCGCGCGTGCGAGAGAGAGAGAGAGAGAGAGAGAGAGAGAGAGAATTCGCGCTTACTGCCATTTGTTGCTTGCAAGGAAAAGCTTTATTGCATTGCAGCCTCAATGTAACATACAAAATGTGCTAAATGTAAGCACATTAAAATGGCAACAAAGACCCGTGCACACACAAGCGGCGGGATTTTTAATTTGCTCCCAAAACTGCTGCAAATAGCTGCTTTCTCTTTGACACTTGTACACGTGTTTCCCGCGCCCCGTGGGAAAATATCTTTACATTAAAGTAAGCGTACTGCACGGCCCGGATCATCTCCCGATTATTCCACTCAGGGTTTGCAGCTTTAAAGTTATTATTTAAGAAATGTAGTCTGTTTCCTTAAATCAGTCAGTGCTTTCGTCTCCCCGTGTTGGCATGTGTTTCCTCCGGGTGCTCCGGTTTCCCCCTCAAATCCAAAGACATGTGGTATAGGTGAATTTGGTAAGCTAAACTGTCTATAGTGTATGTGTTTCCCAGTGATGTGTTGCAGCTAGAAAGGCGTCCGCTAAGTAAATCATATGCTGGATAAGTTGGCGGTTCATTACGCTATATATATATATATATACACACCCTTCACAGATCTTTCTTTTAAGTTAATATTTTCTACAGAATGATTTACAATAATATATGTGTGCCTATACATTAAATTATTCACTACCAAATCAAAATTTGGAAATAATCTAACAAAACTAAACTGAAGATCACAGTGCAAAAATTAGTACATCCAAATAAATATGTTGGGGAAAAATGTTAAATACAATTTTAATAACCAAGAAAAAGAAAAAAAAAAAATCAACAGAAACTATATAAAATTTAGTTGAAAAAAATCTAAAATATAGTTGAAATGTTGTAGTTTGTATTTGTTTTGTTTGGAATAACTTATATGAATTTAAATATATGGTCACACTTTATTTTGATGGTCCGTTTGTTGAATTTAAGTTACACTGCATATATTTGCCAACTAATTCCATTAGATTATAAGTTAGGTAGGGTATATTTAGGTATATATATATATTTACTATTAAGTGACTATAAAGTTTTAATCATTATTAAGAGGTTAACTCAATTAAAATGGCATCAAACTATGTCAGGTGAATGTTAACATTACTTTGATTATGCTTGAACTTGACTTAGCCTGAGAGTTAGCCTGCCCCAGACCAGGCTAGTTTCCCAGCATAAGTTGCCAGGGTAACTAAGTTTGAACTATCGTAAATTTGATTTATGAAACCGAATCCACCATTAATAAACCTGACTTACCAAAATAAGCCTGGCTTTTTCTCTAAGCTTGCTTTATGGAATAGCCCCCTGGTTTGCATGATCTGGATTACATGATCTAGATTACATGATCAGGATCTGGATTATCTGTTTTGCATGATCTGCATTACATGACCTGGATCTGGATTATATTATTATCTAGATTACATGATCTGGATTACATGGTCTGGATTACATTATCTGGATTATATGATCTAGATTAAATGATCTGGGTCTGGATTATATTATTTAGATAACATGATCTAGATTACATGGTCTGGATTACATTTTCTGGATTATATGATCTAGATTAAATTATCTGGGTCTGGATTATATTATCTAGATAACATGGTCTGGATTACATTTTCTGGATTATATGATCTAGATTAAATTATCTGGATCTGGATTATATTATCTAGACTACATGATCTGAATTACATGGTCTGGATTACATTATCTGGATTATATGATCTAGATTAAATGATCTGGGTCTCGGTTATATTATCTAGATAACATGATCTGGATTACATGATCTGGATTGCATTATCTGGTTTACATGATCTGGATTACATGATCTAGATTACATGATCAGGATCTGGATTATCTGATTTGCATGATCTGAATTACATGACCTGGATCTGGATTATATTATCTGGATTACATGATCTGGATTACATGGTCTGGATTACATTATCTGGATTATATGATCTAGATTAAATGATCTGGGTCTGGATTATATTATCTAGATAACATGATCTGGATTACATGATCTGGATTGCATTATCTGGTTTGCATGATCTGGATTACATGATCTGCATGGCATGATCCAGTTTGCATAATCTGGATTACATGATCTGGTTTGCATGATGTGGATTACTTGATCTGGATGGCATGATCTGGATTACATGATCTGGATTCAATGATCTGGATTACATGATCTGGATTCAATAATCTGGATTACATGATCTGAATGGCATGATCTGGATTACATGATCTGGTTTGCATGAACTGGGTTACACGATCTGAATGGCATGATCTGGATTACATGATCTGGATGGCATCATCTGGATTACATGATCTGGTTTGCATGATCTGGATTACATGATCTGAATGTCATGATCTGGATTACATGATCTAGATTACATGATCTGGATCTGGATTATATTATATTATCTGGATTATATGATCTGGATTAAATGATCTGGATCTGGATTATATTATCTAGATTACATGATCTGGATTGCATTATCTGGTTTGCATGATCTGGATTACATGATCTGGATTCAATAATCTGGATTACACGATCTGAATGGCATAATCTGGATTACATGATCCATCATTTCTCTCTTTTAATGACCTTGAGAAGGTGATCCATGCTTTTTTTTTGGGAAAACTGGACTATTGCAACTCCCTATATGCGGGTATTAGTCAAAATGCCCTGAATAGATTGCAATCAGTCCAAAATGCGGCTGCGAGACTTTTGACAGGGACTCGCAAGTATGATCACATATCCCCAGTTCTTTCCTCTCTAGGCTGGCTGCCTGTTAGGTCACGGATTAAATTTAAACTATTCATTTTTGTTTTTAAATCCTTAAATGATCTGGCACCACCTTGCTTAGCAGACCTCCTACATGT
Source organism: Danio kyathit (assembly GCA_903798195.1). NCBI lineage: Eukaryota > Metazoa > Chordata > Actinopteri > Cypriniformes > Danionidae > Danio > Danio kyathit. The sequence continues at coordinate 3,609,996 of LR812527.1, read as the reverse complement.
ATATAATCCTGGTAGGTCACTAAGGTCTTCTGAGAAGTTTATTCTTTCTGTACCAAGGTCCCGGTGTAAGGGAAGTGGGGATCGGGCTTTTGCTGTTATCACCCCAAAACTCTGCAACGGGCTCTGGAACTAACTAACTAACTAACTAACTAACTAACTAACTAACTAACTAACTAACTAACTAACTAACTAACTAACTAACTAACTAACTAACTAACAGTGGTTTGTTCTGTAGATAATCCAAAACAAATATTGCTTTAGGAGGCTAATAATATTGACTGTAAAATGGGTGTAAAAAATTTAAAAACAGCTGAAATAAACCAAATAAGACTTTCTCCAGAAGAAAAAATATTATAGGAAATACTGTGAAAAATTCCTTGCTCTGTTAAAAATCATTTGGGAAATATTTGAAAAAGAATAAGAAACTCACAGGAGGGCGAATCATTCTGACTTCAGCTGTATACAAACGCATACACACGCCAAACTTTGTCAGTCCAAAAATGTGTTTGCATGTGTAAAACATGGGCCTTTGTGAGCTACAAACATTATTCATTAGTCAAGCGCTTCATTCATAAATCACCGATATCTGTCTGTGTGTGTGTGTGTTCGGCCTGAAGGTGTTTCCTCTGCCACCTCTCTGGAGCCGGGCGATGACAACACCGGCTCCGCACGCAGCACGTCATCATAATCATTCATGTCGCCACGTCAAACAAGTTTGAGCCAGAGAATATTGATGATTCACTTACCTAAACAATCATAAAACAAAAAATTGACACAATGCTGCTTCAGTTTCACAGAAATTCTTGCATAGCTGCTTAAAAAACATTGGCTTTCTACTAATTTTGCCATTCAGTTGGCAAAACCATTTATTTTTCTTCAGCTTAGTTCCTTATTTATTAAGGGTCGCCACAGCGGAATGAACCACCAACTATTCCAGCGTATGCCCTTACAGCCGCAACCCAGTACTGGGAAACCCCCATACACACACACTCATACACTACGGACAATTTAGTTTATTCAGTTCACCTATAACGCATTTGTTTGGACCACTCGTAGGAAACCCACGCCAACACGGGGAGAACATGAAAACTCCACACAGAAATGCCAACTGACCAACAGCAACCTGCTGTGAAGCAACAGTGCTAACCACTTAGTCACCGTCCTACCTGTTTATTATTTCTGGTACATTTAAAATGGCCTTTACACATAATAAACACTCACAAATGATTTCTTCCTGCTTGTTTAAAGTAGTTAAATGAGCTGAATCAACACAATTCTAAAGGTTTTTTTTGGAACATCAATTGACATCAACATTAACTGTTCTATGTTCAATCCACTTAAATGTGTAAAACAACTAAGTTAACTTAATCGATTTGTGTTGGGACAACAGTCTTTTCACATTTTCACACAAAAGATTCAAACACTTCAATGATTCTACAGTGTAAAAAGGGATTAGTAGGCTCACACAGAATCTGTGCGCGCAGAAAACCGCAGATTTCCGCAGATTTTTAGCCCATCGAGTCTATGTACTTGTGTAAATCTATATTTATTCAGTTTTTAAATTAATTTCAATAATATTATTGTGATATAATAATAGTAATATTAAAATGTTTATATAATTTGTTTACAATACAGTTTTTAAAGTAATATTTTTGCATATGATCGACTTGATTTGTTTACCAAATAAGTGGATTTAATTGGATTTGCATTGTAAACATTGAATAAAGTTAAAAATGTAATATTTTTTTATTTCATATATTAAATTTTAGTTATGATACTCCTAAAATCATTCTGTATAAATCCGCAGATTGTTTACAAAATTCTCCCCAGAAATAGCAAAAAATGTCCGCAGATTCTGTCTGGCCCTTGTGATTAGTTACTTAAAGCGAGTAAACCAGCTGCCTTAAAAGCAACAAATTGACCACTTAAAAATAATGTAAATTCAACACAAAACTTGGGTTTTATTTATGACTGAATTTTTTATAATTATGCAAATTCTACCAATTTTTGTCAGAAAAAAAAAAAAAAAAAAAAAATCGCTGTTCACATCATATGATATGAAATAAAACAAACTTTTTCTTGCACTATATTGCACTATATGCAATTTAGCAAAAAGTCAGACTCATTACACATAATGTTTATTATTTCTGGTACATTTAAATGGCCATAATATACACTCAAAAATGATTTTTCCTGCTAGTTTTAAGTACTTATTTATTCATTCATTCATTTTCTTTTCGGCTTTGTCCCTTTATTAATTTGGGGTCACCACAGCTGAATGAACCACCAACTTATCCAGCATATGTTTTACGCAGTGGATGCCCTTCCAGCTGCAACTTATCACTGGGAAACATTCACACTCATTGGTCTTTGGACTGTGGGGGAAACTGGAGCACCCGGAGGAAACCCACACGAATGTGGGGAAAACATGCAAACTCCACACAGAAATGCCAACTGACCCAGCTGAGCCTCGAACCAGTGACCTTCTTGCTGTGAGGCGACAGCACTACCAACTGCGCCACTGCGTTGCCTAAAAATGATTAAGATAACTTAATAAATTTGTGTTGAGACAAGTCGTTTGTTTCATTTATTTTATGCAAATCAGTGATGCTGTTTTCAAACTAAATATTCTTTTTCAAACAGTTCAATGGCTGTAAAAAGTGATTAGTTACTTAAAGCGAGTAAATCATTTGCCTTAAAAGCATTAAGGTGATTTTACTTAAAAATAAAGTAAATTCAACATGTAACTTGGAACGAGGTTGACACGGTGGCTCAGTGGTTAGCACTGTCACCTCACAGCAAGAAGGTCGCTGGTTCGAGACCCAGCTGGGCCAGTTGGTGTTTCTGTGCGGAGTTTGCATGTTCTCCCCATGTTGGCGTCGGTTTCCTCCGAGTGCTCTGGTTTCCAATACACATGCGCTATAGGTCAATTAAATGAACTAAATTGGCCGAAGTGTATGAGTGTGTGTGAATAAGTGTGTATAGATGTTTCCTAGTACTGCGTTGTGACTAGAAAAACCTATGCTGGAATAGTTGATGGTTCATTCCGCTGTGGCGACCTCGAAAATAGAGACTAAACCAGGGGTGCTCAATCCTGTTCCTGGAGATCTACCTTCCTGCAGATTTATGTTGCAACCCATATCAAACACACCTGCCTGTAATTATCAAGTGCTGTTCAGGTCCTAATTAATTGGTTCAGATGTGTTTGATCAGGGTTGGAGCTGAACTATGCAGGAAGGTAGATCTCCAGAAACAGGATTGAGCACCCCTGGACTAAACCTATTCCTTGACTTAACTTAATCTTTCTAATCATGCATTCATTCATTCATTCATTTTCTTTTTGGCTTAGTCCCTTTGTTAATCTGGGATTGCCACAGCGGAATGAACTGCCAACTTATCCAGCTTTTTAAAAAAAAAAATAGTTTTAAATGAAGTCAATGAATTGCTTTTTTACAGTGTATGCTATGAAACAAAACAAATCTTTTCCTTTAATTTATATATTTTAAATAATACTGGGGTTGTGTTGGGACAACATGAAGGAATTAAGTTAGCTTTTGAGTTACACATTTAAGTGGGTTGAACATAAAACAATAAAGTTGTCCCAAGAAAAACTCAAGAATTGTGTTGAATCAGCTCATTGTAAATAAGTAGTTTGAGTGCATTTTTTGAGTGTATATTCAATTTGTTATGTTAACTTAATCGATTTGTGTTGGGTCAACATGAAGGAATTGTGTGGAACCCAGCATTTTTAACACTATTTTGAATTGTTTCAATTTATTACTTTCCCAACTTTAATATCCCGTAAGTTTGCAGTGTGTGGTCTGCAAGGGAAAGTGCGGGCTGCGGTGACGTGTTCTGGTCGTCCTCCTGAAATGAACTTATCCAATTACTGCGCGTCTAATGAGGCTGTTTTGGTTGCTCCGCTCTCTCTGAGGTACTTCACAGTATAAACAGTTCACTTACCCCACACAGAAAGGGGCTAATCAAGGGAATTATTGTTTTGCTGCTTCAATTTGCCGGCTCCCAGTTCTGCAGTGATTGGGAAGAAAATGTGCTATTGTTCTCCGCGTTAATGCTTGAACTTTAAGCACAAAAAAAAAGAAAAGAATAAAGTGACACCAGTCGCTCCTGGATAGCCAGAAATATGTACATTATAAAGACCGAACCTGCTCATTTAAGCTCTATTGTGTTCAACTATTGCTGGAATCTCCCAGTTAATGATTTATTTAGCACGCTGTGTGGAATGTTAAGATATAATATAATATCTGCTGAATGCGGAAATGCAACCATTTTACTTTTCACTTTATATATATATATATATATATATATATATATATATATATATATATATATATATATATATATATACAATTTAATTAATTTAACAAAAGCTAACAAAATACCTTAAGACCAGCACAAACCCCAATCAATATTTTAGGGGGAAATATTCAATAAAATTTTGATAAAGAGTAAAAATGAGGCGAAACATAAAAATACATAATTTTATTGAAATGTTGTAGTTAGTTTATAATTTTTGTTTGTATTTATTGCATTATTACTCTCTAAATATGTAATATATATATGTATGTATATGCATATACACACTACCTTGTACACACATTACCTTGTCTTGTCTTTAATCTCAGTTGTTAAAGCAACAAATAATAACTTGACTTCTAGTAAGTTGCAGAAGATCCAATGAATTCTCTGTTGAACTGCATCCCAATCATCTTAAATACTGCAGAAGACCTATTGGAACCCACATGGACCCAAAATTCTAACAGAAATCAGTCAAGTTTGGTGAAGGAAAAGTCATGGTTTGGGGTTACATTCAGTATGGGGGTGTGCGAGAGATCTGCAACATCAACAGCCTGAGGTATCAAGTCATTTGTGCTGCCCATTACATTACAAACCACAGGAGAGGGGAAATTCTCCAGCAGGATAGCACTCCTTCTCATACTTCAGCCTCCACATCAAAGCTCCTGAAAGCAAAGAAGGTCAAGGTGCTCCAGGATTGGCCAGCCCAGTCGCCAGACATGAACATTATTGAGCATGTCTGGGGTAAGATGAAGGAAGAGGCGTTGAAGATGAATCCACAGAATCTTGATGATCTCTGGGAGTCCTGCAAGAACGCTTTGTTTGCCATTCCAGATGACTTCATTAATCAGTGATTTGAGTCATTGCAGAGATGTATGATGCAGTCCTCCAAGCTCATGATGGAGTCAGACACAATATTCATTCTGTTTCCACTGCAGCATGACTTTATATTCTATACTGGACATCATTTCTGTTCAGTGACAAGACTTTTGTCTAAGCAAAGTCAGACCTTACTGTCCTAATTAAATCATTAAAAATCAAGGCATGATCATATTTTATTGTGGTCAAATAAGTGTAATCTAGAGGCCTTTGCCTTTCATATAAGCCACTTCTGATACCAAATGATCAACTAGAAGTCAAGTTATTATTTGCAGTTCCTTTTGTTAGGTATATACAGTATATATGTGATACAAGCTTAAAAAACTAAATATTTCAATAGGCTATAAAACAAGACATTATTGTCTTGTAATCTTTAAATTGCACTTCGAGCTGAGTACTAAAATCTTGCAAAATATCTAGCAAAATATTAAAAATAGTACAGACAAAATTAGTTAGTAGAGCGTGTTGTGATGAAGAAATGACTTAATATTTGAAAAAAAAATTCACAGTAGTAACATTAATACTAATAAACGTCTGTTCAACTGAATTCAATGTAAAATGTAAAACAAATGTTGTATTTATTACACTAAATATAAAAAAAAAACTGAAAAATGACAAGTATTAAAACAGAAATATGAATTTAACCATAGTCCTGCATCTTAAACTCTGCCTCATACTCCTCATATATTTACAGGCAGTGAAAGTGTTTGTTTGTTGTCTGAATAAACGCAGGGAAATCTCCACAATTAGTCCTTTAACAGCAGGTTGGGTAAAGTTCCCTGAGAAGACTGCACTTATGAGGGCACGGCGCCACATCCAGACGCAACCGTAAAAAAAAACAAAAAAAAGAAAAGAAGTGCAGCTCTGGAGAAGGGAAAAAGAGAGAGAAAGAGAGAGAGAGACAGAGAGAGAGAGAGAGAGAGAGAGAGAGAGAGAGAGAGAGAGAGAGAGAGAGAGAGAGAGAGAGAGAGAGAGAGAGCGGCTTCAGAAGTCAAGTCTATCTGGCAATTACCATTTTACTGCTGTTCTTTAGTTACTGTGTGTTTGGAGGAGCCATTAGCAGGTGTGCCGGGACTGTCTGAGCCAACAAAAGCCTTCATCTTTCTAGAAAAAAAATAAAAAAAAACGTCCAAAAGTCTGACTGAGAGCAGAGATCTGTGGAGCCACAACACCAAACACAAGTGTTCACACATACAGACTCACATTCGGCTTTTTTGTCTTTTGCTGAAACGAGGTTTGCAGATCTACAGAAAAAAGAAGCTGAACTAAAAACACACAAAAAAGCAGAGGTCACTCAGAAAAGGGATTTTGCTGCTTGTTCAAACTACTAAATCAGAATGAGCTGACTTTTGGGGGGCAACTTAATTGTTTCATGTTCAGTCCGTTTAAGTTTAAGTAAACTTAATCGATTTGTGTTGGGACAGCATGAATGAATTGGATGAAACCATTTATGATTATTAATAATCAATCATAACAAATGTATCTATGAAGACACAACAAAATCTATGCTGTATTCTAATAACAATTAGCATTCAAGTTAGCATAAAAAAGCGGTAACACTTTTTATGAAGCCCATGCTAATAATATATATATTTTACAATAAATAATGTTTTTTTTGGATGTTATTGGCACTATTAAAGTCTGCACTTTACTTGCAATTGATATTGATTTGGTGTACATAAATCTGTTATGACCCATTTTAGTTTTATGTAAAAATTATGTAATTACATATTTAGTACTGTTAAAGATTAACTGCATTCAAAATAGTTCATAATTTAAAAATGTATTTGTGCGTACTGTGTATATTTTTGTTTGTATAGGCTATTGTATAAAATATTTGTTTATATATATATGTGAGCAATTCCAGCATTATGGATGTGACATTTGCAGTAAAATCTCAAAACATAAATTGACAGAGAAAGTATATGTTAACATTATATTGAAACATCTGTTTATATTTTCCAAAACAGCTGACCACAGAGTTATGGAAGCAGAAAAATATCAATCTGCAAACATTTTTAATATTTTAAATGAGGAAAAGAAACATGAGTTTACAGTATACAACATACTTTGTAGAAATTCTGTGAATTAAACTGCACAACCCAAAAGAAACTACGCTAATCAACAAGATAAGAGTTGCTCTCTATAAAAAAAAAAGTGATTGATTTTATTTGATTTTACATTTTTACATTTACTATAAGGAAAAAGCTGCATTATGGATGTGACGTCTCTCTGTTATGGATGTGACGCATGTGAAGTTGCTACTTGTGTGACTTTTGTAAATCAAATATAATTGTTTGAAAACATTGACAAAGACATTTGAGTATTTTTAAAGGTGCTGTATGTAAGTTTTTTTACTCTTCTAAAGCATAAAATTACCATAATATGTGTGCAGATATTTAAGAAACATCCTAAGTGAACATACTTGTTTAACTGAAAAACAATGCTGAAGTCAGATATTCTGCTTTGAAAATGTTTTTTCCGTGCCGGAACGCTGTCTTTGTTTAGGTAATTTTCACATGCACATGCCAGTTTAGCCAATTATAATTCAGCACCCCGGGTTGCCATGTTGGGAAACAGCATACTTCATACATTCATTCAGAAAGGCTCTGAAAGCATGCGTCCGTGACCGAAAAGGACAGTATGGGAGACAGATTCAGTTCCACATGAGGTTATTAATTAGCAAATGACATAAATATTACGAACGTCAACATTAGGTGAGCAGGTTACATTGTAACCGCATGTCCTAACAACACGCTGTGACGAGAGAGGCAGTGATCAGCTATTTGGCTGTTTGCACCAGATCAAACACGGCAGAAATTTAAACACAGCCTTTCAGAAGCACAGAATATGCACTCACTCATGAAATGGTAAAGTTTAGAATCTGTTTAATACATGTTAACCCACGTTAACATCATTAAATGTAAAATGGCATTCAAACTCATATTGTTAGCATTTAGCATTGAATAAAGCACACGAGATTTACCTGAGCTGATCACTGTCATAGGTTTCACAAGTTCAGCTGTTAGAAATAGAAGCCGTTTCTAATAAATTCAATTCGAGGTGTTGGTTAGGACAAAAACTCCCTTTAATATGGAGAATATTCCCTCTATCGCGTGTCGTCGCTTTTTTTAGAACAGTTTAAATCACTCGCTTCTCTGGCATCCCACGCATGCTATTGTTTTGATCCAGGAGTGCAACACCAAGTTTAACCACTAGGTGTCAAACTTACATACTGCACCTTTAAAGCACTGTAAAATACACACTAGGTAATACACAAAAAACACACAAATGGTTTTGCTATTTTGGCGAAAACTTAATTTTTTTCATGGCAAGGTTGACATTTGCATGAAATTACTCATATATATATATACGTCCCCCTCACGTTTAGAGACAGACCATTTAGAAACAGGTAATTAATAATTATATGAACGTAACCTATTGGATCTCATACAGCTGACTTTTAAAATGTTTGCTACTCCCCTGTATATATATATATATATATATATATATATATATATATATATAAATATACGGGGGTGACACGGTGGCTTCCAGTTATGAATTGTTAAAAATGTATTAAAATTTAAATAACTGCTTTCTTATTGTATGTAGTTTCAAATTAAATAGTTATTCCAGTCATTATTGCTTTTATTACTACTGTATTAGCATTAATAATAATAATAATAATAATAATAATAATAATAATAATAGTAATAGTAATAAATATTAGAGTGATTTCTGAAGGATCATGTGACTCTGAAGACTGGAATAATGAAGCTGAAAATTCATCATTGCAATAATCACTGTAATAAATTATTAAATTAAATTATAAACTACTTTTGAACAGGTTTTTTGTGCACAGTTTTTACTGTATTTTTATTAGAGAAATGCAGCCTTGGTGAGCAGGAGAAGCTTATTTTAAAACATTTAAAATTCATACTGACCCAAAGCTTTCAAAAACATGTCAAAATCTGGCTCCTAAAAAATGAGCTGGAACAACACAATTCTTGAGATCTTAATTGTTTTACTATCAATCCACTTCAATTTTTTAAAATTATGATTTGAAAACAAAATGATTCATTGGATTTTCGAAATTGTTTAATGGTAAGTAGTTGCAAACAATTCATATGCACTGAATTTAAGCAAACAAATTAGGTTGAGTATTACCTCATTTAATTTGTTTTAATTCAGCCCTTATCAATTGTTTGCAACCACCTTTAGCAAATCCAATGAATCTTTTTGGTCACTTTATTTTGATGGTCCATTTGTTGAATTTAAGTTACATTGCATGTAAATGCCAACTAATTCTCATTACAGTATAAGTAGACTGTTAGGTTGGGGTTAGTGTAAGTTGACATTTTTTTGCAAAGTTAAATGTCTGTTGAAGGACAGTATCAACAGATATTAAGCAGACAGTCTACTAATACTCAAATGGACCATCAAAATAAAGTGTTACCAACATTTTTTCAGTGTAGAAAGTGTTACCAAACAAAAAAAGCATGACACACAGGACAGGCTATGATTCAAAAATATGCAAATCCAATTCATAAATTGAAAAAATGAGTCATAAATACACAAATCCAATTCATAAATTTAAAAAAACGATACGTAAATACACAAATCCAATTCATTTGGCATAAAGTTTTAGCATTTTTCTTGTGAATTCACGAATTGTGTGTTATATTTACGAATTGTGCTTTAAATAAACAAATAGGATTTTGTAAACGTGAATTGTGCTGTGGATATATGAATTATATTTTCTAAATGTATTATTTCTGAGACTCATCTGACTCCATAGTTTTGGGGTAAGTGGTTGCAAACAATTTATATGGGCTGAATTTAATCAAACAAATTAGGTTGAAAATTACCTAATTTAATTTGTTTAAATTCAATTGTTTGCAACCACTTACCTTTTAGCAAATCCAATGAATCTTTTTGGTCACACTTTATTTTGATGGTCCGTTTGTTGAATTCAAGTTACATTACATCTACAAGCCAACTAATTCTCAGTAGATTATAAGTAGATTGTTAGGTTGGGGTTAGGGTTGGGGTTAGTGTAAGTTGACATGTACTTGCAAAGGTTCTTTTAGTCAGCTAAATGTCTGTTGAAGGACAGTATCAACAGATATTAAGCAAACAGTCTACTAATACTCAAATGGCCCTTCAAAATAAAGTGTTACCAACTATTTTTTCAGTGTAGAAAGTGTTACCAAACAAAAAACATAACACACAGGACAGGCTATGATTAAAAAATATGCAAATCCAATTCATTAATTCAAAATACGAGTCATAAATACACAAATCCAATTCGTAAATTAAAAAAACAATTCATAAAATACACAAATCCAATTCATTTGGCATAAAGTTTGTGAATTCAGGAGTTGTGTGTTGTATTTACGAATTGTGCTTTAAATAAACAAATAGGATTTTGTAAACGTGAATTGTGCTGTGGATATATGAATTTTATTTTGTAAATGTATTATTTCTGAGACTGATCTGACTCCATAGTTTTAGGGTAAGTGGTTGCAAAGAATTTATATGGGCTGAATTTAAGCAAACATTATTAAATTTAATTTGTTTAAATTCTGCCCATATAAATAGTTTCCAGCCACTTACTGTACCTTTTAGCAAATCCAATGAATCTTTTTTTCAGTGTAGAAAGTGTTACCAAACAAAAAAACATGACACACATAGGACAGACTGTGATGCTAGGACTGTGTCTTTTGTTGTTGACGGCTGCGCGATCATGTGATCGACATCATTCACTCAAATTACAGTCCTCGGCGGCAGTCGCTTCCTCTACGTGTCCGCACTCGTGAAAAAGGGAAGAGCACATCCAGATCGCTTGCATTCCTTGGCTCGCTCTATACTGATCTGCCGCCGCAATTTGCCCTGGTATTCAAGACCGTAAAAAGCTACTTTACGAGTCTGTCAGAAGAAGCCAACAAAATAATCCGGTTACGTACGCTAAAATATAACTCACCGCTCATAAACAACACCCGTCCTTGTATTCCAAAAATCAAACGTCGTGTCTATAAAGTTGAAAACACCTCATCTGTCAAAATATTCACTCTGAAAATTTCACAAAGGCGCCGCCACCGCCGCCAAAAAAAAAAATCCGAAATACTTCATTAACATAATATTACACAGGCCAGGGTAAAGATGAGACATTGAGAGGTTTCACTTGACAGGGAAGATAACCTTTCAGCGTATTCGTGCAGTCGAAGAATAGATATATCAGGACGCTCCCCGATTTCATTAGCTCTGAGAGACAATAATGGTTTTCGTTCATCTTTTTGGCGGGAGCTCTCTCTTGTCTGTCATTTCCACCCCCAGGCCCGGCTTGATTGAAAGGAACCATCATATGCACATCCGTGTTGTCCCACACCATTCCGAGAGCAAACCGTTTTAGATCCTTAACTATAGTCGCCGCCGGCTGTGATTGCTCAGCCACCGGCAATTTCCTAACCAACCACCACCTGAACAATGATGCGTTCGGCCCTCTGCTCTCCAGGCTTTTCTGAGGGGGGAATCGTTTCGCCGTTTGGAACGAGATCTCCATAGCAACTCTTCTTTGAGGGGTTTTAGAATCACCATCCGGTAATTCTATGATCATCAAGCACAGCCATTCCCAACCGTTCTTTTCACAGCGGACTGTTCGGGGAGGGGGGAAATTCTACAGTCTATTTCAGGCAATTCATCCATCCAGCCGGCCTCCATTAGAATTCAAAATATTTCGACCTTCAATCATGGAGCGTGTTATGTGGAGCCGCTGCGATCTCCAGTCAAGACGAGCGACCGTTTTAGTCTAATCACCCAGGACGAGAGAGAGAGAGCCTAATCAAAATGCTCGTTTTAAACGCTGACAGTCTCTCAACACAGGGCCGCAAACATGCTCTTTTTTTTTTTTCCTTGCACACGCCGGGTTGTAAATGCCGCTCAAAATACAGTAGATTTTCTCATTGACTGCAATCACATAATTCATCTGGGAGCTGACAGAGTGTGTAAATGTTGTGTACTGTACATCGGGAGGATTTCTTTCTGACATCAGTGCTGGTGTGTGTGTGTGGTGCCTCGAGCCACTTGTGCTGAAAAAGGAACGGTACAAATGCTCTCGATGTGCTGTCGGAGAATGACAGACAGTAGAAGAAGCTGTTGCTTTAAAAACCTTTGAATTAATAAATTAAGTTTTTTTCTGTTTGCTAGTATAAAACCCGATGTTATGATGAGCCTACGCTAAAAAATACAAAAGTAGGATCAGTGTTAATTTCATCAAAAAACTAACAAGGTATTGACAGTTTTGCCGGTGACACGGTGGCTCAGTGGTTAGCACTGTTGCCTTACAGCAAGAACATCGCTGGTTCAAGTCCCGACTGGGCCAGTTGGGGTTTCTATGTGGATGTTTGCATGTTCTCCCCGTGTTGGTTTCCCCCGGGTGCTCCGGTTTCCCTCACAGTCCAAACGCATGCGCTATAGGTGAATTGAATAAGCTAAATTGGCCGAAGTGTATGCGCGTGAATGCAAGAGTGTATGGGTTTTCCCAGTGCTGTGTTGAGGCTGGAAGGGCGTCCGCTGTGTAAAACATATCCTGGATAAGTTGGCGGTTCATTCCACTGTGGCAACCCCTGATAAATAAAGAGACTAAGCCGAAAGAAAATTAATGCATGAATGAACTTTGACTTAATGAAAAAGAGTTATGGTAACTCATAAAATGATTATATTAAGCAAAACCCAAACCTAATAAGTTATGAATTATTTAATTATATTTTTGTGTTAACTCTAACGCTAGAATCAATTTGAGTAGCAAATTAGTTGTTTGGACTTAATTTGTTCTATTAACTGAACTCATATCGATTTGATAACTGAACTTAAAATGTTTACGTTACTAATACTCTAAATGATTGATGATATCAATTCAAATAATATATGTCTATATGACTCTCTCTATCTATATCTATCTATATCTATATCTATATATCTATATCTATATATATATATATATATATATATATATATATATATATATATATATATATATATATATATATATATATAAAACAGTTCTGTCTGGTTCTCAAATCTGATTGGCTCGAGTTTGAGCTTGCGAAATTTTGTCGTACGGCTCTGCGAAAAGGGGCGGGATTAAACAAGATGATTAGACATTAAAAAAAGCGAGCGATTGCTCCATGTTTTAAATTTCTGTTCAGAGAGGTCATGTTTTGATCCTGGATTGGTCTCACGCAGTCAAGTGATGCGATTTCGCAGGTCAGAGTTCACCAAGCTTGAACTTTGCACCGCAGCGAAATGCGAAACCTAACGCATGACCCTGCGTTTCCGGTCTGACGCATTCGTGTGCGTATGAATGGAAGTCTATGGGGAGGAAAGTCCAGTGTGACCGTGGCTTTACTCTGCCCACATAGAGTGACAGCAGATCAATAAACTCACTACAGTTTGACAAAGATTGAAGCTGTTGGACAACATAATGTACTTTTGAGGCTTTTTAGGTGAGAATGTCGTTGTTTAGATTGCAACTATGCAGTTTATCTATAAGGATAGTGCCTATTTTTTTTTAAATATTTATGATTTCAGAGATTCAGTGCGTTGGCGGCCATCAGCCTATCATATTGAGCAGAGCAAAGAGGGTTGACGTTCCACCGCAAGATGGCGACAGAGACCGCATAATAAGTCCTTAGAGGAGAAAAACTCAGCGTAATTTAAAACTACAGCTGATCAAATCATTATAAAACAGGTAAGTGACATTCTAAGTTGATCTCTCCTTTGTATGTTGTAGCGCTGTATTTATACCATAGTAATCTGCTAGTGTTTGCTTTGCTTTGGCTTTTTCAGGGTTAATTATTGTGATCCCTCGATTGCAACAGAAATACTGAAAAAATAAATGTAGACTGATGGCATTTCATGCTGTTCAGCCTTATAATCCTAAAATGTGAGCAAAATCACCTGTTTTGCATCACTTTAGAGATTACGCTAGAGAATCCTGTTCTGACACCAGCTTCAGATGTGAATGAATGGCGGAAGAAAGTAGTTCCTCATACAAAAGGATTTTTGAGACTCTCTGTGTTTGATTTTCTTTTTATACACACGATTATGCCGTCGAACTGTTGTATAAATGCAATATCACACTGTACAGACAAATCACATTGCTACGAGTGTGATATTGCTTGTATATATATATATATATATATGCGCTAATTGTAATTACAAGTTGTACAAGGAAATAAATGATTTTTAACTCATCAGAGATTTGTAATGAAAGGTGCAGTATGTAGGATTGACCCTAGTGGTAGAACCATGCATTGCGGTCCAAATTCAAAATATTGAAGAGCGTTTTACTTTCCTCTCATGGGACGGACTCAGATTGACAACACAAACAGGAGCGAGGGTTTCTGGCCATCGAGTCTTACACTGTATGCTGCTCAGCTAATTTTTACGTTTTTAATAGTTCTATTATTTACTAAATAAAAAAACACCTTGTGTTAACGTTTTATAACTCTAAATCTGCATCTCATTTCGAAGGCTGCTACTGTCCTCTGGAGTTCACATTTTTAACCACTTTCCAACAAGGCAACCCAATGTGCTGAAATATAATTGGGTAAACTGCCAGTGGGATGGTTATAAAGATCAAAACAAAGACTACCAATTTCCATAACCAATTGATTCTGAACAGAGCCACAAACAGACACACGCAAAGCTTTTTCAGTTTGGATTGTCAAAACACCTCTTAAAAAGTTGTTTCGGATGCGAAAAACAGTAAAAAACGAACACATTTCTAATTTTTTATCACGGATGAAAGTTTTGGAGGCAGTGTGTCAATAACATTAGTGTTAATTTTGTGAACAAATATGATGCAGAAAAATTGATGGGTTTGCTGCGCCAGTCACGTGACAACTATGAATGCGCACGACTCATGTCATGACCCTCAAAAATTGCTAATTGTAATTACAGGTTGTTCAAGGACTTAAACGATTTTTAACTCATCAGAGATTTGTAATTAAAGGTGCAGTATGTAGGATTGACACCTAGTGGTAGATCTAGGCATTGCCGTCCAAATTCAAAATATTGAGGAGGGTTTTATTTTCCTCTGATGGGACAGAATTAGATTGACAACACAAACAGGTTGACTATCGAGCCTTACACTGTACGCTGCTCAGCTAATGTTTACCTTTTTAATAGTTATATTATTTACTAATTAAAAACCACCTAAATCTGAATCTGATTTCGGAGGCTGCTACTGTCCTCTGGAGTTTGCATTTTTGACCATTTTCCACCAAGGCAACTCGGGGTGCTGAAATATAATTGGGTAAACTGGCAGTGGGCTGGTTATAGAGGCCAAAACACAGACAGACTTTCCGCACATATTCAAAGCACAATAACTGACTCCAGCATCGTTTTCCAGATAAACAAGTATGTTGACTTAGCATGTTTCTTAAAAATCTGCAAACATATTAAGGCATTTTGATCCTTCAGAAGAGTCCAAATGTACCTACAGGACCTTTAAGTTAATTACAATGATGTGAATGCAGTTATTTTGTAAGGTGTTAGTACCCTTGTTTGCACCTCCAAGCCATTTCAGTGTTCGATTTGTCTCTTGTATTGAATTGCTGAGCAGCGTTTAAGCTCAAAACCGACTGACGGTTCATTAAGGTGGTCAGGAAGATGGGCACTCACTGATATAAAAGCGAAAGCCTGGATTACAGCGTGACAACACACCTAACATCACGTAACCTTCTTTTCAAGCCACCCTCGAGAGATTAAAAAAAAAAAAAATGACACCAATGTCAGAAAATCCTTCCCATAACAAATAGACGCTATTGTTGCATGTGCACTGCTATCTCACTAAAGACATATGTCTATCGCTTGCACCACATCACAGAGCATCTCCCCAAGATATTTTAATGAAATACGAAGTACAGTCAGCTTCCAGCAGCTTCAGAGGTGCCAGATGCTGAAATCTAAGATTTTGAGGTAACGTGCCACAAAACCTAGGTCAGGGTGGGACTGTGAATGCCAGGAAGCACTTCGAGTTATTTGATCGAGCTGTTCTCTTTCATTGTAGGGATCAGGACCAGCTCTATGTAAACAACATGTCTGGGATATCTACAGTTTGAGTATAAGTAGCGGCCATCTTCAGTAGTCTGGGTAATTTGCGGAGAGCCGTTTTTGATATGTAGTTGTATGCAGGTGTCAGTAGGGGTGCCAAAAACAACAAGCCCAGGCGAAAATGCAGGACTCTGGGCCACTATAGCGGGACTTGAGCAAGAATAACAGAGCAGCAAGGGAAAGAGACTCATAATGTGTACCAGACTACGGCAAATGAGATGGGAAGGTTTCTACACTCATTGACAAACCACAATTCTCAAGTCTAGCTTCAGTCGGGTATACCGTCAAGCACTTTTCCCAACATAAGGCTTGTTCGCTTTTCTCTCAAACTCCTCTCTAATAGTGTTTTGGAAGCTCGCAGTGAAAAAATAAATCCACTGGTTACACAGCCTTTTTTTTTCTTTGTGAAATCATTAGAGTAGCAGAAAATGTCTCTGCGCATACTGCGGGGTATAAGGTTGAGCAACATTTCCTCGTACTTCAAAAAGTCTCAGCAAGAGCTGGCAATTCCAGTCTGACCGCCGCCTGGCTCCAATCACTCGCTGATAAAACACGCTCTGTTTGGGTACAGCCAGCAGCGGTTAAACCCATGAAACAACTACCACTATCATAGCGAGGCTGACACCCACTTATGTCTAAAAAATGTCCTAAAAAGATAGATGCTTATGATACACAGTTAGGCCTGGCTCACACTTTTAATAATCCTTTACGATTGCAGCTTGTCAGACTGCGAGAACGCGATCCCTATGTCACCCTGTAAGATCTCGATTGACACGTTGACAATCAAGACAGACCAAACACAGACACTTGTAGTACTAATTGTTGGAATTGTAATATTTGTCCATTAAAGTTGCAAGTAAGAGAGAACCAGTGTAAATTTTATGGAATAAATAAGGTCGCTGCAAGAAGGTCGCTGGATCGAGTCCCGGCTGTGCTATGTATGTATGGAGCTAGCATGTTCTCCATGTGTTGACGTGGGTTTCCTCCAAGTGCTCCGGTTTCACCCAGAGTCCAAGGACATACGCTGTAAGTAAATTGAATAAATTAAATTGGCTGTAAGTGACACGGTGGCTCAGTGGTTAGCACTCTGACCTCACAGCATGAAGGTCGCTGGTTCGAGTCCTGGCTGAGCCAGTTGGCATTTCTGTGTGGAGCATGTTCTCCCCTTGTTAGCGTGGGTTTCCTCTGGGTGCTCCGGTTTCCCCCACAGTCTAAAGACATACGCTACAGGTAAATTTAATAAACTAAATTGGACGCAAGCGACATGATGGCTTAGTGGTTAACACTGTTGCCTCACAGCAAGAAGGTCACCGTCTCGAGTCCCGGCTGAGCCAGTTGGCATTTCTGTGTGGCGTTTCCTGTGGGTTACCTCTGGGTGCTCTGGTTTACCCCATAGTCCAAAGCTGAATTGGATGAACTAAACTGTTTTTCAAGAATTCACACTTAGCTCATGATTTATACATAGCTTGTTTGGCATGCTGTCCCAGGAGAGAGCCCTGAACTCAAGGGATCCTCGGGCCCAGGGCTCCCTTCCCTCCCTCCCTTCGCTGCTGAGGCTAAGGTGAACTTCCTCAGTGTAAGACATTTAGAAAAAAAGATTGAGGCTTATTTTGTCTATAATATACGTAGAGCATATTTGGACGGTGGGGGGAAACCGGGGAAACCCACGTGGACACGAGGAGAACATGCAAACTCTGCACAGAAATACCAGATGGCCCAGTGAGGGCGCCATTGGTATTCTTGCTGTGAGTGGCAACAGTGCTAGTCACTGGGCCACCATGCCGCCTATTCTGGATAAAGGTGGAAGAAGGGGAGGAGGGGGGTTTCTTCCAGACGAAGATAAGCCGCGGTCACACTGGACTTTACTCCCCATAGACTTCCATTCATACGCACGCGAATGCGTCAGACCGGAAACGCAGGGTCATGCGTCGAGTTTCGCAATTCGCTGCGGTGCAAAGTTCAAGCTTGGTGAACTCTGACCTGCAAAATCGCATCACTTGACTGCGTGAGACCACTGCAGGATCAAAACATGACCTCTCTGAACAGAAATTTAAAACATGGAGCAATCTCTCGGTTTTTTAAATGTCTATTCATCTTGTTTAATCCCGCCCCTTTTCGCAGCCCCGTACGACAGAATTTCGCAAGCTCAAACTCTAGTGTGACCGCGGCTATAGTTGTAGAAAGGAAATGAGGATATATATATAGTGACTTAGCATCCTTTGACTGGAGGATCATGATTAGCTAATGTGGGCCAGCTGGGTTAATCATGTGCACGTGCTCCTCTCTAAATTAGTTTGCTATTAAACTTCACGTAGTGTATGAGTGTGTTTGGGTGTTTCCCAGTACTGGGTTGTGGCTGGAAGGGCATCTGCTGCGCAAAACATTTGGTGGGAAGTTGGTGGTTCATTCCGCTGTGGCGACCCTTGACAAATAAGGAACTAAGCCAAAGGAAAATGAATGAATGGATAATTGAATGTTTGATGATGCTTGTAAGTTTTTTATAGCTTGTATACGGTTGTATTGTGAATAATTGTTTGTGTTGTTATAATTCGGAGTGAGGTCTGTTAATACCACGACACTTTAAGCTGTATTGAATACTGTTACTTAGTACAGTTTGGTAACCTGTCAAATAAAATAAATTCAACTGAAATCAAACAAACGCAAGACTCATCTTGAGTTTGACGTCATCAATCACACGTTACATGTTCAGTAATGGCCGATTTATCCTTCAAGCACATGCGTATGCTCCAGCGCAACCTTCGCACGGTCGTATAGCCCTCGCCATGGTTGACGCTAAGACTGACGTGCACCTCTCAAAAAACATAACTAAAAAACATAGCAAGCTCTGTGATTGGTCGGCTTGGTAGCTGTGGCCAGTGTGGGCAGGACCGAGAGCCAAGCGAACCCGTTGGAGTGAGTGTTTACAATAATAATAATAATAATTCCTTACATTTATATAGCGCTTTTCTAGGCACTCAAAGCGCTTTACATATTGGGGGGAATCTCCTCATCCACCACTAGTGTGCAGCATCCACCTGGATGACGCGACGGCAGCCATTTTGCGCCAGACCGCACACCACACACCAGCTGATTGGTGGAGAGGAAACAGAGTGATGAAGCCAGTTATGATATGGGGAGGGTTCGAAGGCCATGATGGACAGAGGCCAGTGGGCAGATTTGGCCAGGATGCCGGGGTTAATCCCCTACTCTTTTTCGAAGGACATCCTGGGATTTTTAATGACCACAGAGAGTCAGGACCTCGGTTTAACGTCTCATCCGAAAGACGGCGCTCACTGAGCAGTATAGAGTCCCCGTCACTATACTGGGGCATTAGGACCCACACAGACCGCAGGTTGGGCGCCCCCTGCTGGCCTCACTAACACCACTTCCGGCAGCAACCTAGCTTTCCCATGTGGTCTCCCATCCAGGTACTGACCGGGCGCAGCCCTGCTTAGCTTCAGTGGGCGACCATGTGAGAGTTGCAGAGAGCTAGCTGCCGGCAAGTGTTGGAGCGAGTGAACTTTTGTTTTGTGCTTATCTTATGATTAAAGTTGTTTCACGTTCGCAGGTTGCTGACTCAGAATAAGCGAGTTTTAGCTACTTGTACATTAAAGTAGCGTTCAGAAAAAAAACAAAACACCTACGAAAAAACTCCACATAGAGGGAGATAAACACCTACTGCCACCTAGCATTTCGAAAGTGTTCTTGCAGAGCAACACAAACAGCACGCAGAAGTATAAATGCAAGACTACGCGCAAGGCAGGCACCGTGGGTCACACCGTGCACTCGATGCAGATGTGTTAACCGATATTCTGAAATGATTTCTCACAGCAAATATAAACAATAGATAGAGTTCATTTAAGTCATAACATGCCTTGATAATGACCTAAGAAATAAAAAGTTTTGACATTTCTCCTGAAATGATTGGAAGTGATGATTTGGTAATCCGCTTCAGCGCTCCTATCGGTTCTTGACGCCTTTTGTAACCTTGTGTTTCCACTATATCATCATATTTGCACTCAGTGCTGCTGGAAGCGCTTAAACGTCACTGTTCTGAGGCATGTGAAATGTTTTTACATTGGCTGTTATTGTTTTTCCGCTCTCTCTGTGCCGTTTTAATCCCATAATGTGTTTACGTACAACCTCCATATGAATGAACTGAAAACGCTGCGCTTGCAACGTGCCATTGGAAAGAGAGTCTGAGCACGACAAGAGTCTGAAATCTTCTGAAAGTGACAGATTTTGATCAGAAGAAAAATTTGATCGCATTGGCCATTAATCAGGTGTTGTGTCAGAAGAACATATTGTGACCGAAATCACACAGTGTGAGCTGAGCTTAACACGGTTGTGACTAATAAACCCCATTCTGTTAAAATGACATTTATGCTAGCAAGACTGGTGGTTGAGTTGCTGTTAATTAGAGTGTGCTGTTTGCATTGTTTTAGTGCCTCATTCAATAAAGGAATTCTGCAAATCAGGTATGGAGTCAGTTCAGTCTCAAAAATAATACATTTACAAAATATAATTCATACATCCACAATGCAATTCACATAAAAAAAAAATTATTTGTATGTTCAAAACAGGATTCGTAAATACACAAATCCATTTCGTAAATTCAAAACAAAAAATGCACAAATTCAATTCGCAAACTCAAAACACTATTCATAAATACACAAATCCAATTCATTTGGCGAAAAAAATATTTATGATTTTTACTTGTGAACTCACGAATTGTGTTTTGGATTTACGAATTGGATTTTGGAAATGTGAATTGTGCTGTGCATGTATGAATTTTATTTTGTAAATGCATCACATTTTGAGACTGATCTGACTCCAGATATCAAAAAAGAGCCAATAAAACTGTGCAGAATGCAACTTGCACTGTGTAATTCTGATCTAATTCTGAATGCTTAATTGTGGGGAATGAGGGAGATTACAGTGATATGGGATATTCTACTGGGACTGGACGAATACGGTAAATCAGCTAAATACATAACACTGTTTTAGCAATTTTTGGATTTTTTATTGAAATAATTGTAGAAATTGCGCCTTTTAAGGGTTAATAGAGGCTGTGATTTGCATGGGGTGTTTGTTTTTTGTGTTTATTTTTCATAACTTTAATGCGAATACTTGACAAATGCGAAACAACAATGAAACATATTTAAACTTTAATAAATAAAGTAATAATATACTTTCCATTCAACTTTTGACCTTCAACAGAATAATAATAATATTCTCTTATGAATTGGATTTGTGTATTTTGAATCGTGTTTTGAGTTTACGAATTGGATTTGTGTTTTTTTAAATCGTGTTTTGAGTTTACGAATTGGATTTGTGTTTTTTTAAATCGTGTTTTGAATTCACGAATTGGATTTGTGTTTTTTTTAATTGTGTTTTGAGTTTACGAATTGGATTTGTGTTTTTTTAAATTGTGTTTTGAGTTTACGAATTGGATTTGTGTTTTTTTAAATTGTGTTTTGAATTCACGAATTGGATTTGTGTATTTTGACTCATGTTTTAAATTTACGAATTGGATTTGTGTTTTTTTAAATCTTGTTTTGAGTTTACGAATTGGATTTGTGTATTTTTGAATCGTGCTTTTATTTACAAATTGGATTTGTGTATTTTTGAATCGTGTTTTGAATTTACGAATTGGATTTGTGTATTTTTAAATCGTGTTTTGAATTTAAGAATTGGATTTGTGTATTTTCAAATCGTGCTTTTATTTACAAATTGCATTTGTGTATTTTTGAATCATGTTTTGTATTCATGAATAAGATTTGTGTATTTTTGAATTGTATTTTGAGTTTACAAATGGGATTTGTATATTTATGAATGATGTTTTGAATTTTATGAATTGGATTTGTGTATTTTCAAATCGTGTTTTGTATTTACAAATTGGATTTGTGTATTTTTCAATTGTGTTTTTTACTCACAAATTGGATTGTGTAAATGTGAATTGTGTTGTGAATGTATGTATTATATTTTGTAAATGTATTCTTTTTGAGACTGATCTGGCTCCATACCTTTCCCAAAAAGAACACATGTCCAGGAAAAAGAGAACACATGGTCACCCTACTCTGATGCTAATATAACCAGCAGTTTTATGGACAATTTTCCAGCTGTAGGTGTGAATGTCTGCGCAATCTTCTGTATAAGTGGCCTGTTCACACTATTCTGGCAGATTTTTTGTGCCACCGCGCAGTTTTTTTTCCACATTGAACACTCAATGCATTTGGCAAGCGTTCATCTCGATGCAAGAAAAAGCGTGTTCCCACTACCATATAATCAGGAGATAAAAAGAAGAGCCCTGGATGTTGAAACATGTCCCTGCTGACACTGGATAAAACATTTCTATAATTACAAAACAAAGACAGAAATTGTTAATGGTTAAGTGGTGGAGGAACCATTTATACGCAGTGGAATCTGTTCAAGGAAAACAATGGCGAGGGAAAACAGTGAGCCGTAAATTCATAAAAGAAAAGTGTCTGTTTTATGGGTTGGTTTTCCAGTTCTATTCACAAGCTTTGTTTATGACAGATTTTTAGAAAGGAGCCGGGTATGGTTAAGCATACTGGGAGCCGTAAAATAAAGCATGATGAACTCTGAGAGCAGGAAATCTCTTTAGTATGCGCCACAAGTAAAGACAAAACATATAGAGTACAGATGCGGTTTGTGAGTGGTGCTTGTCACCATGCAAGGACAATGATATACGGTTGCTAGGGTGTTCTGTCTGGTTGCTAGGTGGTCAAAGTCAAGTTCTTTATATATGGGTCTCTTTTTAGTGCAGGTCTACAGGATGCTGTTTTAGTCCGCTACATAATTTTTGTAAATTGCACAGTATTTATCTGTAATATGAGCTGTATTTTACTGTAGGAATGTTATGCAGTATCTTACTGTATTTTAAAGTTGCATTGTGAAAATTGCTGCATTTTTTACAGTAAAGATATACAGTCTGTAAATACATATACAAGACAAATGGTGCTGTAAATGTAAATACAGTATTTTAGCTGTAATTGATTTACAGTTACTGGCGAACTGCTGAACTGCAACTATACTGTTAATAATTTCTGTAAATTACACAGTATTTAACTGTAATGCTGTGTTCACACCCGACGCGGAACGCGCAGATAAATCGTGCTATCCGCTCGTAAATAGTTTACTTGCTTCATTCGCGCGTCAAATCCGCTTCATTCGCACATCAAATTCACTTCAGAACAGACGCGGGTTCACATGATGGGCAGGGCTTCTGTCTGCCCGGTGACTGTAGCTTCGTTGCTAAATGGCTAACATGGATTTTACTGAAAAAATAACTGTGTTTATGTGCTTTATGAAGGCTGAAAAACAGCGTCGATACATTTGGAGCAGTGTCTGAGTACACTAGATACTTTCAGAGGTGCACCCAGCTCTGTGAGCTCATAAACTCCTCCAGAAACTTAACCTGGATGACGGAGGCTTTCAGCGGTGCTTCTGACTGAGCCGAACCCAGTTTGATGAACTGTTGTCGGTGTCGGCTGGAGGATTTTCAGGCGCTATGTCATAATCACGCCCCCACAAGAGCAAGCTCCTGATTGGTTAACGCGGCGCGAATGTCCGCTGAAGTTCAGATTTTTGAACTCGAGCGATTCGTGCGATTTGCGTGTTAAGCGCGTCAAGCGCGCAAAATGCTCTATTCGCGCCGGGCCATTCCCGCACATCGCGTCATTCGCGCGTATCGCACCGCAGGATGTCTATTCGCGCCTTTGCATTGACTTAACATGTAAATCACTCACGCTCAACGCTTCTTCTGCGTCGGATGTGTACACGGCATAATAGGAACTGAAATTTACCACAGTAATGTTATGCAGCATGTTACTGTATTTTAAAGTTGCCTTGTTAATGAAATTGCTGTATATTTAAAGATATACAGTGCTGTAAATACACATACAGCAGGATAAATGGTGCTGTAGATGTAAATACAGTATTTTTGCTGTAAATGATTTACAGTAAGTTACTGTAGATTCTGCAGGAAATTATTAGGTGTAGATAAACTTTTTAATGTTTATCACTTAAAAAAAAAACTTCATTGCCCACATAAATTGAAGATTAAAATTGGTTTTCAACAATCAAAAAGCAATAAAAGGATAATACACCTTTCATTTTGTTTGGTACATTGAAATGTGTCCTGTGCCAAAATTAATGACTATCATATAGTTGTACAAGGATTTATAAAAGACGCCGCTTAAAATGTTGTTCATTCATTTATTCATTTTCTTTTCGGCTTTGTCCCTTTATTAATCCGGGGTCGCCACAGCGGAATGAACCGCCAACTTATCCAGCATATGTTTTACGCAGTGGATGCCCTTCCAGCTGCAACCCATCACTGGGAAACATTCACACACACTCATTCACACTCATACACTACGGACAACTTAGCCTACCCAATTCACCTGTACCACATGTGTTTGGACTGTGGGGGAAACCGGAGCACCTGAAGGAAACCCACACGAACACGGAGAGAACATGCAAACTCCACACAGAAACGCCAACTGACCCAGCCGAGGCTCGAACCAGCGACCTTCTTGCTGTGTCTTATATACCAAATAAAATAATAAAATAAATAAAACGTCACACCAAGCATATTTAGAACATAACATTATAGAACATAACATTAAACAACCTAATGCATCACCAAAATACTCCTTTTAAATCTACTTCAAACCTTCAACTAATCAACCAAACTATTTTTTCAGCATTTTGAGGATTTTAATAATTTATTAAACAATGAAACATAGTATGATTACTTATACTTTAAAGGTTAAAGTACATCCAGCAGATGTACAAGATACTATATGTTGTATAATGCTGGGTTCCACCAAATGCGAAGCACCACATCACTCGCTCACACTGATTTTTTTGCTCAGGTAAGCCATAATTTTCATTTATTTGTGTGTTTTCATCAACTTTGTATGTCAATTAATTGCGCAAACACTCGATTCCACTTTTTCTGCGAACCCAGAAAGACTAAAGGACGTTATTCTGTGAAAAAACTGTACTTAGTCCTGCTTTTTACACAGCTACTTGCCACAAAAAATGTAAAAAATAGACACAAAACATTGTTCTAATCTGTAATACTTATAATTAAAGGCAAAGCTGACAGAAACTAAAACAGCTGAATGGAGTATGCACTAACCTGTGCATTATTGTGCCACAAGATGGCGCCAAACGTCATGATAGACTGGATGTGGACATATTCACTGATGGTGATCATTTGCAGTACCCAAATGAGCCTGTGTTATTAAGCAGTTGTTATCTGAAAATAACACACCATGGAATGTCCTGACTGACCAATCAGAATCAAGTATTCCAGACAGCATTGTAATGATACATTTTATAATACATATACACAGGTCCGAAACATGTTACTCCAATTTTAAATAAATATATCTGTTACACTGAATGACAATAATGCATTAATTCACCGGTGTTTTTACATTTGATACGTTATTTAAAAGATACTTTAGACACGTCCTTTCAGTATGCTATTGTTGTATATTCAATTTTTAAATTTAATTTGGATCCATAAAATGGTGTTCCTCATCTTTGGCTCAACAAATAATAGCACAATTCGAAAAGCCCTGTATTCCTCAGTATAAGAAATAATGGGATGTTTGCATCTGCACAGGTCAGTACACAACATTTTTATGGATCATCCAAGTGATGCAATTATAAATCACGTACAAATCCTGCTTCACTGAATTGCACATGATGGCCAACAAATAAAACCAATATTAATGTACGCTTTCCCTCCCATTAGTCACAGTACATCAGCCATGTGTGTCCTTTATTCCATAAAACCACTGCTCACCATTCATACCCACACATTCTGCTGCATCCAGTTCATCAGCGCATGTCCAGATTAAAGTCTTTATCCACTGCTCAACAAATACACTGATTTTTTTCATTCAGCATATTTGCCTTAATAAGTATATATACAGTATATATATATATATATATATATATATATATATATATATATATATATATATATATATATATATATATATATATATATATATATATATATATATGATCAGATCAATAATATCTTGCTTTTCAACATTTAAACACCTCAGTGTTGTTTTCGCTTGCAATCTGCAACACGTTTTTGGGTAATAATCTGAAGTAGTCATCTAAGTGAAGATAATATTTTACTTATATGCAAAAAAAAAAAAAAAAATCATTAAATTACCTTACATGGCTTGTTTTTTTAATGTGTTTCATCAATCTTGGATTCTTTAAACATGATGAACAAGCCACTAATGTGCATATGGGCTCCTTGTCCTCCTATCTTTATTTAATTTTCCATCAGCCTCCAACAAGGTATTTTTAAAAAGGACACCTAGTACCCAGGAATTGCACAGTCTAGTACACTATTGGCAAAGTATCCCAGGCACACTTAGTCTGGTTATACAAGTGTTAAACTAGCCAGCAAGGAAGCCCAAGCACACATAGTATAGTGTTAAGCTGGTCAACAAGGTAGCCAAGGCACACATAGTCTAGTACATTAATGTTAAATTTGTCTGCAAGGTAGCCCAGGCACGCATAGGCTAATAAACTAGTGTTAAACTTTCGGCAAGGTAGCCCAGGCACACATAGTCTAGTTAACTATTGTTCAACTTTTTGGTAACGAAGCCCAGGCACACATAGTCTAGTACATTAATGTAAATTGGTGACCAGGTAGCCCAGGCACACATAGTCTAGTACACTAGTGTTAAGCTGGGTGGCAAGGTAGCCCAGGCACACATAGTTTAGTAAAATAGTGTTACACTATTTGGCAAAGAAGCCCAGGCACACACAATCTAGTACACTAGTGTTAAGCTGGGTGGAAGGTAGCCCAGGCACACATAGTTTAGTAAAATAGTGTTACACTATTTGGCAAAGAAGCCCAGGCACACACAATCTAGTACACTAGTGTTAAGCTGGGTGGAAGGTAGCCCAGGCACAGACAGCCTAGTACACTAGTGTTAAACTGGTTGGCAATGTAGCCCAGGCACACATAGTCAAGTACACTAGTGTTAAGCAGGGTGGCAAAGTAGCCCAGGCACACACAGCCTAGTACACTAGTATTAAACTGGTCCGCAAGGTAGCCCAGGCACACATAGTCTACTAAACTAGTGTTAAACTTTTCAGCAAGGTAGCCCAGGCACACATAGTCTAGCACACTAGTGTTAAGCAGGTTGGCAAGGTAGCCCAGGCACACACAGTCTAGTAAACTAGTGTTAAGCTGGGTGGAAGGTAGCCCAGGCACACACAGCCTAGTACACTAGTGTTAAACTGGTTGGCAATGTAGCCCAGGCACACATAGTCTACTAAACTAGTGTTAAACTTTTCAGCAAGGTAGCCCAGGCACACATAGTCTAGCACACTAGTGTTAAGCAGGGTGGCAAAGTAGCCCAGGCACACACAGTCTAGTAAACTAGTGTTAAACTGGTCGGCAAGGTAGCCCAGGCACACATAGTCTACTAAACTAGTGTTAAACTTTTCAGCAAGGTAGCCCAGGCACACATAGTCTAGCACACTAGTGTTAAGCTGGATGGCAAGATAGTCTAGGCACACACAGCCTAGTACACTAGGGTTAAACTGGTTGACAAGGTAGCCCAGGCACACATAGTCTAGCACACTAGTGTTAAGCTGGATGGCAAGATAGTCTAGGCACACACAGCCTAGTACACTAGGGTTAAACTGGTTGACAAGGTAGCCCAGGCACACATAGTCTAGCACACTAGTGTTAAGCAAGTTGGCAAGGTAGCCCAGGCACACATAGTCTACTAAACTAGTGTTAAACTTTTCAGCAAGGTAGCCCAGGCACACATAGTCTAGCACACTAGTGTTAAGCTGGATGGCAAGATAGTCTAGGCACACACAGCCTAGTACACTAGGGTTAAACTGGTTGACAAGGTAGCCCAGGCACACATAGTCTAGCACACTAGTGTTAAGCAGGTTGGCAAGGTAGCCCAGGCACACATAGTCAAATACACTAGTGTTAAGCTTATAGGCAAGGTAGCCCAGGCCCACATAGTCTTGCACACTAGTGCTAACTTATTCGGCAAGGTAGCCCAGGCACACATAGTCTAGCACACTAGTGTTAAGTTATTTGGCAAGGTAGCCCAGGCACACATAGTCTAGCACACTAGTGTTAAGCAGGTTGGCAAGTTAGCCCAGGCACGCATAGTCAAATACACTAGTGTTAAGCTTATAGGCAAGGTAGCCCAGGCCCACATAGTCTTGCACACTAGTGCTAACTTATTTGGCAAGGTAGCCCAGGCCCACATAGACAGTAAAACATGCAGTCCCATGGCTCAATTGTGCAAAATAGATCTTGGCAATAGATTCACTCGGTTTGGCAGGTGATAATATATATATGCAAGAAACTCTTTGTTTATACATTGAATGAAGTTTTGTAGTTTTGTTTCACATTCGCCTGCTTTGTTGGGGGGGGGGGGGGGGGGGGGGGGGGTTATATGTTTGTTATGTTTGCAGCAGTGTTGTGTTATATTCTCATAAACACCCCTACTCCCTTCACTAGGCTGGCTATGGGCCTGATAGCTGATACAAAGATATCAAAGATACAAAACAGCACAAGCCAAGAGCCATTTCAGAGAGTTTGGAAAGGTAAAGACTGACAGGCCCCGTCTCATTTCACAAGGGCTGTTGAGCATATCAGAAAATGGCCTCAGAGATGCAGTGACACCTTTATTCCTGTGTCCAGCAGAGAGAAACACTAAACAATGAGAAGAAACGCTCAGTATTGTAACCCTGTCCCCGTCTCCTCTTTCCCTCGCAGCAAACGGCACATCCACTAATCAGAGCTCTTCTCGCGTAATGGGAAAGTCAATAGCTGCATACAATCAGTAAACAAATTCTGCTATTTTTAAAAAGAGCCTCCGTCTCCATTTTAGTGCCGGCAATTTAAATTATTCTACCGTGTAACACCTTAATTGTGTAAGACAAAGAGGATGTCGAGAGCACAAAAGAAACATGAGAGGAGCGTAATTTCTGTGCTGCCACGCAGAGATGACATGTGATAAGCATTGAGTGTGGACGCGCCGCCGTGATGCCAAATGACAGTTTGTAGTTAGTCGCCATAATAAGGCTGAGACAAACAGTTTGTCTTTAAGCTGTTGTGAATGTCAGCCTTTTAATGAAGATAAAGAAATGCAGTTAGGAGCGTATCAAAGTCAGCCTGCGCCGAATTCGACTTGTGGATTTCATTATTGGCAGTTAAACAACACCGTTTTTATTTTCATCATTTAAACATCGAGGGTTGCTTTCCAAAGATATTGATCTTCCCAGAGAGGTGGTTTTAATCCACTGTTTCTGCTGGGAATGCTGTATTTATTACGCTGTTGTTAGTGACTGGCATTCAAGATCCTATTAAACTCAAGCTGGAGTTTGGTGGCTTTTAGTCCATTTTTGTTTACTCTTAAGACATTTACATGAATGTGCGCAAACCTTAACTCTAGTTGACGTCTATATAAATTTACAGTCCTCACTTTCAGGGAAAAAAAACACAAAAATGTCAATTTTGAGAGGTCAACTTGCATTAGTGAGTATCTCTTCTGGGGCTGCGTCCGAAACCGCATACTTCCATACTATACAGTACGCTAAAATCAGTATGCGAGCCGAGTAGTATGTCCGAATTCTTAGAATTCGAAAATCAGTTTGCGAGAAGTACCCGGATGACTTACTACTTCCGGCGAGATTCTGAAGTGCGCATCCCATGGACGCTGCGCTATCCCATGATGCCCCGCGAGAGAATTTATGAATGGACGTGAAGCGACGCAACTGACGCAGGTAGGTCACGTGACCATGACAAAATGGCGGATGTAGTACGTCCGAATTCCATTCATACTGCTCACATTCATACTGTATAGAACGTACTTTTCTAACGGCCGAGTAGTACGTTTAAATTCAAATGCAGTCCCTACTGAATAGTAGGCGGTTTCGGATGCAGCCTGGGTCATATTGTCCTTAAAGGGATAGTTCCAGCCTGATCTCACAAGGAAACGTAAGTATTTTACGTTTTGTCAGTTTAGTGGCTAATTCGTACGAGTTCAGTCGTACGAAAATGTACAATATTAAAAAGGAGGCGTGGCACCTAACCCCACCCCTAACCCCAACCGTCATTGGGTGATGAGCAAATCGTACTAATTTGTATGAATTAGATCACACGGATTCATACGAATTAGCCACTAAATCAAAAAGTTACGAATTGCCGTGAGATTGCGTTGGATAGTTCACCAAAAAATACTCACCTCCACTCCTGCCATTGACTACCATAGTATTTGTTTTTTGTACTATGGATGTCAATGGCTGCTGGTTTCCAACATTCTTCAGAATATTTTATTTTGTGTTTAACAAAGGAAAGAAATTAAAAATATTTTTAGAAAGACTTCAGGATCTCTTTAATGAAGGTTCACTTTATTATCTTATCTCAGGTTTTCTTGCTCAGTACTATTATCATCCCCATTTAGTTTTTTACCATACTCTACAACCAAAGACATTTTAACATTATCATTGTTTTGATCTCTATTATGACTATTCTAATGTAATAAACTTGCTTAGTAGCTTACCCGGTACACCGTCACATAACTAACAAAACTAAAAAACATAAGCATGTTCAAATAGTATGGTTGCCTCAAAAGCATTTTTCAATCGCACATCGACGACAGATTTAACGTTTAAAGTATGTTCTCGTTTTTAAACATGATAAAACATTAACCTTTTAGCGACACCCATTAGATTTCAATTGATCTGTCATGACACATAAAATACCAAAATAAACACCATAATCATATTTATAAGTTCCTCTATGACCCATTTTGGCCCCTCTTAATTACCATTTCTCTTTAAAGCTGTCTTGACGGAAAACCATGTATTTAATTTTGGTTTAGAAGGCTGCCTCAATATGTGCGAGTGCGACTGAAAATGCGAATTTGAAGAGTACAGTAGCCCCTTCTGAAATGAGACGCAGATGTTTTTTAATTAGCAGATAATACAAGCAAATAATCTTCTAAAGCATTTCATATTATATTTGCAGGTATTTTAGAAACATGCTAAGTGAACATTCTTGTTTATCTGAAAACAATGCAGTTATTCTCCTTAATAAAAGTGTGTTCAGTGTCAGAATGTCTGTTGTTATATTTCAGCAGCCCAGGTTGTCTTAACGGAGAATCGCGTATTTAATTTCAGTCTTCAAGGCTGCCTCAAAGTATGTGAGCCGACTGAAAATGTGACGTCCAGAGGACAGTAGTGGCCTTCGAATTGAGACACAGATGTTTTTTAATTAGACAAATAATACAAGCAAACAATCTTCTAAAGCATACCATATTACCTTTGCAGATATTTAAGAAACAAACATACTGAAAAATAATGTAAAGTCAATTATTCTTCTTTGTAAATGTGCGTTGAGTGACAGAATGTCTGTCATTGTTTTGGCCTCTATAACCAGCCCACTGAAAGTTTACCCAATTATATTTCAGTACTCCTTGACGGAAAATTGTGTATTTAATTTCCGTCTTGAAGGCTGACTCAATATATACAAGTGCGACTGAAAATGTGAACTCCGACGAGAGCAGCGGCCTCCGAAATGAGACGCAGACGTTTTTGTAATTAACAAATAATACAAATATTACAAACGTAAACATTCACTCATCAGTTTACATTCTAAGACTCGATCGTCAGGCATGCTCACTTCTGTTTGTTTCGTCAATCTGGCAACCTGCAGCACTCATCAAAAAAGCCGAGTTAAAAAAAAACTCTCCAATATTTTGAATTTGGACTGCAATACCTAGTTCAACCACTAGATGTAAATCCTACATACTGCTCTCACCTTGACTCACTGTTTTAAGTTCTAGAGTTCAGTGTCGGAATGTCTGTTTTGGCTTCAATAACCAGCCCACTACCAGTTTAGCCAATTATATTTCAGAGTCCCGGGTTGCCTTGACGGAAAACTGCATTTTTAATTTCAATCTTGAAGGCTGCTGCAAAGTATTTAAGTGTGACTGAAAATGTGACCTCCAGAGGACAGTAGCAGCCTCTGAAATGAGACATAGTTTTTTTTATTAGCAAATAATAGAAATATTACAAACTTAAACGCTAGTTAATCAGTTTACATTTTAAGGCTCTGTCGTCGGGCACGCTCACTTCTGTTTGTGTCGTCAATCTGGCAACTTAAACTAGTCGTTAGAAGAGCCAGGTGAAAAAATAGCTCTCCAATGTTTTGAATTTGGACTGCAATACCTATTTCAACCACTAGTAAACTGTACCTACTGAACCCACATTGACTCACTGTTTTAAGTTCTAGGGTTGGATGCTGTTATTGCAGATTAAAGTTTGGCGTATAACTTTTGATCACTCAACTTTTGATATTTAAAGGTGCAGTATGTACGTTTTTTTGACTCTTCTTAAGAATACCATACTATGTTTGTAGATATTTAAGAAACATGCTAAGTGAATATACTTGTTTATCTGAAAAACAATGCTAAAGTCACTTGTTCTTCTTTAAAAAATGTGCGTTCAGTGTCAGAATGTTTTGGCCTCTATAACCAGCCCACTGCCAATTTACCCAATTATATTTCAGCACCGCGGGTTGCCTTGACGAAAAATCGTGTATTTAATTTCAGTCTTGTAATTAGCAAATAATACAAATATTATGATTGTAAACATTCGCTCATCAGTTTACACTGTAAGGCTCGATCACCAGGCACGCCGAAAAGGCTACAGTCTCCGAAATGAGACACAGATGCTTTTTAATTATCAAATAATAAACATTAGCTGATCAATTTACATTGTAAAGCTCGATGATCAGGAACGCTCACTTCAGTTTGTGTCGTCAATCTGGCAACCTGCATCACTCATCAGAGAAGGTAAAAATAAAGAATAGTAAAAAAAAAAAAATCCAATATTTTGAATTTGGACTGCAATAAAATCCCACATACTGCTCCCACCTTGACTCACTGTTTTAAGTTCTAGAGTTGGATGCTGTTATTGCAGATTGTGTTTGATACTTAAAGGTGAAGTATGTAAGTTTTTGACTCTTCTAAAGCATACCATAATATGTTTGCAGATATTTAAGAAACATGCTAAGTGAACATACTTGTGTATCTGAAAAACAATGCTAAAGTCAGTTATTCTCCTTAAAAAAATGTGCATTTAGTGTCGGAATGTCTATGTTTTGGCCACTATAACCAGCCCACTGCCAGTTTAGCCAATCATATTTCAGCACCCTGGGTTGCCTTGATGGAAAACTGTGACTGAAAATGCGACCTCCAGAGGACAGTAGCAGCCTCTGAAATGAGACATAGTTTATTTTGTAAATTAGCAAATAATACAAATATTACAAACTTTAACATTATTTAACCATTGTAAGGCTCTGCCGTCACTACTGTTTGTGTCATCAATAAAAAAATGTTTTAAAAAAACTCCAGTTTTGTCTGTGCCAATATCCTAGTAGTTAGAGTGTTGACACATAGAACTAAGGTGATAATGGCGACCTGAGTTCGATTCCTGGCTCGAGGTCCTTTTCTGATCTTTCCCTTGACTCTGCTTCCCACACTTTCCTGTCTGTAATCTCCACTGTCCTGTTCATTAAAGGTGAAAATCCCGAAAAAAAAAAAACCCTCCAATATTTTGAATTTGGACTGCAATACCTAGTTCAGCCAGTAGGTGTAAATCCCACATACTGCTCCCACCTTGACTCATTATTTTAAGTTCTAGAGTTGGATGCTGTTATTGCAGATTGTGTTTGATACTTAAAATTTTTTGACTCTTCTAAAGCATACCATAGATATTTAAGAAACATGCTAAGTGAACATACTTGTGTATCTGAAAAACAATGCTAAAGTCAGTTATTCTCCTTAAAAAATGTGCGTTCAGTGTCGGAATGTCTATGTTTTGCCCTCTATAACCAGCCCACTGCCAGTTTAGCCAATCATATTTCAGCACCCTGGGTTGCCTTGATGGAAAACTGTGACTGAAAATGCGACCTCCAGAGGACAGTAACAGCCTCTGAAATGAGACATAGTTTATTTTGTAAATTAGCAAATAATACAAATATTACAAACTTTAACATTATTTAACCATTGAAAGGCTCTGCCGTCACTACTGTTTGTGTCATCAATAAAAAAATGTTTTTAAAAAACTCCAGTTTTGTCTGTGCCAATATCCTAGTAGTTAGAGTGTTGACACATAGAACTAAGGTGATAATGGCGACCTGAGTTCGATTCGTGGCTCGAGGTCCTTTTCTGATCTTTCCCTTGACTCTGCTTCCCACACTTTCCTGTCTGTAATCTCCACTGTCCTGTTCATTAAAGGTGAAAATCCCGAAAAAAAAAACCCTCCAATATTTTGAATTTGGACTGCAATACCTAGATCAGCCAGTAGGTTAGCTTTAAAATGCCTTATACGATGCGATAACGTCTTTTAACTCAGAAGAACTGCTTTTTTCACAGGAGTTGAGTAAACAAGTAAAAGCTAAAGGTTTTTTTTATTGATGTTGTTGCGCTGGCTGGAAATGTTTTACAGCACCAACATCTTTCGGGTTCCATGAATCACGCAACCCTTGTGATCTGATGTTAAGCAACATGCGAGAGAGCCTGTGGCTGATTTTTACGGCTGTATTTCTGAAGCACAGCGCAGCGCAGTGCTGTGTGAGTAAGCCGTGAATAGCTGTAAAACTCTAGAGACTGAATGGTCTGCCTTGCTGACGGTGTGTGAGAAGGAGCAGGTGCGGCTCCATCTAGACCTGGCCAGACTCATGACTCAACAAACACTAAACTATTGCGTGACAGGAAGCCTTTACATACCACACACACCTCCTGACAGAAAAAAACATACATCCGACAAACACACACACGCCAACAGCAAAGACATCAGAGAAATCTGCGTGTCCCTGTTTATTGGTATAAAGATTAATGTATGAAGTAAATAATACAGGGAAAGGTTTATACATATATTCATGTAATACTATCTTTTCCTTCTGTGACATTTATTTATGTTACTTGTTTAAATTTTGGTCGTTGTTGTGTTCTTCATTTGTACTAAACTACCGAATGCAATGTTAAAAAAAATAATTATTTGTTTTGTGCAGCCTACATTGGGTCACACTTTATTTTGATGGTCCGTTTGTTGAATTTAAGTTACATTGCAACTAATTATCATTAGATTATAAGTAGACTGTTAGGTTGGGGTTAGGGTTAGTGTAAGTTGACATGTACTTGCAAAGTTTCTTATAGTCAGTTAAATGTCTGTTGAAGGACTGTTAAATGTCAGTATCAACAGATATTAAGTAGACAGTCTACTAATACTCAAATGGACCATCAAAATAAAGTGTTACCCTACATTGTACTTCATTTGTTCATGTTTGGAAAGATACATTGGCCTTGTATTGATACTTTAACATACTTTAGCAAAATATAATAAGCAAAATGATTTTACAAATGTATTCGTTAATGTTTACTGACGTAATCATTAACAGAAAAAAGTCAATTGTACTGAGGATATACACTGTACTGTAAATTTACTGTATTTTCCATTATTTTAAACGAAGGAAACATTCGTAATTTAACAGAAAATGTCATGGTAATTTTCTGCCAGTAAATTATTCTGCTTTTTAATAGAATTTTTTTTTTAAATCTAACAAAATAACTTACGATTAAGGTACAAAAACCAGAACACCCTAATTTATATGTCATAGAAAAATATTAAATACAAATTTAAAATAGAGGAAAAATCAAAAGAAGCACAAAAATTGAAAACTTTAGGTGAAATTTTGTAGGTTGTATGGGCCGGTATAAGATTCTGACAGTATAACCTTGCATAAAAAGATCACAATTTCACGGTATTGTGATTAATGCTCTAAACTACGTTCTTTTTTAAATGTCAGGGTAAAAAAACAAAAACGTTATTCTCTTTTGAACACAATATCTTTTATTTTGAGAAACATTTATGATATTTTGGAACAGTAAACATATCAGGCTAAATGAATTATTGACTTCTGCTGTCTTCATTTGTTTCAAAAACTGATTTTTTTGCAATTTAAAACAGCATCATTGGATATCTTTTCTGCTGAAGATACTGTTGTAAAAAAAAAAAAACGCAAATAAAAAAATCTTACTCATACCTAGGCCCACATGGAATCTGCGAGCGCAGAAATCCACAGATTTCCGCAGATTTTAAGCCCATCATTCAGTCTACTTATTTACTTGTGTGTGCATTCATATTTATTCAATTATTATATTTATTTAAATTAATTTCACTAAAATTATTATGGTACAATAATAGTAATATTAAAATGTTCATATGATTTATGTATAGTTTGTAAAGTAATATTTTCTGTCTTTTAGCAGATAGATTATATGAGAAACTTGCTTTGATAACCAAATAAGTGAATCTAATGGGATTTGCAATGTAAAAAGTGAAAAAGGTATCATTTTTTTAATACATTAAGTTTTTAGTTATGATACTCCTAAAATCATTCCGCATAAATCCGCAGAATTTTTTTTTTTTTACGAAATTCTCAGCAGAAATAGCAAAAAATGTCCGCAGATTCTGTCTGGCCCTACTCATACCTTAGGAACGGTATTGCAGAAAATGTTGACGGTTTTAAAACCTTGACTTTTCCAAACCGCGGGATACCTTAAAAACGGTTATATACACTTATATAAAGACATATCTTACATTTTATATAATAAAACAGACAAAAAAATTGGATTGGGGATTGTCAAACGTTAGTGAAACGTACATAATTGTCATGATGAATGGTTCGATAATAGAAATGTGTGTAATGTGTGCAAAGACAATAATAAAATAAATAACTTTAGTGAAACGTATCCAATTGTTATGATGGACCGTCTATCTAAACTCTTTCTGGAGACAATTTAAATGTAATAAAAAAATAGGAATGTGTGTTAGCAATGACGATAAATAATTAAATAAACATAATAAAGTATATAAACTAGAATAAACAATAATAATAATAATAATAATAACAAATTATTCAATAAAGATTAGTAAATAAGAAAACAATAATAAATAAACAATAACAAACAAATAAATAAACAAACAAAACTAATAATAATAATAATAATAATAATAATTTGCATTAGTGAAACGTACATAAATGTCACGAGAGAAGGTCTATCTAAATTCTTTTTGGAGACAATTAAACTGTAATAAAATAATAAGAACTTGTGTATGCAATGACGATAAATAAAGTAAATTTAATAAAGTATAATAACTAGAGTGAATAATAATAATAATAATAATAATAATAATAATAATAAATTCCATAAAGTATAATAAATAAGAAACAATAATAAATAAATAATAACCAACAAATAAATAAACAAACAAATAATAATAATAATAACAAATTAAATAAAATATAATAAATAAACAATAATAAATAAATAATAACAAACAAATAAATAAACAAACAAATAATAATAATGTACATTAGTGAAACGTACTTAATTTTTATGATAGACAGTCTATCTAAACTCATTTTGGACAATTTAAATGTAATAAATAATGGGAATGTGTGTTAGCAATGATGACAGATGAATAAAATGAAGTATAATAAATAAAATAATTAAAATTAAAAAAAAAATTAATTACTTCATAATAATAATAATAACAAATAAATAAAGGGTGACGCAGTGGCGCAGTTGGTAGTACTGTCGCCTCACAGCAAGAAGGTCGCTGGTTCGAGCCTCAGTTGGGTCAGTTGGTGTTTCTGTGTGGAGTTTGCATGTTCTCCCTGCGTTCGCATGGGTTTCCTCCAGGTGCTCCGGTTTCCCCCACAGTCCAAAGACATGTGGTACAGGTGAATTGGGTAGGCTAAATTGTCCGTCCTGTATGAGTGTGAATGAGAGTGTATAGATGTTTCCCAGAGATGGGTTGCAGCTGGAAGGGCATCTGTTGCGTAAAACATATGCTGGATAAGTTGGCGGTTCATTCCGCAGATTAATAAAGGGACTAAGCCGAAAAGAAAATGAATGAATGAAATAAAATATAATAAATAAAAATAAATAAATAAATAAAAATCTATTTTAAAAAATTAAATAAATAAATAACAACAACAAAAACAACAAATCAATTCCTACACCCCCCTTGATAGAAATCATGATGCATTTATTTCTTCAATCTTTTCCCTGCACCTTAACTGACTGTGTCTGGTGCGGTGGAAAGCTTTCAACAAATACAGACGAAACACAGACAGACGCACAGTGTGAGACAGACAAACCCCATACCTGGCAGGTGTGTGTGTGTGTGTGTTTTGTGAGTGTGTGTGCGCGCAGCGAGGGCAAATGGCAGCGTTGGCGGTGTCTGAATGCAGTGTTTTTATCTGGCTCAGTGATGCGGAAGAGGAAGCCTTGAGATGCGCAGCGCTGTTGTGTGGATCTGACTTCCTGAAAATAGAGACACACACTGACTAGATCACCACTGTACACACACTCTCACACACACACTCGCTTCATATACAGCTGAAGACAAACTATTAGCCCTCCTGTCAAATGTTTATGCTTTTTCAAATATTTAAGTAAAGAAATCTTCACAGTATTTCCTATAATACTTTTTCTTCTGGAGAAAGTCTTATTTATTTTAGCTTTTAGTAGAATAAAGCAGTTTTTAAAAATTGTAGGTTAATATTATTAGCCATCTTAAGATGTTTTTCCTTCAATTGGCTACAGAACAAACAAATATTATCTAATAACTGTTATCTATTAACTGGCCTACACTGTAAAACGTTTACTTTCAATTTTACAGTAACTTACTGACAATTTTGGTTAAATTATAGTAAATCACAGTAGATTTTAGTTGCCATTAAGACTGTAAACAATTGGATTAGCTACAGAACAAACCACTTTTAACTAATAATTTGCCTACACTGTAAAATGTTAATTGTACATGTACAGTAAATTACTTTATTACAGTAAATAAATTTACAGTAAATTACAGTAAATTCTGCTTGCCAGTAAACCTGTAAACAATTCGATTGGCAACAGAACAAACCACTTTTGTCCAATAACTTGCCTACACTGTGAAACATTTACTGTACATGTACTTGTACAGTAAATTGCTGTTTGCAGTAAGTTTCTTAATTACAGTTAATTAATTAGCAGTACATTTAGGTTGCTAGTAAGACTAAACATGTTGATTGGCTACAGAACAAACCACTTTTGTCCAGTAACTTGCTCACACTGTAAAACATTTACTGTACATTTACAGTAAATTACCGGTTGCAGTAAATTACCTAATTACAGTACATTACATAATTACAGTAAATTAATTTACAGTAAATTACAATAAATTCTGGTTGCTAAACAAGTTAAATGGCTACAGAACAAAGCACTTATGTCCAAAGAATTTCCTACACTGTAAAACATTTACTGTACATTTACAGTAAATTACTGGTTGTAGTAAATTATTTAATGACAGTAAATTAATTTACAGTAAATTACAGTAAATTTTTGCCAATAAGACTAAACAATTTGATTGGCTACAGAACAAACTATTTTTGTCCAATAACTTGCCTGCACTGTAAAACATTTACTGTACATGTGCATTTAAAGTGAATTAGTGGTTGCAGTAAATTATTTAACTACA
This sequence comes from Danio kyathit, assembly GCA_903798195.1. Lineage (NCBI taxonomy): Eukaryota > Metazoa > Chordata > Actinopteri > Cypriniformes > Danionidae > Danio > Danio kyathit. The sequence continues at coordinate 3,570,027 of LR812527.1, read as the reverse complement.
GTAAATTACTTTACAGTAAATTTAGGTTGCCAGTAAGACTAAACAATTTGATTGGCTACAGAACAAACCATTTTTGTCCAATAACTTCCCCACACTGTAAAACATTTACTGTACATTTACATTAAATTACTTAAAGTAAATTATTTACAGTAAATTACAGTAACTTTTGGTTGCCAGTAAGAGTAAACAATTCGAGATTGGCTACAGAACAAACCACTTTTGTCCAATAACTTGCCTACACTGTAAAACAGTTACTGTACATATACAGTAAATTACCGGTTGCAGTAAATTACTTAATTACAGTTAATTAATTTACAGTAAATTGCAGTACATTTTGGTTGCAGTAAACAATTCGATTGGCTACAGAACAAAGCACCTATGTCCAAAAAACATGTACTTTTACAGTAAATTACTGGTTGCAGTAAGTTACTTAAATACAGTAAATTAATTTACAGTAAATTCTGCTTGCCAGTAAGACTGTAAACAATTTGATTGGCTAAAGAACAAACCACTTTTGTCCAATAACTTGCCTACACTGTAAAACTTTTACTGTACATTTACAGTAAATTACCGGTTGCAGTAAATTTCTTAACTTACAGTAAATTAATTTATAGTAAATTTTGGTTGCCAGTAAGACTGTAAACAATTTGATTGGCTACAGAACAAACCACTTTTGTCCAATAACTTGCCTACACTGTAAAACATTTACTGTACATTTACATTTACAGTAAATTACTGGTTGCAGTAAAATATTTAACTACAGTAAATTACAGTAAATTTTGGTTGCCAGTAAGACTGTAAACAATTTAATTGGCTACAGAACAAACCATGTTTGCCCATTAACTTGCCTACACTGTAAAACATTTACATTTAAAGTAAATTACTGGTTGCAATAAATTACTTAATTACAATAAATTAATGTACAGTAATTACTTTCAATTTTGGTTAAGTAAAACATACACAGTATATATATATATATATAAAAAAATAAATAAATAAATAATAAAAAGGGAGGAGATACAGTATATAAACCAATGGGGAAAAATATATGGACTTATATATATGGACTTGCTGTTTGGAGATGAATTACATACGATTGAAGCCAAAATAATTCGCCATCCTGTGAATTATTTTTTCTTCTTCAAATATTTCTCAAATTATGTTTAACAGATTCAGGAATTTTTCACAGTATGTCTGATAATATTTTTTCTTCTGGAGAAAGGCTTATTTTGTTTTATTTCGGCTGGAATAAAAGCAGTTTTTAATTTTTTTGTTTGTATTGCAAACATTAAATAAAAGTTAAAAATGTATTTTTTTTTATTTCATATATTAAGTTTTTGGTTAGTTACGATACTCCCAAACTTATTCCGCATAAATTTGCTGATTTGTTTTTTTTTTTTTTTACAAAATTCTGCACAGAAATAGCTAAAAATATCTGTCTGGCCCTAGTTGTAAGTAATTATTTGTTAATAAAATGATTATGTTTATATATGTGTTGAAAAACATCTTGCGAAATAACATTTTAAAAAGAATGAACTGTTTACAGGAGGCCAAATCATTTTGTGTTTGTCCGAATGAGGCTTCAGGACACAAAAGGCCTTTAATCCCGTAATAGAGGAGCTGATTTTGGGATCGGGGGGTGAATGGTTTGTGCCGCGGCCTCATGTGGAGTGGTCAGAAGAGTGACCGTCTGCTCTTCGCCTGCTGCTGCCAATGAGAATCCAGAAACGCAAACAGCAATAGGGCTGAAATTGCTTTAGATTGATGACACGGGGCTCCAGGTTCGTTCGCCGGGGCCACAATAACGCAGCCAATCTGACAGCAGCAAATCATTCAAGGGCACTTTAAGAGTGACCTCTGGAGGAGTGAAGGAACCCATCTGTACGCAGATAAACAAAAACACGGTCAAGATCTGTTTGGACTTGCTGTTTGGAGATGAATTACATACGATTGAAGCCAAAATGATTCGCCCTCCTGTGAATTATTTTTTCTTTTTCAAATATTTCCCAAATGATGTTTAACAGATTCAGGAATTTTTCACTGTATGTCTGATAATGTTTTTTCTTCTGGAGAAAGGCTTATTTGTTTTATTTCGGCTAGAATAAAAGCAGTTTTTAATTTTTTTAAAAACATTTTAAAGTGAATATTATTAGCCCCCTTAAGCAATATTTTTTATCAATTGTCTATAGAAGAAACCACTGTTACACAATGATTTGCCTAATTACCCTAAATTTAACCTAGCTAAGCCTTTAAATGTCACTTTAAGCTGAATACTAGTATCCTGAAAAATATCTAGTCAAATAATATTAAAGATAAAAGAAATGAGTTATTAGAAATGAGTTATTAAAATTATTAGTTTTGACTAACAAGGTAACAGCACTCAGTTATCTTAGTCACTGAGGATTTTATGTAGATTTTCAATAAGGTTTACATCAGGGCTTTGGGCTGCCATTTCATTATTTTAATTTTTCCAACGTTAAGGAACCGATTTACATGTTTTGCAATTATGCAAAACCATGTCTGTCATGTCTGTTTAAAGGCTTGTGCACACCGGGACAATAATTTAGCACGGTAATCTGAACATTGTAATAATGGCACGTAAAGTCAGGTGCGTGGAGTGGGGCAGATTGAAATGGGTCCCCAAATCATCAATTTTCCCAAAGGGAAGTTTATTTATAAACTAATTTCGAGAGGATCACGTGCTTATGATTGCTAGTGGCTGGACCCACATTATCCAAATTCACTATGCACCAATCAGATGATCCCTAAGCTACTACAAATACCCCGGGTTTCACATCACCGCTATCTTCGCTTTGAAGAATCCCCCCTTCCACCCCTACTCCTCCTCTTTCCTAGATGGGTGACACGGTGGCCCAGCGCTTAGCGCTGTTGCCTCACAGCAAGAATATCAATGGTTCTAGGCTTTACCAAACCAGCGGGCATTTCTGTGTGGAGTTTGCACGTTCTCCCTGTGCTCACGTGGGTTTCCCCCGGGTTCTCCGGTTTCCTCCCACCGATTAAAAACATGCAACCTAAGTTGACTAATCAACACTATAGACTTGCTCCCTATCTAGTACCTATCTCATTAAAGAGAACTACTATCTGCTCTTTAATCACTACGACAGGGAAGTTCTCAAGATCTACCTGAGCTCGATCTCCCCTCTCGCCTTGCAACGGGAGGGAGCCCCGGGCTCGAGGATCTTACGAGCTCAGGGCTCTCTCCCGGGACAGCATGCCAAACAAGCTTTATAATCAATCATCAGCTAAGTGTAAACTCTTGAAAGCCGTTTCCTAAAATCCTCCAGCATCTGTGGCCTTCATAGTGACAGATAAAACCCAGCTGATACAGCTGAAGTCAAGATTATTATACTTTTTTAAATATTTCCCAAATGATGTTAAACAGAGGAAGGAATTTTTCACAATATTTCCTATAATATTTTTTCTTCTGAAGAAAGTCTTATTTGGTTTATCTTGGCTACAATAAAAGCTGTTATTTTTAACCTTCCTGTCGTGTTCGGGTTAAATCTGACCGATTTACAACTTAAAATACTCATAAATATTGTGTTTTACATCTGATTGCCTCAAGGCCTTATGATATCATCCACACTGTGCACTTGAACATAAAAGTGATGATCACCTCTTTTATTGAATTTTGAGTGTTTTAATCAACCTTGTTACACCTGTGGTGTTCCCAGTCAAAAGTGACCACCATAGGAAATTAATGGGTATCCAGACTATAGTCATCCACAGAAAACATCCCTATACACACCACCCCAGCTCACTCACTCACCCACTTACTCACTCACTTCAGACTGAACAATGTCTTTTGCAGGTACACATCTCTGTTCCGCGCTCATGTGCCAATCCTCCAGCCTGATCTCACAAGGAAACATAACTATTTTATGTTTTGTCAGTTTAGTGGCTAATTCCGTATGAGTTCTGTTGTACGAAAATGTACAATTTTTAAAAGGAAGCGTGGCCCCCAACCCCACCCCTAAACCCAATCATCATTGGGGATGAGCAAATCGTACTAAAGTGTATGAATGAGATGGTACGAATTCATACAGATTAGCCACAAACTCCAATGTGAATCAACATCCTGATAAAACAATTGTTATGTGAGCCCAATCTTTCTTTCTTTTCTTCAGTCATTCTTTGTTTAGCCTATCTCTGGGTGTAGCAGGAACACTTTTAGCTTAGCTTAGCATTAAATATTTTTTTGGATTAGACCATTAGCATCTCACTCAAAAATGACCAAAGTATAACTAGTGCTAGTTCTGTGTCCATGCTCACCATCTATACCCTCAGTCTCTATTCCCTAGTACACTAATGTAGTCCAATTGAAGGACTAAATGAAATTTCAAGCACTCAATACACAGGAAAGTATACCGTTTTATTTGTGCTTTGCTGGTTGATATATCATTCAGGGGTGCGTTTCCCAAAACCATCGTTAGCCAACTAAGGTCGCAAATTCCATCGTTGCAAACATAGTTTGTTGATTTGCCGTTTCCCAAATCCATCGCTCCAACGAACATTCGCAAACTGCGTCGCAAACTTGAGCACTTGAAACGACACCTCTGGAGCTGTAGTTAGAAGCATAGTTCCTGGCTGTGTCCTATTCCCACTCATCCCCCCTATGCCCTATTCATTTAGAACATTCTAACATTCAAAGTTGGAATTATTAAAAATAAAAAAGCATTAAGTTAATCTCTCTTAGGTGTAATTTGCTTTCAAAGTAATTTTACAGTTCAGTTTTAGTGATCTTCATGTTTACAGTTGTGCTCCCTTCGCAGTGCACTTTGAAAACATTGATATCATTTTGAACACAGCCTCATGGCGAAAGCTATAGGTGACCTATTATTTAAAAGCGGAATTTATGTTACGTCTCCAAAGCTTGTGAAAATAAAAAACATAGCATACGTTAATGCTTTTAATTTATAGCAGGTTATCTCTACTGTATATGACATGGGTCAAATTGTAAAAGTAGACTTTTCAAAAAAAATAAATAAATAAATAAACAATATCCTACTAAATAATAATAATCATCATCATCATCATTAATATTATTATTAAAGTAAATATATTTATAATAAATCGCCTCATTATTTATTTATTTATATGAGTTATATATGATATTAGAATAGTGTCAGCTTTTGTAAGTGATTTTATGTTTTAGAATAGAATATGTAATGTTCAACTTCTCAATAATATTAGTAAAGCAAACACAGGCTCTATATGTGCCATTTACATATATTTCAATCATTATGGAAAGCGAGTGCATGTTTTTAAAAAACTAATAATGGATTTTTTTTTAAGTGCGTGTGCGTGTAAAACAATATAATTTGCACAAAGAAATGATGGGGTTGTTCTCTAAAGAAGTTACTCCACCCCGTTTAGAGCATCAATATGGGTGTTTTACATTATAACTAACGTGGTTCAAGCGAAGGATCTGCGACAGAGAAACTAGGGGTTTTGGGAAACACTCGTCACTACATCGTTCTTTCCCCAAACGATGCACCGTACTATGATAGTTCAGCCATGAGTTACATCGTTGTTTGGGAAACGCACCCCTGATTAAATAAAATTTCAATTTCTTTGGTCAGACCCAGTTATTTTAGTGAGCTGTCTTTTAGTAATAAAACAAAGTGTTTTGATTTCTGTTATCTATTGTTCATTTTGTAATACAGTTTCAGTGCCTATTTGTATTTTCACTGCACTTATTTTAAGACATTGTTCACAGCTAAAGAATGTTGAATAAAAAATAGGTGGTGAAAAATGTTTTTTTGTGCTAATATAAGAGCAGTTAAAACACACCGGTCAATTTTGACCAGGAACGTTAAAGTTAGGGGCGGGATGTGAACATGACACGAGGGTTAAGGTCAATATTATTAGCCCCCTTAAGCAATATTGTTGTTCAATTGTCTACAGAACAAACCACTGTTATACAATGACTTGCCTAATTACCCTAACTTTAACCTAATTAACCTAGTTAAGCCTTTAAATGTCACTTTAAGCTGAATACTGTGACTGGAGTGACTATAATCGCATGATTGGAAGGATGCTGCTGAAAATGTAGCTTTTACTGTAAAAAAACAATGCAGGTTCCACACAATTCATTCATGTTGTCCCAACACAAATCGATTAAATTAACTTAACACATTTAAGTGGATTAAACATAAAACAATTAAGTTGTCCCCAAAAATTTCAAGAATTGTGTTGATTTATCTCATTTAACATAAGTAGTTTGAACAAGCAGCAAAATCTTCTTTTTGAGTGTTGAGTCGAACACTGTAAAAATAAATGGTTGTGAAAACATGAAAAACAAGGCAACTTGATGCAGTAAGGATTTTGAGTTGTCCCAACTCAAACTTTGAGTTGTTTGTTCTTCTCAGTAACAATATTTTGTTCAGCTAACATAATTTTGTTTATTCATGCAGTTGATTATTGTATTTTACTAATAAAGATATTCTTGTCACATCAACTGAAGCAACAGTAGTCGGCGCCAGTGGTGTAGTAGTTAGTGTGTCGACACATGCACTCCGGTGTTCACGGCGACCCGAGTATGATTCCACCTTGCGCTCCTATGCTGATTCTTCCCCTCTCACTGCTCCCCATTCTTTCCTGTCAATACTCTCTACTGTCCTATCAAATAAAGGTGAAAACCCCCAAAAAAATAATGATAAAAAAACTGAAGCAACAGTTACTGCTATTGAGTCAATTTATTTGTGTCTGTTTAGTGGATGACTTTTTTCAAATTTACAAAATAAGCAATTAGTACTAGTTAGCATATCATCCTGCTTTTAATCATTTTATTTACAAATGACAAACAAACTTCATTCATTTTCCTTAGTCCCGTTATACATCAGGGGGCGCCACAGTGGACTGAACCGCAAACTTATCCAGCATATGTTTCACACAGCGGATGCCCTTTCAGCTGCAATCCAGTACTGGGAAACAGTCATTCACACTCAGACACCTGAACCACTTGTCTTTTGACTGTGGGGGAAAACAGAGCACCCGGAGGAAACCCATGTGAACACAGGGATGCCAACTGACCCAGCTGGGGCTCGAACCAGCGACCTTCTTTCTGTGAGGCGACTGTGCTACCCACTGTGTCACCCCTCTTACAAGCAACAGATAAACAAGCAAATTATTTTAATATCAACATTCCTGTTCAACACAAAAATGTTTGTCGAGAAAACTCATGCAGACATAACATTTTAGCGAGTATTGTTGATATCATATATTTTTATGTCGACCAATAGTTATTCACAACTCTTAGTATACAGTTGAAGTCAGAATTATTAGCCTCCCTGAATTTCTGTTTAACGGAGAGCAGATTTTTTCAACACATTTCTAAACATAATAGTTTTAATAACTCATTTATAATCACTGATTTATTTTATCTTTGTCATGATGACAGTAAATAATATTTGACTAGATATTTTTCAAGACACTTCTATACAGCTTAAAGTGACATTTAAAGGCTTAACTAGGTTAATTAGGTCAACTAGGCAGGTTAGGGTAATTAGGCAAGTTATTGTATAACGATGGTTTGTTCTGTAGACTATCAGAAAAAAAATTAGCTTAAAGGGGCTAATAATATTGACTTTAAAATGGTGTTTAAAAAATTAAAAACTGCTTTTATTCTAGCCGAAATTAAACAAATAAGACTTTCTCCAGAAGAAAAAATATTATCAGACATACTGTGAAAATGTCCTTGCTCTGTTAAACATCATTTGGAAAATATTTAATCGCCACAGCGGAATGAACCGTCTACTTATCCGGCATATGTTTCACACAGCGGATGCCCTTCCAGATGCAACCCAGTACTGGAAAACATCGTACACACATACAATACGGACAATTTAGTCTATCAATTCCCCTATAGCGCATGTGTTTGGACTGTGGGGGAAACCGGAGCACCCGGAGGAAACCCACACGAACATGGGGAGAACATGCAAACTCCACACAGAAATGCAAACTGACCGAGCTGGGGCTCGAACCAGTGACTTTCTTGCTGTGAGGCGATCGCGCTGCCCACTGCACCACCATGACGCTTACTTATTCTTTTGTATATTTCGAAAAGGTACAGGTCAAGAATAAGTGTTTCATTAATAGCCGACTTAAAGGGAAAGTTCACCCCAAAATGACAATTTCTTCAAGATTTACGCACCATCAAGTGTTTCTAGAACTATATGAGAGTTCTTTTTTATGTTTATAAAAAAAAGATATTTGGAAGAATGTTTGGGGAAAGAAGGAGCAACTGACATACATAGGAAAACTATAGTATAGTATGGAAGTAAATGGTTAATTCGTTCATTCATTCATTTATTTTAAAGGTTGCCACAATGGAATGAACCGGCAACTATTACAGCGTATGTTTTACACAGCAGATGCCCTTCCAGCTGCAACCCGGTATTGGGAAACACCCATACACACACAGTGGAATGAACCATTAACTTTTCCAGCACGATTTTACGCAGCGGATGCCCTTCCAGCCGCAACCCATCTCTGGGAATTTCCACACACACACACATTCTCACTCATACACTATGGACAATTTAGCTTACCCAATTCACCTGTACCGCATGTCTTTGGACTGTGGGGGAAACCGGAGCAAACCCACGCAAATGCAGGGAGAACATGCAAACTCCACACAGAAACGCCAACTGACCCAGCCCAGCCGAGGTTCGAACCTGCGACCCAGCGACGTTCTTGCTGTGAGGCAACAGCACTACCTACTGCGCCACTGCGTTGCCCTGTTCTGTAGACTATCGAGAAAAAAATATAGCTTAAAGGGGCTAATAATTTTGTCCTTAAAATGGTGTTTAAAAAAATTAAAAACTGCTTTTATTCTAGCCGAAGTTAAACAAATAAGACTTTCTCCAGAAGAAAAAATATTATCAGACATACTGTGAAAATTTCCTTGCTCTGTTAAACATCATTTGGAAAATATTTAAAAAAGAAGAAAAAAATTCAAAGGGGGGCAAATAATTCTGACTTTAACTGTATATGACAGAAAAAGTACAGTGTGCTGAGCAAATGGTGATTTAATTTTTTACAGTGCAGGGATAAATTACACTTTACTATCTATTAAAACAAGAAAGCCGCAACCTAGTACTGGGAAACACCCATACACACACATTCACACTCATACACTACGGACAATTTAGTTTATTCAATTCCCCTATAGTGCATGTGTTTGGACTGTGGGGGAAACCGGAGCACCCGGAGGAAACCAACACGGGGAGAACATGCAAACTCCACACAGAAATGCCAACAGACACAGCCGGGACTCAAATCAGCGACCTTCTTGCTGTGAGGCCACAGTGCTAACCACTGAGCCACCATGCCGCCCTAAATAAATAAATAATATAAAAAGAAAAAAGAAAGAGAGATGGAATGTGTTTTCAGAAGAGTTAAGAAATCAATGTTTTGTGTAATAATCCCGATTTTATTGTCCCATTATTATTTATAGCAATAGTTTGTTTATTTATTTATTTAAAGGTTTGCTTTACTTAATGACATGGTTTGCAAAAGACACTAAAATGTCATTCTGTTTAACAACGGATCATAAAACAAAACAAAAAAGAAATGAAATCTTGGCAGGTTTTGTTTGCTACAAATATAGTTTGATGGCAACTTTAAAAAGATCACAGTGTGGCCACAAAATACTAAATAATTCTCAATTTAAATCCTTTTACTTTGCCACGATCTTTCAAACCACTATAGGTTTCGTCAACAAGAGTTTATTTTTGCATTTATTTGCTTTTCATTCATTCATTTTCCTTTTTCTTAGTCCCTTTATTTATCAGGGGTCGCCACAGCGGAATAGACCGTCAACTTATCCGGCATATGTTTCACACAGCGGATGCCCTTCCAGCTGCAACACAGTACTGGGAAACATCCATACACTCTCATACAATACGGACAATTTAGTCCATTAATTCCACTATAGCGCATGTGTTTGGACTGTGGGGGAAACCGGAGCACCCGGAGGAAACCAACACCAACACGGGGAGAACATGCAAACTCCACACAGAAATGGCAACTGACCTAAACAGGACTCGAACCAGCGACATTCTTGCTGTGAGGTGACAGTGCTAAGCACTGAGCCACCATGCCAACCCTCCTTTTTTAAATTCAAAATACAAAATTCAGTGATGATCTATTCATTTCTATATTTTAAAAACTACAGGTCAAGAATAGGTGTTTCATTTATAGCCTACTTAAAGGGAAAGTTCACCCCAAAATAACAATTTCTTCAAGATTTACGCACCCTCGAGTGTTAAAAATTTCATGAGTTCCTTCAGTCTCTATTTTAGAGGTCGCCACAGCGGAATGAACTGCCAACTATTCCTGCATGTGTTTTACGAAGCGGATGCCCTTTCAGCTGCAACCCAGTACTGGGAAACACCCATACACACACTACGGACAATTTACATTTTAAACATTTTTCAAAGTATCTTCTTTTGTGTTCGACAGAAAAAAGAAAGCCAATCAAGTTTGTGACGAGTGAAGGGAGAGTATAAATGACAGAATTTTCATTTTTGGGTGAACTGTCCCTTTAAATATATGAGTTGTGCTGATGATTTGACATTTGCTACCCTGGACCAGAAAACCAGTACAAAAATAAAGTCATTAATTTATTAATTTTCCTTCAACTTAGTCCCTTATTTATCAGGCGTCACCACAGCGGAATGAACCGCCAACTATTCCAGCATAGGTTTTCACGAAGCGGATGCCCTTCCAGCTGCAACCCAGTGTTGGAAAACACCCATACACACACACTACGGACAATTTAGTTTATTCAATTCGACGTAAATTGTTACCAGTTTTAAAAAATTTTCAGAGTATCTTCTTTTGTGTTCAACAGAAAAAAAGAAAGCCAAACAAGTTTGTACGAGTGAAGGGAGAGTATAAATGACAGAGTTTTCATTTTTGGGTGAACTATCCCTTTAATTTATATGAGTTGTGCTGATGGTTTGACATTTGCGACACTGGATCAGAAAACCAGTACAAAAATACAACCATTCAATCATTTTCTTTCGGCTTAATCTCTATTTCAGAGGTCGCCACAGTGGAATGAACCACCAACTATTCCAGCATATGATTTATGCAGCGGATGCCCTTCCAGCCGCAACCCACGATTGGGAACAAAAATACTTTGTATATGGGTCAAAATTATTGCTTTTTACAAATTTGCAGAAAATTATTAGAAAACAATGTAAAGATCAAGTTCCATGAAGATGTTTAGTACATTTCCAACTGTAAATATATCCAAACTTAATTGTTGATTAGTAATATGCCTTGGGCAACCCAGTGGCGCAGTAGGTAGTGCTGTTGCCTCACAGCAAGAACGTCGCTGGGTCGCAGGTTCGAACCTCGGCTGGGCTGGGTCAGTTGGCGTTTCTGTGTGGAGTTTGCATGTTCTCCCTGGGTTCGCGTGGGTTTCCTCCGGGTGCTCCGGTTTCCCCCACAGTCCAAAGACATGCAGTACAGGTGAATTGGGTAAGCTAAATTGTCCATAGTGTATGAGTGTGAATGTGTGTGTGGAAGTTCCCAGAGATGGGTTGCGGCTGGAAGGGCATCCGCTGCGTAAAATCGTGCTGGATAAGTTGGCGGTTCATTCCGCTGTGGCGACCCCGCAAGGGACAAAGCCGACAAGAAAATGAATGAATGAATAATATGCCTTGCTATATTTAATCTGGTGAACCTTTCCTCAGTATTTTGATTTAATATATATTTTTAATCTTCCCGATTTTCATATAATATATCATAACATACTGTACCATACAGCTTTTAGATGATGTATAAACGTCAAGTGCCAAAAATGTACATTTATGACTGGTTTTGTGATCCGGGTTTACATTTATCATGCATCCTCATACTTAAATTGCTGCTTATTCAAAGTACCTAAAATGAGCTGAAATTCACAATTATTACATTTTTTGGGGACAACTTAATTGTTCAATGTTCAATCCACTTAAATTTGTAAAAACAATTCAGTTACCTTAATCGATTTGTGTCGGGACAACATGAATAAATAGTGTGTATTCTTTTTACAGTACACTTACAAAGTATCTTCTTTTGTGTTAGACAGAAAAAAGAAAGCCAATCAAGTTTGTGACAAGTGAAGAGAGAGTATAAATGACAGAATTTTCATTTTTGGGTGAACTACATCTTTAATTATATGAGTTATGCTAATGTTTTAACATTCATGACCCTGAATCAGAAAAGCAATACAAAAATACATTGTATATGGGTCAAAATTCTTGCTTTATACGTCAAAGCAGTAAATGATTAGAAAACAATGTAAAGATCAAGTTCCATGAAAATATTTAGTACATTTCTAACTGTAAATATATCAAAACTTAATTTTTGATTAGTAACATGTCTTCCTATATTTAATCTGGTGAACCTTTTCCTCAGTATTTTGATTTTATATATATATATATATATATATATATATATATATATATATATATATATATATATATATATATATATATATATATATATATATATATTATATATATATATATTTTTTTTTTTTTTTTTTTTTTTTTTTAACCTTTATATTCCCGATTTTCATATAATATATCATAACATACTGTACCATACAGCTTTTAGATGATGTATAAACGTCAAGTGCCAAAAATGTACATTTATGACTGGTTTTGTGGTCCGGGTTTACATTTATAATATATCCTCATACGTAAAGTGCTGCTTATTCAAAGTTCTTATGTAAAATGATCTGAAAAATCACAATTATTACATTTCTAGGAGGACAACTTAATTGTTCAATGTTCAATCCACTTAAATTTGTAAAAAAACAATTAAGTTAACTTAATCGATTTGTGTTTGGACAACATGACTAGATAGTATGTATTCTTTTTACAGTGTACATACAATTAATACCAGGCCCGTAGCCAGCCTGGTGAAAGGGGTGGTTCTTTTTTCTCAAAAAGTGGACCTTTTTGCAGTTATACGCCTCAGTTTCTATTTAACTATGAGATTTAAATACAGCATTGTAGTGACATTTTTAAGAAGTACTTTTTTTTTTTTTTTTTTTTTGGGCTGGATTAGCTAGTCAGATGTCATCATAATCATACTTTTTGATGTGCTAAAAATCTTTCCTTAAAATTTGCAATAAAGAAAAATTAAAACAAGACTAATTTTTAAAATACAAATTTATTACATCATATATCCTTAGGAAAAAATAGGAATCTGTTAAAGTTTTAAAGTAAAAAACAGTAGCCTGCTGTCATTTATTAGAAAAAAAAACAAAAACTGGCCAGCACATTCAACTGTCCTCAGTGACAATTTGGCAATTTCAGTAACAAAATAATAATTAAAACATAATAATAATAATAATAATAATAACAATAATAATAATAAAACAATAATAATGAATTCTTCTGAATTTTTCTAGCCTCTTTGGTAAAAAAACATTTGAAAATCCCTGTATATCAACAATAGCCAAAATATATTCAAATTAGTTTAATATGGTCCGCTTCTGGTGCTTCACACCTTTTTATTGCTCATTTTTTATTTCAGGAATAAGGTCCAAAATTTAGAATAAAAGTTACCTGCAATGTTTTCTCTGTTTAAAAACAATACAGTAGTGAAAGAAGACTTCTCTTACATCAGATTATAGTCCCACCGAAGCAACAGCCGACAGAGGATTCCGTTTGGTCTTAAAGCCTTTTTCGATGGATTATTTTCATTATTTATGATGGCATAGCAGTCAAAATACATGTACAAATGAGCTCATGTATGGGACAAATTCTGGACCTTTGTCAGTGAGGGTTGGATCTTCCGAACCACCCGAACCCCCCTTGCTACAGGCCTGAAAAGTTAGGACACATGTTTTATGCTTATAGTAAACCTTATTTGGTAACACTTTATGATAACTACACACTATAAATCATTTATTAAGCATTAGCAAATAATGAATTCATTATCTGTTAAGCATTAACTCTACATTAATAAACGTTAGTAAGCAGTTTATAACTGCAGCTACAAATGCTGTATTCTTGACTTATATCCACATTTATAATGTGCTTCATAATTGTACTTTCATACTTTGTTAATGATTTATTTTCCATTACTAAATAAAGTATTGCATTATTTACAAACCAGTGATTTAAGCATAGTTTTTTTGAAGATCATTCAGAATGAGTTAGTAAATGATTAATAAACTATTAAAATTAACATTTATAATTCTTATTATTCAGGCATATACTAACAGTTAATTTGTATGTTAATAATTACTTTATTAACTCAATTTCATCCAGTTTTGTGACCTAATGGTGAGGACTGTTTATGCTTTATAAATCCCTTATAAACAACAATTAAAGGCTCAGTTAAATTCTAAACAGGAAATAAGAACATAAACGACATTATTCATTCCTATTCGTTTAAAGATTCACAAATGAAACTGTATCAAATGAAACATAAATCTTTGCAACCCTATCTAAAATAAGATTACTGTACAGTTTAAACATTTCATCTTATTATATTGTTAAATTATAATATTGTTGTTGTTTTATTCAATTGTATGTCGTTTTGACACTCCTGTTATTCAGCAATGTTTAAACTTTACAGTAATTTTACTTTTTAAATAAGATTGCAAAGATTATTGTTAATTTGATATTAAGCCTTTAAATGTCATTTATAAGGGATTTATAAAGCTTAAATAGTCCTCACTTTAGATTAGGTCACAAAACTGCATGAAGTTAAGTTAATAAAGCATTTATTAATATAGATAGTAACCATTACTATATGCCTGAATAATAAGATATATAAACTATGATTTCAATAGTTTATTAATCATTTACTAACTCATTCTGAAGTATCTTAAAAACCACCAACTACTCTTGAATACAAATGGTTTATAAATAATGCAATACTTAATTTAGTAATGAAAAATAAATCATTAACAAATATGAAAGTACAGTTATTAAGCACATTATAAATGGATTATAAATCAAGAATACAGCATTTGTAGCTGCAGTTATAAACTGCTTACTAACGTTTATTAATGTAGAGTTAATGCTTAACAGATTCAATTCACTAGATGCTAATGCTTAGTAAATGATTCATAGTGTGTAGTTATTATAAAGTGTTACCCACGTTTTTAATAGAATTTTGCCTGTAAAAGCGTACCTACAGGTGTTCAGGCGCAGGTCAGATTTTCTCCAGGTCATAATTTATTTTATTTATATTAATTTTGTCTAAAAAATGATTAGACCTGTCCAGTTTCATCTGGAATGCATCCCAGATCACCTTCTGAAGTGGTTTGAGCGATCGGATTTATATCCGATCAGAATGAAACGAATGAAGTGACCAAACAGCATTAAAACCACAGACATGACGGCATTAGCGTCTTTTGCTGTGAAGTGACAACTGACGGCTGAGGACTCCGCTTGCCATTAAAGCCTTCGTCGGACAGTTATTTAAAAAAATGGCAAAAAAAGGGAAAGGGAGGTCATGTACTGGACAAGTCAATAAATGTACAGGACGTCCCGGCTAATGCGGCCAGTTAGCCTAGAACCTCATGGATAGGGACAGATTTTCATCTGTTGGGAAGTAAGTAACTTGTGCCTTACCCTGTTTGGCAGTCTTTTTGAACACATGTTCAATATTTTGCGATAATGACGCCGCTGCCTGCCTTTTCTGCCACTCTTGCTCTTTTTGTCGCATGACTCGCATCAAAGATTCAAATGTTACCACGCAGCGAGTTATGTCACGTGACTCGCGTCATAATATTGTGGCTTTGAGGCTCCATGGGATTCGAATTACTGGCCATAGTTATTTAAAATTACACTTTATTACAATATATATTAAATATAAATATATTATATTAATTATATAATAAATATTTTATATAATATTAAATTACATAAAATAATTAAAAGGACAAATTCTGGACCTTTTGGCCGTGGGGGGTGGTTCGTTCGAACCACCCGAACCCCCCCTGGCTACGGGCATGAATACACTGTATGCTGGGTTCCAAACAATCGATTTGTGTTGAGATAACATGAGGGAATCAAGTTAACTTGATTTAGCTATTTTACAGATTAAAGTGGATTGAACATAAAACAATTAAGTTGTCCCGCCAAAAAAACAAACAAACAAGAATTGTGCTGTTGCAGCTCATTTTAAATATGTAGTTCGAACAAGAAAAGCAAACGTCATTTTTAGAATGCCATAGAATGATATTGTATAGAATGATAGGCTGGGCTACACAGTTAATTAATTTGTTAATATGTTAATAATTAATTCAATCAGCTTCTGATTTTATATTGGCCATAAGTAATAAATCCCTCGTGCCTCTGGAGATCTCAGACGAGTCCAAACCCATTTGGACAGAGCCGTCAGTCACACGGTCAAGCAGAGATGAGCAGTGGTGGACCGCAGTCCTGCTTCCACACAGCACCGTCCCTCTGCGGTGGAAATTACAGACGGCAGCCCGCTCGTGTAGTGTTGGAGCCGCGGCAGCTCCGTCAACCGAGGGATTTTTCACTAAGCACCTGTTGGTGCGTGTGTTTATCTGAGCTGGATCCTTCGCGCGCCGCAGACCCGACCGAGTCCCGAGACACCGAGCAAGCGGGACAAATGCACTGCTCGGAGGCTTAAAACACAGCATGTATAGAGCTAATAAAGCAAAACATATTCGAGGGGGCACATTGACGTCAAAACGACATCAAAAAATGCACATATATTTGATGACCAAACCTTGACGTCTATTTGACATCCACACTTTGATGCTATTTTGACGACCAATGGACCTCTGTTTAAATAAATATATTTGAATGATTTTTTTCACAATTGACATTTACACTGGATTGCTTACAATGCATGTAAACTTGCTTGATGTCAAAATACCATCAAAATTGATATCTAATATTGGGGTCGGATATCGATAACCATGTTAAATGTCAATTTGATGTCGTTTTGACATCAGGTAGTTTTCATGCATATAAAATACAGTGTAAATGTATCATTTGGAATTGAAGCATTCAGATGAATGAAACTTTTCTTATATTATAATACTTTTTATGTCATTTTTTTGTGGTCAAAAGAGCATCAATGTGAGGATGTCGAATATACGTCAAGGTTTTGACATCAAATCGAATTGCATTTTTAACGTGTTTTTTTATATCGTTTTGACATCAAGGCGCCCAGTTAATTAATAATACTAAAATATATTAATAATAACAACAACAACAATAATATTAAAATCTATTTAAAAAAAATTATATTAAAAAACAGCATATGATGGTATCCCACTGCTACAGACATTACCACAGAGGGTGGAAGAATCATGACATTCACATGCAAATTTGCAAGAAGTAGTCATGCGTTAATGTGCGCGGTGTCACCGTTGCTCTATTGTGACACGAGCACCAGACACGCAGAGAATAGCAGATAACATTCACCGGCCACTTAAGAACAAACACGACAGCATTCGCAATGACCTGCGTGCTGCCTGTCAGAAAGATCCGGGCTCTTGTGTCTGACTGCGAGCAAAAAAAAAAAAAAAGACTAAATAATCAAATCATAATAAGATCACCATGTTTGGATACCGAAATGGCACAAAAGGCTGTAACCCTATAGTCATTTCTGTTTTTAAGATGAAATGCTCGTGGGTGATGAGAATGCAGGGAGAGAGAGAGAGAGAGAAAGAGAGATTAGAGAGAGAGAGAGAGAGTCTGAGAGCGGGCCCCTAAAATGCACCTGACGCTGGACTCTGTTTACACCTTATAGATTGACAAGTAGTTTTGATTGGTTTAATTGCGCACTGTCAACAACTATATTCATGGCTGTCACGTAATAAAATGTGATCTTCAGGTGAGTCGCTTGTATAACCGATTGTCGCTCACATCGCGCGCACTTGTTACTGGCGATCAGTGCGCGTGAAATAAAAACAATGACAACAACATATCGAATAGTATTTGAGTTATGAGGCTATTAAATATGAAGGCATTTAAATATTAAAATCGGATAAATTATATCTACTTGAAATAATTGAGGTAAAACAAATGTTTCTTGCTTGAGTGTGGAAACACAAAAGGAGCTTATCTTCATGCGCTTTTGTTTTGCGCCACCACAAAACCCCTTGTCCTTTTAAACGGGTTTATTAGAAATAACACAGCTTGCATGTATATTTATTCCTCATGCCAAGCCAGTATTTGGTTAGGGAGCTCATTGAACATGCTCGAACCTGTCAACGGACATAACAAGCGTTTGTTTTATTGTCAAAATCACCAAGTGCGCAAACACGGTGCTGGTTTTACAGAGACATTTAATCACAAAACTAAGCGGGGCAAGGTGCCTGGAGATGTGACACTATAGGCCAAAAAAAAAAAAGCAACTGAGATGTGAGTTAATATTTGTTTTGACTCTCTTTGAATTGTTAGAGGGAGGAAACCAGGCTGTTTGGGGTGATCAAGTGAAGGACCTGTAGTAGAGAGGGATTTAAAATGAGCCAGATTAGTTAATTATCCACAAATGCGCTTTTCCTCTTAAGGGTGGGGACAAATTAATCCCAGCGGCAACCGACAAAAAAATGCTCCTCTGAAAAGCCCTCTCTTCGCTGCCTCTGCGCGGATGCAGGG
This sequence comes from Danio kyathit, assembly GCA_903798195.1. NCBI lineage: Eukaryota > Metazoa > Chordata > Actinopteri > Cypriniformes > Danionidae > Danio > Danio kyathit. Next base: position 3,551,398 of record LR812527.1, on the reverse strand, counting down.
GTTTTTGGAGGAGCGGGCCAGACCCTTTTAATGAATAGGTCCGGATTAATCATTCATCTTGTGTTGTTTAAGGCCGTGATGGATGCATATCGTCACTCAGGCTCAAGACAATGGATGCACGGCGTTTTGTTCTTAGCAAATAAATCACTCGCATTGTTTAAGGTACATTGATCAATCTAATGACTTGTAATAGGCTCCTAATTACGCACGGAAAAAGTGCTCGCAAGCCACCAGCCGGACTGTGTGTGTTTTTATAACTCAAATCTAATTATAAATACTCAGATTAAAATGATGATCTTCATGATATCGCGCAGTGTTTGAAGTATAATGTGTTTTAGGTAATTCAATATATTTGGGTTTGTCGAAACAAAAACAAAACAAAAAAAAAAATCTGCTAAATGAACAAATGTAGATTCATTTTAAATATGTTGTTTAATGTTCTTCATAATAAAATAACTACATTTAGCCTATTTAACATATAAATGCTGACAATCTATCTTCCATTGACAGAAACCAGTCAATGAGGATGTAATAAGTCATATATTAATTGCGAGTGTTTTTCACATCTTGTCGAAATGTTAAGAAATGCACATTAGTCATTTGGTTTTATTCCAAGTGTGAATAGACATGCATACGTGCGCGCATATACATATCCATCTAAACATGTAACCTAAACCTCTCCTGAGCCTCAGGCCAATTTGTTTATGCTGAACAGACGTTTAATAGTGTTAATTGTTCCTCCGTCAATTTGCGGTGATTGCGGAAATCAAGCGATTTTCGAGACTCCGCCGCTCGGATTTGAATAAATTGTTTTATATTCCCCAGCTCTCTCCATAGGAGGGAATTTAAAGCAAAGCGCTCCGGAGTAAATTGCATCCAGTCTGACTGGCAGCGTTCAAGCGCTATAATGGAGCATTATTTGGTCATTTTGAATACTGTAATGCACAGCGTTTCGGCGGGGCCATTCTCAAGAAAATTGCTTTAACTTTTAAAAGGAGGCGATTCACTCCAAAGAAGACCATTGTTACATTATGTCATTACCCTTAAATGTTTTAACAAGCAGCGCAAAACACTGCTATAATGCATTGATCTTTATATACAAAAGAGCAGTGCTGAGGGGGAAAACGTATCCTAATTATTAATGATTTGATCTGTGGTTCTTCTTATCTAACAGAATGTTATTTTATATATTTATTCTAAATAGTTAATAATATTATTATTTATTTATTGTCTAATTTAACGCTCTAACTTTGCATTGGTTATTTATGCAACATAAGTAAATATCGTTGTTTTATTTTTAAAGACTTTATATTTTTTGGAGTCATGTGCTCGCGTGTGGTTATGAAGGTATTTAAAGGAGCGCGCGCGCGCATTAACACCCCAAACTCTAACCTGCGCCCCCACATCCCTCCCTCTTTTTCCCCTCTCTCTCTTTCTCTCTCACACACACATACACAACACTTTCAACAAAAGTCTAACACACCTGTTGTGAGATCAGTGTTGTCACTCCGTCCTCTTCATCCAAGACGTTTTCTTGCATTTCAGCGACGTGTTCTAATTTGAAAGTTCGACATATTATAAATATTAAATAACCTTAAGGTATATGAGGACTCAGATATTCTTTAAGAACAAAAAAGAAAAGTGCACTGACATTTTAACATGCCTTTGCATTCACACAAAACGCGTCACATTACACACATAACGCTAACGACTCTGACCTAAATGTATGGTTTTGATGCGTACATCAAATAATATTATTAATGAATAATACTAACTACATAATAACAATAATGCGATCACATAGAAGCTGTGCGCTGTGCACAAGCGTGAGAATCCTTCATTTTAAGCACATCCGTCAACACACACGTTACAGATATTTGAGGATATCATGCATAAAATCAAGATGAGACGCTTACCATCGGAGGATGTCTATTAAATACCAATATGAGCTGAGCACTATAGTCTGTGCAGAAACTGCGCCTTGATGGCCATGTGTGTGTGTATATATATATAAAACGATGAAAAATAGCTGATGGCTTATTGCTTGACAGTGGGATCAGTTCCCCAGTCATTGATTGACATGCAGCTTTAGTATTTCTGTCATGGTCGCGTCGCTTATTGGTCGGAGGCGCCTCGTCTCGCGCGCAGATTGGCTGAGCGCTGCAGCCAGCTGTACTTCAAAGCACGCGCTCACTATACAACACGAGTAGAGAGAGTAAAGCTTCAGCGCACTGTCCCGCAGTCACACTGGAACACTGAGTCATTGTTCTTCAGCTAGCTGTCTAGGAAAGGCCCTGGATATGGCTACGACTATACTTGGGGTAAGTACGCAAATTCTGATATATTTTAATTCGACGTTTTTTATTATTATTCTTTTATGGTTGTTGTTGTTGTTGTTAGCATGTTATTGCTGCTTGCATTCAAACTTCCAAGTAACTTTTAGATGCATTCCTTAAAACAACTGTTTTCCATTCACGAAAACGCTCTTGTTTTTTTTTATAAAGAAAAGAAAGTTTTTTGAATTATTTAAAAAAAAGCATCGATATATTATGAATAATCTGTGAAATAACATTGATTTCTACTGCCGAAAAATCGCTTCTTGGTTAAAAATACAATAATAACAAAGCAGCAAAATTAAGAATGTGTTAGTAATTCATAAACGGCTACCATAATAAATATCTACAATTATTTTCTAAAGTTTTTTTAGGCAACTCTTTAATAAAAATGAATCTGCGCATCGAGCGCTTTATTCGGTGTTTGGGTTTTATTTGGAGGAGTCATTGACACTTGTAAAACTGTTTGATTCTCACACAAGGCAGCTATGTTTTACAGTCTAGTAAAGAGCATAAACTTTTCATCCAAACAGGAAGAGCCGCGGTTTGGAACTACCCCTTTAGCGATGCTGGCTGCGACCTGCAACAAAATTGGCAACACCAGTCCCCTCACGACTCTCCCCGACTCCAGTGCGTTCTCCAAAGGCGGATTTCACCCCTGGAAGAGATCCTCGTCGAGCTGCAATTTGGGCTCCAGCCTGCCCGGATTCACAGTCGCCACAAGCCGAAGCACCTCCGGACTAACGACCACCACCGGCACAGGCAACAGCGCGTTCTGCCTGGCCTCGACCTCTCCGACCTCCTCGGCTTTCTCCGCCGAATACAGCAGCTTGTTCTCCAACACAACCAGCGTTTCGTCGCAGGACTCGGGACAGTCTGCGTTCATTTCCAAAGTTCACTCTTCTGCAGACACTTTATATCCGCGCGTCGGCATGGCGCACCCGTACGAATCCTGGTACAAGTCCGGCTTTCACTCCACCATTTCGGGCGATGTGGCCAACGGGGCGTCCACGTGGTGGGATGTGCACACAAACCCGGGCTCGTGGCTCGAAGTGCAAAATCCAGCTGGCACTTTGCAAAGTTCGCTGCACTCCGGGACCCCCCAAGCCATCCACTCCCAGCTCAGCGGCTACAACCCGGACTTCTCCAGCCTCACGCACTCCGCGTTTAGCTCCACCGGCATCAGCCCCACCGCATCTCACCTCCTGTCCACTAGTCAACACCTGTTGACCCAGGAGGGGTTCAAAACTGTGATTCCCACGTACACGGACGCGTCAGCCACGAATGCCATGATATCAGGCGCCAGCTCTGGCATCGGGACTTCATCCAGATCCTCCAGGAGATACTCCGGGCGGGCCACATGTGACTGCCCGAACTGCCAAGAGGCGGAGCGGCTTGGGCCTGCAGGCGCCAGCCTGCGCAGGAAAGGACTTCATAGCTGTCACATCCCGGGGTGCGGGAAAGTCTACGGGAAAACATCTCACCTCAAAGCGCATCTGAGGTGGCACACCGGCGAGAGGCCCTTTGTGTGCAACTGGCTTTTTTGCGGTAAAAGATTCACCAGATCCGACGAGCTCCAGAGGCACCTGCGCACTCACACCGGGGAGAAGAGGTTTGCGTGCCCGGTGTGCAACAAGCGCTTCATGAGGAGCGACCACTTGAGCAAACACATCAAAACACACACCGCTGGAGGCGGAGGCAAAAAGGGATCCGACAGCGACACCGACACCAGCAACCTGGAGACCCCCAGGTCCGAGTCGCCCGAACTGATTTTGGAGGGTGTAAACCCGCGGGTCACGGTCAAAGATCAGTCTCCGCACCACGAGTCCTGAGCGCAATTTTACGACAATGACCTCAAAGCGTTTGTTTCTATCTCCCCCTCTCTCTCTCCAAGGTGAATCAAGAAAAGGAAACGGGTCTGGAGTATGTGACATTTCTTTAGACTTTTGCATTGGAAAGAGTGAATTCAGTGCAACACTGGCTATATTTCTGCTCCGCACAGACAAACACCTCACCTTTCAGGACGATTCAAAGTCACGGAAAGGCTCAGTATTTTAATAACAGTGGACATTCGGTGTGGAATCAGTGCGCAAAAGAGGAACTAAATAGCCTAGCTTTGGCTGAGCTAACTGTGTACATATATCCACAAAAATACCATGTTATTTTTTTTTCCTCCTGTAAATGTTACTTATGACTGTTTTGTGGTGGATCCTGAAATTCAGGGAATTTTCTTTCCTTTCGACGCACTTTGTGGATGTCAGTATGTATGTTACACAGCTATTTAAAATTCATTTAACCTTTCCTTTACCTGGCTAAAAAAATATATAAATGTTTAATTGTATAAAGTCACGCTTATAAGGCTTTCATTTTGTAATTAAAGGGATTTAAAATCTAAAGCTTGGGTTGTCTGATGCGAATGTTTTCATCAAAATTCACCCGAGTCTAAAATTGCATTTGTTTAAATGCCAAACGCAGACACCGCGCGTAATTATTGCGAATATTTATTTACATTTTAGGAAAATTATAGAATGCGAATTAAACATGACCATATAAAATAATAATAATAAAGACTCGTTTTCCCCAGTGGCGTAAATCAATATAGTTAATGCCCCGGAAAGGCATTTTTGTCCAAATGAAAATCTTGTTAAATAGTATTAATTATGACTTGGAGCACATCGCAGCCCCATGTGTCTTGTATTGGCGATTAGGGATTCGTGTCTTATCAAATATCTAATTACTCTCCGAGACATCATTTGTTCAGCAGCTCTTTATCGCGCATTTTCCAAGGGGATTCGGTGACAAAGGGCCTCTGAATATTTATTTGAATTGCTCAAATTAACTGCTTAAATTTGCATGTCAAACGGAAAATGTCCATCCGAGAGAGGGCTGAAGGCATAAAGCGTCGTTTAGCTTTTATAAAACGCTACACTTGATTTGGTGTTATGGGAACAGTTTTTTTTCCCCTTCTTTCTTTCATTCTTGCCTTTTCTGGATGGCACTTTTGAAATCGGGAAACGGGGAGAGGCCTTATGCAAATGTTGAATTTAAAATGCTCTCGCAGTCAAATGGTCTCTGGCTGTTATTTGAATATCAGTGGCCCTGTACTGAAAAGGTTCAAGGATGCTCTCTGACTTCTTTGTGTTTATCCAGTGCAGCGTCCGATCCCACTGAAAACCCGGCGGAATAATTACAGCTCGAGCCCTGCCTGGGAACTCGTTAGGGCTCCAAACGCTTTCTGTGCTACAAGGTAAATTGACCAGAAGGCAATAGACTAAAATTATTTTCATTTCCTTTTGTGCGGTGGTGGCCGGTGCCGAAAAGGCAGCATTGAAGAAGAGGGGGAGAAAATACACAAATAGAAAATGGCCCCATTATCATTTAATGACCTCGTGGAGAGAAAAAAAAAACTGACATTTTGCAAAAAACGAAAATAAAATATTTGAAGCTTATAAATCATTAAATCGAATCGAATATCGCGGGTTTTAAAAATCAATTTCCGACCGACACCAATTTAGGCCATGTTTTCCCCAAATAGCAGGTGTGCAGAACACAATTCGCAGCCTTTTAAAAGTTAATGTAGGATGCAGCGATTTTATTGCACACAATTCAAAATTTGTGTTACGGAAATGAGCGCTATTTGGGCGTGAAGGCATTCACGAGCACGCTTTACAATTATATGGTTCTATTAAGATTTACAAACGGGAGCTTATTCGTGGACAAGATCTAAGTGCTTTTCAGCCCTTTGGAAAGGCCTGATGCGCCTGGGGTTGCGGACAGTAGCGCTGTCACTCAGGGCCTTTTGTTCGGGTTTTTCTGGAATGCCCTCTGACTGAGCGCGAGGCAGAAGTCAGCTTTGTTTGCGCGCGGTAATAAAAGAGAGATCAAAGAGGAGCGCCGCTCCGGCCGCAGCGCGGGAAACTCATGCGCCGTGACGCTTGTGCGAGTTTCCCGCGCAGCCGGAGCGGCTCTCCTCTTTCATCTCTCCTTCAGTCAGAAGACGTCCTCCAAACGCAGATCATGTCTGCAAATTAATTCAATATTTTTAATAATAAATCATCAACGAATTAGCTGAACTAATGATATAATGGTTTACATCAAATTTATCGGGTTATTATATTTTCCAGTGACGGGAGGTAATTGTTTATTTTCCTATATAGGCTAATAAAATGACTGCAAACAAATCAGCGCCACGCTAGGTGTGAGTGTATTTGAATACTGCTAAATAATAACAAATTAAGAGCTTGTTATTTTGCAACAGGTTACATTTATACAACATTTATGACACTAAAAAAATCGTGTATAACTCTTGGGCACTCACGCATTAGTGCGTTGTTGTCAATTTTCAAACATGGGGTACACTTTTGTATTCAGCGGACTGGGTTGTTGTAACTCAAATATTGACAAACCCAACCATTGGGTTAAAATTAAAATTTTGGTTGGGATAAGTTGGTAATATTATAATAATAGTAACCCAACTTTGGGTTTGTCCACATTCGAGCCAACGTTGACTTACAACAAACCTAGAATTTTTAACCTAGAACTACAAATAAATTAGATTTCGTTGACTACTCGAGACTTCAACATTCAACTACACACTAAGAAATGCAGGGTCATTTAAACCCAAATTGGGTAAAATACGGACTAACCCAAACATTGGGTTAAATCTGGTCCTATTAATTTAATTAAAAAATTAACTCAGCAGTTGGGTTAGCCCCTATTACACCCAGAATTGAGTTGGAATAACTCGGTATTTTTTAGAGTGTAACTAGTTTATCAGCTAAAAATGTGGATATCAAATAAAAACAATGACTATAAGGTTACAGCTTTTAAAATAAAACTTAAAAAACAGGCAAATTCCAATCATTTTAGAAACGGATGGGTTTGAATAGCTGCAAATGAATCAAGTTATGGTCCACAATTATAACACCCGCATTTAAGACATTTGTTTTATTTATAAAGAGCATAAACGCGTTCAGGGTGAAGCTTTAGAAATAATAGTTTAATGAAATTAAACGAACAAACTGCAAAATAATTCATCCAGATGATGTGTAGAATTTATAACCTTCAGTAAAGACTCAGAAGCAAACAAAAATTACGTTTACAAAGAGCTAAACTCTCAGAGAAAACAGAAGACGTGTAGAACAAGGAGGACCACAGCAAGCATGCTGAAACACTGGAAGAATGAATCAAACATTATTTAATTCCTCCTATAACAGCTTCAGTTTCTCCACTCTCATGGCGCCCTCTTCTGGAGAAATGGCCTTTAAATGGAGCACAATTGAAAGAGTCCCAAAGAAAATGATTTACCCCGAACAGTGCATCTGTCATCATTTACTAACCCTCATGTCACTCCAAACCCTCATGGCTTTCTTTAGTCTGTCAAACAGAGAAGGTTTAATTTCTGTAAAAACGCAGTTTAGCGTCATCTATCAAGCTCAGATGAAAAAAAATCTAGTCTGTATTCCAAGTCCTCTGCTAAATCTGCGCCAAACTGAACACTTTTAAAGTCATTATGCCCTGAAAATCGTCCATTTTCTTTTCTCAATGCCAACTATAATATAATAATGCTTTGTATGACTTCAGAAAACACGGAATATAGTGCAAGAGTCGAACTAAGGTCATTTTGGAGCTTGCAGGCACTATTTATATTAAACTACACGTTTTATTATACATATATTTGAAAAAATAAATAGGGTTTAGAATGACATTAAAGGCATAAGTAACCCAAAACCAAAAGATTCTGCCATTATTTAACCCATTTCTTTATACTGTTGAACACAAATTAAGATAAACCTGTAACCACTGACTTTAATAGTATTTGTTTTTCCTACTATGGAAGTCAATGTTTACAGATTTTGAACATTTTTCAAAATATCTTCTTTTGCATTCTACAGAAATATGGAAACTTATAAAAGTAACCTGTAAAAATTGATTCACCTTTTTTTTTTTCGGTTTATTTACGGTTGTAAATTGCATTAAGGGGCATTGATCTCTGCTCTGTTGACCTTTAATGTCAAGAAATCAATTGTGCAGTTTAACAACATGATTTCTATTGACATTTTAGTAATTTGGAACAAAATATATTGTATAAGAAATACTATAGAAAATCCGTAAAATAACAGAAAATGTACAAGCAGTTCATTACCAGGTTTTTGTACGATAATTTGCAACACCAACCCAGACCACATCACTTCAAACTATTAAAAATGTCAATAAAGGTCACCTTTTCAAACTTTTTAAAATTAAAAGTGGTTGGAGGAAAGATCAAAGTCCCATAATTAAATTCAAAAGCACAAATAAGTGGGAGGAAAAATCACAAATCATAAAAAAAACACCTGTTGATTTACAGATATATTTTATAGCATATGGGGTAAAGTAAATGTGGGTGAACTGTCCCTTTAAGGTGAGCAAATGATGACAGAAGATTCATTTTAATTCCTCCTTTAATTCGAGAGCTTCAGTTCATTCACATCCAGAGATTTTTTTTCATCTTCACTGTAAAAAGTGATTAATTAAAAGCGACAAGTTGACTTTATGTTTAAAAAGGAGTAAACCTGTTGTAACTTGGAACTGTTAAGTTGATTTAACTTATTTTTTATAATTATGCACAGTTAATTTACTTAATAATTTTACGGCAACAGGTTTACTCATTTATTTCAAGTAAAGCCAACTAATCGCAGAGTAAATCTGTTGCTTTTAAAACGATTAGCTGACTTTTTTTTTTAAATTAAATAAACCCATTGCATTTTGGAAATGTTAGTTGATTTAACTTAACATTAAATAAATGAACTATTTGCATAATTAAACATTTAAGACAACAGGTTTACTCGCTTATTTTAAGTAAAGGCAACTAATCGCTTAATTTAGTAAACATGTTGCTTTTAAAACGATTAGCTGATTTTACTTAAAAACATTTGTAAACCTGTTGCTTTTAAAGTCAAGTAATAAAAGCAACAGGTTTACTCACTTATTTTAAGTCAACTAATCACTTTAAAAGCAACAGGTTTACTCACTTATTTTAAGCCAACTAATCACTTTAAAAGCAACAGGTTTACTCACTTATTTTAAGTCAACTAATCGCTTTAAAAGCAACAGGTTTACTCACTTATTTTAAGTCAACTAATCGCTTTAAAAGCAACAGGTTTACTCACTTATTTTAAGCCAACTAATCACTTTAAAAGCAACAGGTTTACTCACTTCTTTTAAGTCAATTAATCGCTTTAAAAGCAACAGGTTTACTCACTTATTTTAAGCCAACTAATCACTTTAAAAGCAACAGGTTTACTCACTTCTTTTAAGTCAATTAATCGCTTTAAAAGCAACAGGTTTACTCACTTCTTTTAAGTAAAGTCAATCGCTTAAAATAAGTGAGTAAACCCATTTCTTTCAAAACAATTAGGTGACTTAAAGTGAACACCCATGGTAACTTGGAAACGTTAAGTTGATTTAACTTAGTTTTATAAGTAAATAAATTATGTGCGTAATTATAAAATTAAGCAACAGGTTTACTCACTGATTTTAAGTAAAGTCAACTAACCGTTTTAAAAGCAATGGGTTTACTCACTTTAAGCGATTAGTTGATTCACATAAATAAGTGAGTAAATCTGTTGCTTTTAAAGCGATTAGTTGACTTTACTTTAATAAAGTGAGTAAACCTGTTGCTTTTAAAGTAATTAGTTGACTTTACTTAAAATAATTGAGTAAACTTGCTGCTTTTAAAGTGATTAGTTGACTTAAATGAGTAAACTAGTTGCTTTTAAATTATTACTTGACTAAGTTATTTAAGTAACTTGTTGTCTAAATTTTATAATTATGCACATAGTTTATTCTTAAGTTAAATCAACTTAACAGTTCCAAGTTACAACAGGTTTACAAATTTATTTTAAGTTAAGTCAACTAATCACTTCAAAAGCAATAGGTTTAAGTCACTTATTTAAGTAAAGTCAACTAATCGCTTTAATAGCAACAGGTTTACTCACTTTATTAAAGTAAAGTCAACTAATCGCTTTAAAAGCAACAGGTTTACTCACTTTATTAAAGTAAAGTCAACTAATCGCTTTAAAAGCAACAGGTTTACTCACTTTATTAAAGTAAAGTCAACTAATCGCTTTAAAAGCAACAGGTTTACTCACTTTTATTAAGTAAAGTCAACTAATCGCTTTAAAAGCAAAAGGTTTACTCACTTTTATAAAGTAAAGTCAACTAATCGCTTTAAAAGCAGCAGGTTTACTCACTTTATTAAAGTAAAGTCAACTAATCGCTTTAAAAGCAGCAGGTTTACTCACTTTATTAAAGTAAAGTCAACTAATCGCTTTAAAAGCAACAGGTTTAAGTCACTTTTTTTAAGTCAACGAATCGCTTTAAAAGCAATAGGTAAATTGACTTAAACCTATTGATTTTAAAGCAATTAGTTGACTTAAAAAGTGACTTAACCTGTTGCTTTTAAAGCGATTAGTTGACTTTACTTAAAAAAGAGACTTAAACATATTGCTTTTAAAGCGATTTGTTGACTTAAAAAGCAATATGTTTAAGTCACTTTTTTAAGTAAAGTCAACTAATGGCTTAATAAGCAACAGGTTTACTCACTTTTATTACACTTTAAAGCAATTAGTTGACTTTACTTAAAATAAGCAAGAATTTAAAAGCAACATGTTTACTCACTCATTAAAGTAAAGTCAACTAAACAGTTTTACAGTGTTCTCCGTATCTCTACTGTCACTTCTCCCCCTGCCTCACTCCCTCCTCCTTCTGTCATCCCTCTCTCTCTCCCTCCGGTCTCTCATCCCTCTCTCTCTCTCTCTGCTGGAGCTCCTGCATCTCTCCTTACCTCTCTCTCTCTCATCCCTCCATCGCTGAGGACTCCTGCTTTTCTCTCTTCTCCTCTCTCTATTCTCTCTCTCTCCGCTCTCTCTCTCTCCTCTACTGCTGTGTTTTGGATGTGTGTGCTTGGAGTCTCTCTCCGAGTCGCTGGACGAGTCCCTTTTCTTCTTGCTCCTCTTCTTCTTGGCCTTTTTTCCAGAGTGTTTCTCGTCCTCCGAGTCGCTGCTGTCCGATGAGCTGCTGGAAGAACTCTTGGCCGATTTCTTTTTCTGCTTCTTTTTGCTCTTCTTTTTGCTCTTCTTCTTTTTGTCTTTTTTCTTTTCCAGACGGTCCAGTTTTCTAAGGCAGATTAAGATTATTAGGATGACCCTATGAGTATTAGATCCAAATCTAGCATTGTAAAAAAAGATGGCATATCAAAGAAAATGAATGAATGTTGTCTTAGACCCGACTCATGGCCGAGAATTAGGTTTATTAAGTCTTACCTCCCTGAAGGAACCATGCTTAGTCTAAATAAGATCACCATCATATAGTTTAAACTTTGTTTTGTCGACTTGCAAAACTCACTGTGTGCCAACACCTCCACATAGAAGACTGTTAGGTTAGACTATTTTTCCAGCGTGCATGTTCGCAACTGGGACTTACACCGGGAGCAGAGCAGCATGTCAAGCAGGAGCAGTGCGTGAGGCGCACGGGTATGGTTTTGTTCTGCGCACATGCTCAGTTTGCTTTTTGATTAAACTACATTGCTTTCACCAGTGTTGGTTCGGTTACACATAGAGAATAACGTCTTTATTTCAGAATTACGACTCTAAATAAATACACTTTGCATATGAAGTAAATCACATCTCAAAGCATTTACTGGGGCACTGGCAATTTTTACTGGGGCACGTGCCCCAGTAAATGGGGTCTAGCGACGCCCCTGCCACTCACTTTATGTCAGGTGACTCACGCTCTGCGCAGCCTTCAACTGCAGCTCGTGCTGTATTGAACAGATGCACGTCACTTCATAACTAAAAATTTATTTTTGATGTCTTGGTCACACTATTTGGAGGACCGGAACAAATTGCCTCGTGGGCCAAGTTCAGCCCGCCAATTGAATAGCCCTGACTTAAACTATGGAGCCAGATCAGTCTCAAAAATAATACATTTACAAAATATAATTCATACATCCGGCGACACAGTAGGTAGTGCTGTCGCCTCACAGCAAGAAGGTTGCTGGGTCGCAGGTTCGAACCTCGGCTGGGTCAGTTTCTGTGTGGAGTTTGCATGTTGCAGGTTCGCGTGGGTTTCCTCCGGGTGCTCCGGTTTCCCCCACAGTCCAAAGACATGCGGTACAGGTGAATTGGGTAGACTAAATTGTCTGTAGTGTATGAGTGTGGATGAGTGTGTAGATGTTTCCCAGAGATGGGTTGCGGCTGGAAGGGCATCCGATGCGTAAAAAATGTGCTGGATAAGTTGGCGGTTCATTCAGCTGTGGCGACCCCAGATTAATAAAGGGACTAAGCCAAAAAGAAAATAAATTAATGAATTCATACATCCACAATCCAGTCACACTTATAATATCCAATTCGTAAGTTCAAAACACAATTCATGAATACACAAATCCTATTCATTTGGTGAAAATATTTATATTTTTACTTGTGAATTCACGAATTGTGTTTTGTATTTATGTATTGTGTTTTGAAGTGACAAATTAGATTTTGTAAACGTGAATTGTGCTGTGCATGTATGAATTATATTTTGTAAATGTATTATTTTTGAGACTGATTTGGCTTCACATTAAACTGCAAAACAAAGTTAAAATGACAGATTTCAGAAAAATATTAACAGTTAATATTAATATTAGAATTAAACACATTACAATTATTTCTTACCACCCATTTACATTAGCAGCAGTTAGATAATGACCAAGCTGTAATAAATCCTGAACAATACCTGAGCAGTTTCTGCTTCTGTTTGGTGGACAGAGACTTTAGGAACTCCACCTCAGGATCTTCTTCCTCCTCGCTGGCCACAAAGTCCTGAAGCACAAAAACACACACATCAGCAAACACACACATCAGCAAACACACACACACACACAAGAAAGCTGCTTTAGTGGAGAAACAATAAAAAATAGCTGCATTCCAGTTGAATTGCGCTTGCGCCCTCATCCTTTACACACGGAAACTCCTCCAGATTGCTTTAATCTTTTAATTATATAAAGCACTGTTAAAGGTAAAAATATCCAAATGTCTTCCTATTTTTCTTTGAGGAACATTGTTTTTAAACATACAATAAACAATAAAGCTATATTAAACTTTCTTTATAAAAGGTGCTTGAAAAATAAAATAACAATAAATAAATTCAACTGAGGTAAAGCAAAATAAATTTAAGAAAAATAAACAAAGAAATAAATGAAAAAACAAGTAAATTGCACTATGAAATATACCATATAGTACTACGGTGACCATGGTTTTGCTCAAAATAAATAAACAATTAAAAAAAAAATAATAATAAATTAATAAAAACAATAAGTAAATAAAAAAGCACAAATAACAGTCATTATATAAATAAAAGGTCTAGTCCTTTAGGAGCAGAGATTGGCCAAGGATCGCCACTTTACCAACAAATACATAAGAAAATGATTTAAATATTTAAAAACAATGTTCCTCAAAGAAAGAGAGGAAGACATTTGGATATTTCATCTTCAACAGTGCAGAACATCATTAAAAGATTTGAGGCAGATTCAGTGCGTAAAAGGACAAGGGCGCAAGCCTAAGCTGAACAACCGTGATCTCCGATCCCTCAGGTGGCACGGCATCAAGAATCCTCATTCATCTATAAGCCATATCAACACATGGGCTCAGGACTACTGCGGCAAACCTTTGAACCACAATACGCAGTTGCATCAACAAATGCCAGTTAAAACTGCACTGTGCCAAAAGGAAGCCCTATGTTAACAGTGTCCAGAAGCGCCATCAACTTCTCTGGGCTCTGAGGCATCTGGGATGGACCATCACGCAATGGAAATGTATACTGTGGTCAGATGAATCAGTATTCAGGTATAGTTTTGGGATAAATGGACAAAGTGTCCCTCCGGACCAAAGAAAAAAGGATCATCCAGACTGTTATCTGCAACAAGTCCAAACGTATAGGGTTGTGTCAGTGCCCTTGGCAAAGGTAACTTGCACTTCTGTGACGCACCATTAATGCTGAAAAGTACAGAGATTTTGGAGCACAATATGCTGCCTTCTTTTCCAGGGACACCCATGCATATTTCAACAAGACAATGCTAAACCACATTCTGAACCCATTACAAAGTCTTGGCTGCGGAGGAAGAGGATACAAGTACTTGACTGGCCTGCCTGCAGTCCCGACCTGTCTCCAATAGAGAATGTGTGGTGCATTTTGAAGCGCAAAATGCAACAACGAAGACCCTGTTCTGTTGCCCACCTTAAGACTTGTTTTGCAGGAAGAATGGGACAAAATGACAACTGAAACACTTCATCACTTGGTGTCTTCAGTCCCTAAACCTCTTTTAAGTGTAAAGTGTAAATGAATGGCAACATTACAAAGTGGTAAATGCTTTGCTATTAAAACTTTTTTTAAAATGTGTTGCAAGAACCAAAATTGGAATAGTGTTTATTTAAAAAAACAACAGTAAAAATCATGAGGAACACATTAAATAATGTTTGTTGTATTGTCTGCAATGAAATACAAGTCAAAGTAAATTTAGAAATCACTGCTTTATTTCTTTATTTTCATTTTCCATACTCTCCCAACTTTTTCTGATTTGGGGTTATATAGATATATATTCCAGTTATTAACAAAAGCGTAAAGCGTAAAAACTCAAATCCTGGTTCAAATGTAAAGTTGTAAAAATGGATTTGCACAGCCAAAAAAACAGGAAAACATAAAGTCCAAGAATCATTTTGGAATCGAATTGTGACTTTCAGAATCAGATCATGAACTCCCTTAAAGATTCCCACCGCTAGCACTTTAAAATGTGTTGTAATTGTAGTCATTGTTCTCATGAGCTTCAGTCGACCCCTCGAGAAAATCACCCGCTCAATAATCCGAGGTGTTTCCAGCAACACATGCTGAGCTCCAGACATGGATATGATGGCTGATATTTGTGCAGATTACCTGTGCCGGATCACTCATGGTGGTGCTCCTTCCAAGGACACATTTCTTCAGCGTAAAGCCACTGTTTCGCATCTCCGCCATTAACTCGGAGGGGTGCATCGACGGACCTGTTAGGACAAAAATCACTCTTTCAGATCAAATAATGAGAGGCCCCCTCTACGCCCCCCTCCGAGACGTGTACACTAGTGCTGGGTTAACACAAACACACACAAAGACAAATCAACTCTCTCGTCTCTCAGCTGGACAGTATTACAGTCTTCAACCAATCAGAACACAAATAATAGCATTTCCAGCTACACAACAGTGATATCCATGTCAGAAACATACGTATTACTGTAGTGACTGCACATTGATCTATTTATAGTTCAGGATATAGAGGACAAAACAACACAGACTGACTGGGGAGAAAAGTATTTGAAAGTTTACACTAGAACAAGAATCTCTACGTTTCAATGTGGTTTGGTTGCCAAATGTCTTTAAAATATATTCTGCTAGCGTTATGATGGCGTTTAGTTCAGAAATGTAGCATTGATGCTTGGTTCATATAGACGAATTACCTGTTTGTAAACATTTAGGATGCACGCGTAGCGAGGTTGCAGAAAAAACCGGGAGCGCTAGCATTTACAGCAAGGGAATGACATCCGATGCGGTACAGAGTTTGTTGTTGTACTAGAGATAAGTTACATTGATTACATATTATATATATTATTTACATAATGCTTTCAGTGTATTATAACAGCTGGTCACCCAGTGATAAGCACAGTGATTCTGCAAAATGAACGTTAAAGTGAGCGGCGTTCGTCTGACAGGTCTATTTGCGATAGCACCCTCCCAGTGGATATTGGATAAGACGAAATGGCCAAGCATCCAGCCCCAAATATACAACTATCTCATTGAAACAGAGAGAAGTTAAAGGCCTACAAGTCTTTGGATGCCAACAATTTTGTTCTGTGTGGTCATGTGCAAGAAATAATGTTCCAAGATTACCAGATTCGAAACCATGTAGTGCTAAAAAACGAGGATCTGCCGAGCCAAAGACAAGAAAAGAAGATGGAACTGTACAAGCCCTGGGTAATCATCAACAAGCAAAACAACTGCATTCTGACAGTGATCTACACCTGTACGGCAGGGTATGTGAACGCACATGTTTACATTTTATTCTCAGCATTCAGGGTCCGCAGTTTAATTCACCATATTTAACTGTTTTTGCTGAAATCACTGCTGCAATCACGAGTAATGTATATGATTCAGAGTAAGAACTGCAGAGTCAAGCATTTTTAATTAGGTCCTCACTCCATTCAGCTCTTATGATGGCTGTTAGCCAAAGACGTCTGCGGTTGGCATTAAAAGCAGTGTGGTGTAAGGTAAAAATTAAGTTTTCTATTTTTTGGACTTTCTATTTTGGCATCCTAGCACAAAACACGACATCTTTGCTATTGCAACAGGTTTTTTTTTTTGCAACCGATATGCACGGTGGCAACGCAGTGGCGCAGTAGGTAGTGCTGTTGCCTCGCAGCAAGAACGTCGCTGGGTCGCAGGTTCGAACCTCGGCTGGGCTGGGTCAGTTGGCGTTTCTGTGTGGAGTTTGCATGTTCTCCCTGCGTTCGCGTGGGTTTCCTCCGGGTGCTCCAGTTTCCCCCACAGTCCAAAGACATGCAGTACAGGAGAATTGGGTAAGCTAAATTGTCCATAGTGTATGAGTGTGAATGTGTGTGTGGAAGTTCCCAGAGATGGGTTGCGGCTGGAAGGGCATCCGCTGCGTAAAATCGTGCTGGATAAGTTGGCGGTTCATTCCGCTGTGGCGACCCCGCAAGGGACAAAGCCGACAAGAAAATGAATGAATGAATGAATGATATGCACGGTTGAACCCGTGTGACGTCATGTGTGACGTAGGTTGGTAATTCCCCTATAGGGCTACTTTTAGAGCAAGTAACGAAAAAAAATCTGGTTCTGTGGGATATATCAAATCTAATTTTTAATTTGTATGTTCTATTGGATTCAATTCAGGTGATTGGCTGGGCCATTCTGCAGCTTGATTTTCTTGTGTATGTTTTCTGAGAAAAACGGTGACATGTTAAATACTTATTTTCCCCACTGTATACACACACAGTACAGGATAAGGGCCAAGTAATAAAAATGAATTAGCACCAAACAATAATAAAAATCATCTCTAGATTAGTGTCATTGTATTGTGCGATTACGCTCGATAAATTGAGGAAAAAATTCCAGAAATAATGCTGAGAATAATCTCATTAAGAGTCCTGTATGTCTTTCACAGTTCAGATGACTGCCTCAAATAACCCAGATGAACATTTCCTGCAGGGATTACAGAATTTATTGTTGTATTATTAGACAGCGGCGCCACCTTCAGGTCTAATAGTGCATATCAGCTCTACTGCAGAGCTAAATCTCAATGAACATGCAGTGGCACAGTTTAAATAATGTAATGTACAGTTGAAGTCAAAATTATTAGCCCTCCTAAATATTTCTGTTTAATGGAAAGTTTTTTTTTTAACACGTTTCTAAACATAATAGTTTTAATAACTCATTTCTAATAACTGATTTCTTTTATCTTTGCCATGATGACAGCACATAATATTTGACTAGATATTTTTTAAGATACTAGTATTCAGCTTAAAGTGACATTTAAAGGCTTAACTAGGTTAACTAGGTAAAAGTAAGTGTAGTTAGGCAAGTCATTGTATAACAGTGGTTTGTTCTGAAGAAAATCCAAAATAAATATTGCTTAAGGAGGCTAATAATATTGATTATTATTGGGGCTAATGAATTGCTTTTATTCTAGTCGAAATAAAATAAATAGAACTTTCTCCAGAAGAAAAAACTATTACAGGAAATACAGTGAAAAATTCCTTGCTCTGTTAAACATCATTTGGAAAATATTTGATTAATATCACAGGAGGGCAAATAATTGTGACTTCAAGTGTATAATGAAAGATCACTGTACCTGCTTCATCTCCGGCCATGGAGCTGGCATTGATCCCCGACAGGCCGAACAGCGGACACTCGCGGTCAGTGTTCACATGACCCCAGTTATGACACTTAATACAGCGCACGTTTCGCACCTACAGCCATTGAAGAGCCACAAAATAACACATTACACATTTGTGGATGACCAAATAACATTTACACTTTATTATAAGGTACAATTCTCACTTTAAACTAAAGTTTTGCATTAACTAAAGGCTTTGCAGGTTTCCTCAACTCAAAATTAAGATTTTTTAAGACCATTGTGAGTAAAATGTATAACTTTTAAATGCTAAGGGAAAGAGTTTTACTTGCTTCATCCAAACAAAATTTTATTTAATTATTTCTTAGCCACATCTTTTAAATAAACAAGCAAACTCAAGTTGTATACCTACTTAGCAATACGTTTCTTTTAAAAAAGTTTAACATAGTTAAATGTATGTTTATTATGGAGAAAATTACATTCAGCATGAATAATCAAAAATATATATTTGTTAACCTTTGGTCCAAATGAATTGAGCGTACAACTCCTATACAATCTAATGTGTTTCTTATTATAAAACCTTAAATTACATATGATAAAATATAATTGGTACTTAAATCAAAGTGTTACTGCAGTAATTGCTCATCTACATTTTTGAATGCTACTATAAGTCACCTGAATGCCAAAAGGCTGATCTCGAATATTCATGTCATCCTTCGCATACCTGAGGAAAAGGAATATAACACCAGTAAGAAATACAAAGTGTACAGCAAATGTGAAAGTTTGAGGTAAAGCATTGTTCATTCATTTATGAACGTACTTTTCACGAGGAGCACCTTTCTGCCACTCAAATTTGTACTCCGATTCTCCTCCCTAAAGATGAACAACAACAAAAAAAGCATGAAAAGTCATGTTAGGTCACAGAATGTAACATTAAAAATGCATTTTAATCACTATAAAGCATGATCAGTGAAGTAAAAGTCCAAAAAGCATTTTATTTATTTATTCATTCATATTTTTTGTTAGCTTGTTTATTTTATATATATATCTTTTTTTATTGGTAACAAAAAAAAAAAAAAAAAAAAAAAAAACGTTTGCATTATATTTGATACATTTTCCTAATATATTTTTCTTCTTCTGGAGAAAGCATGATTTCTTTTAGTTTGGCTGAAATAAAATTATTATTATTACTATTTTGAAAATTTGTTCAGGTCAACTTTATTAGCCGCCTTAAGAATTTTCTTTTTTTTTTCTTTCCATCTTTTTAAAATTGCATCCTTGAATTTTTGATTGTTCGAATGTGATATATTATTATGTTAATAGAGTCTTATATTATTATTATGGTATATTATTTCTCTGTAATGAGTCCTTGTATTTTATTGGGTGTGTGTGTTTTTTTTTTTTTTTTATTTGCTATTGTTGTAGCGCTCTGGATTTTAGAAAAGCGCTTTACAAATAAAAGTTATTATTTTTATTATACTATTTATTCTTTTCCTTTATTTGTCATGTAAATAAATGGGCATTACCTCTTTAGTCTCCTCTGCAGGATGTGGATGATGACAGAAACAAAAAGACAAAACACACAAAAAAAGAAAAACTTTTAAGGTATACATCAAATCAGTTATCAGTTATATAACATTTAATAACTTTTGTGTTACAAAAATAAAAAAGCAGTGCTGAGCAAAGATTAATCGCATCCAAAATAAAAGTTTGTTTTGACATAATATGTGTGTGTGTGTGTGTATTATTAATATTTACTATTTATATGTGATATATTCATAAAAACAAACTATTCAAAACTATTTTGTTACAAAGAATATTTAAATGCATTTATAATAATAATAATAATTTATTCTTATATAGCGCCTTTAAAACTTAATTCTCAAGGCGCTTTACACCAGAGAAAGACACAGATATAAAACAGTTTAGAATAACACAAAAAATTAATCATTCCGGCTAAAGACATTCACAATTGGTAAAACATTCAAATATCGAAAAACATAAACCAAAGAAACACAGCTTATGAATAGGCAAGTGTAAAGTAGTGAGTTTTCAGGGATGATTTAAAAAATTTAAAAGATTCAGCGTGTCTAATGTCATTACAATTTGTATCATATACATATATATTTTATATCTAAATATAAATAAAAATGTCATTATATATATATATATTCTTTTTAAAATATTTCCCAAACAATGTTTAACAGAGCGAGAAAATTTTCACAGTATATCTGATAACGTTTTTTTCTTCAGGAGAAAGTCTTATTAGTTTTATTTCGGCTAGAAGAAAATCAGTTTTTAATTTTTTAAACACCATTTTAAGAACAAAATTATTAGCCCCTTTAAGCTATATATTTTTTCGATAGTCTACAGAACAAACCATCATTATACAATAACTTGCCTAATTACCCTAACCTGCCTAATTAACCTAATGAACCTAGTTAAGCCTTTAAATGCCACTTTAAGCGTATAGAAGTGTCTTGAAGAATAACTAGTAAAATATTATTTACTGTCATCATGGCAAAGATAAAATAAATCAGTTATTAGAAATGAGTTATTACAACTATTATGATTAGAAACGTGTTGAAAAAATCTTCTCTCCATTAAACAGAAATTGAGGAAAAAAATAAACAGGGGGGCTAATAATTCTGACTTCAACTGTATGTACACCAATGCATGTATATATATATATATATATATATATATATATATATATATATATATATATATATATATATATATATATATATATATATACACATACATACATGCATTGGTGTATTTATACAAATATAACAGTAATACAAAGTATAACAAATATAAACAGTATAGATGCATACATTATGCCAAAACAAACTTTCATTTTGGATGAGCCACCACAAAAAAAAAAAGGGTTGAAACGCAAGTCTCTAACCTTTAGATGCTCCTGGAGGTGCTTCATACATAAAATTAAGGCCATTTTTCACACGATCATCTCCCATCAGCAGTCTGGAAAATAAAACAAACCAATCATTTGATCAATCTACTACAGGCAAATCCCTGATTATATGAAAAAAAAAACATTTATGGAGTAACACACCAGGGCAGACATTAAAATGTTTTCAAAAGCGTAATGATCTATTCATAATCCATATTCATGAATTTCCATGACCTAAAGAATAAATATTCATTATATTTACAATATATACAATATTCGTTGTGTAACACTAAAAATGAACATTTTAATGACTTTTCTAACATATTTGTTTGCTTTATATGGTTACAAGATAAACTTTCTGTCATGATCACCAGTGATCCAGGCTTGTGGATCGCTGGGAAACATTTACTTTCACTCGGACTATAATTCTGCCACCATATAAACTACAACTCCCTTCAGGCTCCACACCTGTGCCGGTTCTCTATTGATTTCACACAAACGCGCACACACGCAAAGACACACAATTGGGAGCTGCTCAAGAACTGATTACTCAGACTATTTAGACTGCTCTCTTTGTTACACACATGGCTTGTTGAGTCTTGTTGGTTTATTCCCTGTAAGATTTCTAAGCGTTTCCTGTGTCTAGTCTATCCGTGTTTGACCCTTGCCTTGCCTTTACGTTGTCTGCCGCCTGTTTCAACCATTTGCCTGTGACCTGACTACGCTTCTGGATTGTCCTCATGCTTCTCTTTGTGCCGGTTGACCATTGCCTGTCTGACTACTCTAAATAAAGCTGCACGTGGATCCTCAACTCGTTGTCAGCGTCCTACAGTTACACTCTCTCTCTATTTCTCTCAGTGTTCCCTTTATATAAATGACAGAGACCAGTGGTTCTTGGCATCAAAAAGATAAAGAAGAACTAAGTGTACATTTCCACAACCAAACGGCACAAGAAATGCTAGAAACACTGAAGTTAAATCTGATCATTTTGAGCTCCAATAATCACATTTTTACTGCAATATTCAGGGACTGGTTGAAACAAATAAACAGCCAGAGACAGTATCCGCCTGTTAAGTGTGACGTCACGCGAAGCAGCTTCCGGGTCCGAGCGCTCTGTCAAACAGTACGGGGAGGCTTAGCAGTCGACTAATTTCGACAATCACGATCGCAATATATATCCATGCTTAATATAAGATGTGATTCATGTTTAATACATCATTAAAATATTGATGTCTGTGATAAAGTTCGAGTCCCGGCTGGGTCAGTTGGCATTTCTGTGTGGAGCATATGTTTTACGCAGCGGATGCCCTGCCAGCTGCAACCCATCACTGGGAAACACCCACACACACTCAATCACACACATACACTATGGCCAATTTTAGTTTACCCAATTCACCTATACCACGTCTTTGGACTTGTGGGGGAAACCCACAGGGAGAACAACTCCATACAGAAATGCCAACTGACCCAGCCGAGGCTTGAACCAGCGACCTTCAAGCTGTGAGGTGATCGTGCTACCCACTGCGCCACCATGATGCCTTATTTCATTTTATTTATTTAATTATTTTTACTTCATTTTATTTGATCATTTTGTTGTACATTTTTATTTATACTTTACTGTACTTCGTTTCTTTATATGTGTATATGTTCATATGGAAGTATTTATGTTATTTCACATATTTTAATGTAAAAACTAAATATAAATGTCTTCATAAAATAAAACCTAAAACAAACTAACAAAAACTAAAACAAACAAAACATGAATGAAACAAAACAGCAAATTTTAAAATTCTATCGAATTTCAAATAATAATCTTAGTTTAAACAGTATATTATGCCAACTTGGGGTGCCACTGTGGCACAGTGGGTAGCACAATCGCCTCACACCAAGAAGGTCGCTGCTTTGAGCCAAGTCTGGGTCAGTTGGCATTTCTGTGTGGAGTTTGCATGTTCTCCCCGTGTTGGCATGGGATTCCTCCGGGTGCTCCGGATTCCCCCACATTCCAAACACATCCGCTATAAGCAAAATTGGGCGTAGTGAGTGTGTGTGAATGCAGGAGTGCATGGGTGTTTCCCAGTACTGGGTTGCGGCTGGAAAGGCATCCGCTGCGAAAAACATTTGCTGGATAAGTTTGCGGTCTATTCCGCTGTGGTAACCACTGATGAATAAAGGAACTAAGTCGAAGGAAAATGAATGAATGACAAACAAACATCTCTAATTGTCCATGAATATAGATTTACAATTTCTCGACTTTCGATGTCTGGAAAACTGAAAAATTTCACCTGAAAAAGACCCGTGGGAACCCTGTTTGTATGCTTTATGAATGAGGAAGGTCATATTTGGTGGTCTGTGACATCGAACAGCCCTGATTTAAACTCTTTTTCCAGCAGATTTGTTTTTCTACCTGTTGTTGTAGGTCTCCTGCTCCTTTACATACGCCTGCATCAGCTCCTCCTGCTGCTTCTTCTCGAAGGTCAACTTCTGTTCTGCGATCCATACCTGATAATGACAACAACCAAAAAAAAAAAATGAAGAGAGCAATTCCATGCAGAATGCCAACCTTACCTTGCTACATAAAAACAGTATTTTTTCGTCAAAAAGTCGTTTGCGTAGGCTTTTACTTTGCAGTACTGTAAAAATACTCAATGTCAATGTTTTCCAACAATTTTATTTGATTTACCAAAGTCACACAAGAAGTGCCATTTTTAATTGGGGTAAAACTGGTTTTATATTCACACATTCGGACTTCGGAAAAGTAATTTTTGCCAATTCTAAATAGAGAAATCATATTAACAGCCAACGGCTATGAAAGAACAACACTGTTAGCTAGGGTTGCACGGTTTACCGGTACTATGGTAGTATCGTGACACTATGGCTCCAAAATACTGGCGGTGCTAGTATCGTCATTAACGGTCTATCAACATTAGATAATGTTGCATGTGGAAAAGTCACTAAAATGCTCATGTTTGTGCAACAATAGACCATTTTATGTTAATACTCTGTGGAGCCCTTTAAGGTTGAATGTTTTCTAACGTTTCGAATGCACATCTGAATCGGTTAATTTCTGTTCCCCTCAATATGATTTAATAGCTACAACAACTGCGACAATCTCTTAAAAAGAACGACTCACAAAGTGAAATTTTGAATTACTTTAGATCGTTCCCTATTAAGACTGAAAGAAAGAAAAAAACAATAGATGAAAAACCCAAAATAGCAACAGGAAACATTGAAACATTTTTGACAACTCCATATAGCCTAATTGTGTTGGAAAAATGCTCTTTTTGTAACAAATTTCATTTGGTATAATTTGTATCTAAGCAATTCCAGCATTTGCAGTAAAATCTCAAAACATAAATTGACAGAGAAAGTATATGGTAACATTATATTGAAACATCTGTTTATATTTTCCATAACAACTAACCATAGAGTTAAGGGATCAGAAAAATATCAATCTGTAAACATTTGTTATATTTTAAATAAGGAAAATAAAGATGCGGTATGGATGTGACGAAAAAAGTCTGTGAGTTTACAGTATACAAAATACTTTGTAGAAATTCTGTGAATTAACTGCACAATCCATAAGAAACTATG
Organism: Danio kyathit; assembly: GCA_903798195.1. Taxonomy (NCBI): domain Eukaryota; kingdom Metazoa; phylum Chordata; class Actinopteri; order Cypriniformes; family Danionidae; genus Danio; species Danio kyathit. Next base: position 3,526,638 of record LR812527.1, on the reverse strand, counting down.
CTAATCAAAAGGATAAGAGTCGGCTCTCTACAGAAAAAATATGATTGATTTTATTTTATTTAAATTTTTTGCATTTATAAGGAAAAAGCTTTGTTATGGATGTGACGAATGTGAAATTGCCACTTGTGTGACTTTTGTAAATCAGATATAATTGTTTGAAAACATGGACAGAAACATTTTTGAGTATTTTTAAAGCACTGTAAAATACAAGCCTACACAAAAAAACACAGAAACGGTTTCACTATTTTGGCGAATACGTAATATTTTCATGGCAAGGTTGACATTTGCATGAAATTGCTCATCCTTATTTCAATGTATTTTTGTTCGTCTGTTATCTACAAAATAAACAAAAAAAATGAATAAATTTGAAGTGTAGTGACGTGCAAATAATCGTTTTTTCAATAATAAGGGAATTATGAATTAACTTCAAATGGCCTATTATAACATATAAAACATAGTATTTCTGACAATTTATTTTATAATTTGAGTTACGAATTACAGTATCGCAATACTACTTGGTATCATGATACTTCAGCTGGTATAGTATCGTAACATGAATTAATGGTATCGCAACAACCCTACTGTTAGCATACTTGTATGCAATTTCAGACCAAATATTCAAAGTAGCATGGTAAACAATATAGGGACTGCGTCACCAATTACACACAATCGATTTGTGTTGGGACAACATGAAGGAATTAAGTTAACTTATTAATTTTTACAGTTTCAAGTGGATTGAAACAATTAAGTTGTGCCCAAAACAGGTAGTTTGAATATAAGCAGTTTGAACAAACAGCAAGTGTCATTGTTTTGAGTGCATAACAGTACATCATTATAATTTATCTTAGGCTTTTTTCTGCTTTACTGTTTTATTAAACACTGAGTCTGCATGTGTGAATACTACCTCAATCGAACTTCACTGAATGTGCAAATATAAAAGCAACTATACCTCAATCCAACTTCACATCTGTCACATCCGTAACAAAGAGACGTCACATACATAATGAAGCTTTTTCTTCATAAAAGCAAAAACTAAATTATAAAATAAATTACTTTTGTTTTACAGAGAGACAACTCTTATCCTTTTGACTGGCATTATTTTCTTTTGGGTTTTGCAGTTTAATTCTCAGAATTTCTGCAAAGTATGTCGTGTACTGTAAACTCGCAGACTTTTTGGTCACATCCGTAACGCCTGATTATTTTCATCATTTAAAATATAAAACACGTTTATAGATTGATATTGTTCTGATGTCATAACGCTGTGGTTTGTTTTGGGAAATAAAAACTGATGTTTCAATATACTTTTAACACATACATTCTCTATGAATTTATGTTTTTAAGTCTTTACTGTAAATGTCACATCCGTAACGTTTTTTGGGGGCATTTCCCTCACAAACATACACAATTAAATAAATAAACGGCAATAACTGCGTTATATAATTAATTTAGCAAAAATTAAATTATGATATTATCACTACAATATATTTTGTTTGTGATTTATTACGTGTAAATGTACAATCTAAAATGTTGTAGGGACAAAACGATCTGAACTAAATTAGCCTAATGTTTACACTCGAGCAGTATTAGCATGCTAGCTTAAACCCCCGACACTCACCTTCTTTATGTTGGATTTTGATGCAGGATGAAAATCCTTTTTACACATGAAATTAGCAAAGGATTTGCCCATGTTTGATCACCCGCGATACGACCAAAGTGTTATTAAGAATTAAACTTTAGCGCTTTCGGCTACATAACATCACAACACCAGCAGCGGCGCTTCTTTATGACGCAAGGATGACGGTGGCTCAAAATATCATCTGTTTTTTGTAAAACAGTGAATCTCTTAAACTTATTAATTCTAAAATAAATAATAACTTTCTTAAAGCTTATTATGATTTTTTTATGGAGGACAAAACCTGCAAAAACAATAAATAAATAAACAAATATGCAAATAAATTAATAAATTAATTGATAAATCCTCAAATGCCTGCAAAAATAAAACAATGAATGGATATGCAAATAAATTAATTAACAAAACCACAAATTTTTGCATAAATAAAACAATAAATAAATATGCAAATAAATAAATAAATACATATAAAAAACACAAATTCCTGCATAAATAAAACAATAAATAAATATGCAAATAAATAAATAAATAAATATACAAAAAAACTAATTTCTGCATAAATAAAGCAATAAATAATTATGCAAATAAATAAATACATATAAAAAACACAAATTTCTACATAAATAAAACAATAAATAAATAAATAAATATACAAAAAACACAAATTTCTACATAAATAAAACAATAAATAAATAAATAAATAAATATACAAAAAACACAAATTTCTATATAAATAAAACAATAAATAAATAAATAAATATACAAAAAACACAAATTTCTACATAAATAAAACAATAAATAAATAAATAAATAAATATACAAAAAACACAAATTTCTATATAAATAAAACAATAAATAAATAAATAAATATACAAAAAACACAAATTTCTACATAAATAAAACAATAAATAAATAAATAAATAAATACATATACAAAAAACACAAATTTCTGCATAAATAAAAAAATAAATAAATATGCAAATAAATAAATAAATACATATAAAAAACACAAATTTCTACATAAATAAAACAATAAATAAATAAATAAATATACAAAAAACACAAATTTCTACATAAATAAAACAATAAATAAATAAATAAATAAATATACAAAAAACACAAATTTCTATATAAATAAAACAATAAATAAATAAATAAATATACAAAAAACACAAATTTCTACATAAATAAAACAATAAATAAATAAATAAATAAATACATATACAAAAAACACAAATTTCTGCATAAATAAAAAAATAAATAAATATGCAAATAAATAAATAAATACATATAAAACACAAATGTCTGCATAAATAAAACAATAAATAAATATGCAAATAAATAAATAAATACATATAAAAACACAAATGTCTGCATAAATAAAACAATAAATAAATATGCAAATAAATAAATAAATACATATAAAAACACAAATGTCTGCATAAATAAAACAATAAATAAATATGCAAATAAATAAATAATACATATAAAAACACAAATGTCTGCATAAATAAAACAATAAATAAATATGCAAATAAATAAATAAATACATATAAAAACACAAATGTCTGCATAAACAAAACAATAAATAAATATGCAAATAAATAAATAAATAAATTAAATATACAAAAAACACAAATGTCTGCATAAATAAAACAATAAATAAATATGCAAATACATTCATTCATTCATTTTCTTTTCAGCTTAGTGAAGTAGGTAGTGCTGTCGCCTCACAGCAAGAAGGTCGCTGGTTCGAGCCTCGGCTGGCTGGGTCAGTTGGGGTTTCTGTTTGGAGTTTGCATGTTCTCCCTGCGTTCGCGTGGTTTTCCTCCGGGTGCTCCGGTTTCCCCCACAGTCCAAAGACATGCGGTACAGGTGAATTGGGTAAGCTAAATTGTCTGTAGTGTATGAGTGTGTGAGTGTGTATGGATGTTTCCTAGAGATGTGTTGCAGCTGGAAGGGCATCCGCTGCGTGAAACATGTGGTGAATAAGTTGATGGTTCATTCCGCTGTGGCGACTCCAGATTAATAAAGGGACTAAGCCGAAAAGAAAATGAATGAATAAATACTATATTAAATCACTATTAATAAAACTATGCATCAACGGTTGTTAAATATATTTGTGCATTTATTTAGTCTTAATTTGTATCTGTTCTTATTTTAATCATGATTATTTTATAACTATATCTTCATGGTTGTCAGATGTGCTATTTAAATTATACAGATTTATTAAATATGATATTTATTTATTTTTTCGCGACAGCAGAATCAAGTAGCCAATCAACACTGCTACTGCACAACCACGTGACTCAACGTGCACAGAAAGCGCCATCGACCCGCCCACTTTACCGCTGACTAAGCACTTATATGGATCGACCGGACGGACGTGTCTCATATCTAGTGCAGCTTTGTTTATTTGATTATGAATCAGGTGAATGTGCATGCGGATTCATGTCAAAGTCTGCGGCAGTTTTGTTTATGGGGAAAGGAAAAGGAAAGTAAACAGATGCTTGTTCTCATCGGGCAGAACACAGGTCGTCTTCGTTTCTGATACATGTATATACGCTGAGGTAAATCATATTAACTAATGCATGCGAGTTATATGCTAATTTATTTTTGGATAACCTCATAAAAGCTGCCATATAAGGGGTAAATAATGTTACATGCAAAGGCCTGAGTCATACTAAGAGTTTATTAATGATGTTAATGTGTTATTTTGTTTATGTTAAATGATTATCGTGTAATCATTGCATAAATATTAACATGTTGGCATTATTACTGACATTTTGTTTCTGCACATGAACACTGAATGCTAATGAGCAAAATAAATGGACCAATAAGCTTTATTTATGTATTAATTTAGTCTTCAGGATGTACCCAAGGTCTTGTGACACATTTGTAGCCTTGCCGCCGTCTAGTGAGGGTCAGCGGATAATCTTCGGGAAGAACTCTGACAGACCCTGCGATGAGGTTCAGGAGGTGGTCTACTTCCCCCCAAAGGAACATAAACCAGGAAAAGTTGAGGTATTGATTATCAAATATGAAAGATGTCAAACTCAAAATAACATCATTATTATTGGTTATGATTAGCGCTCAGTTTGGGGTGGGAAATTCTTATAACTATCAGTTGAAAACTGCCTAATCAGTTTTTTTCTGCCTAATTTTGTGCAGACATTGCTTTTTTTCAGAAATCTGTGATTAAAATAATTTTTTATTAACACTGTATTTTAAATATCTAAATGTTTGTTTTCTGTGCTTAGTTCAAAAATCATTGTTTTCCTTCGTTTCCATAGTTACTCATTGGTTTACTTATTATGTCTACCTGTTCCTTGTTTAGTTTCCAGTGAAAAGTTGTTCCTGACTTTAAATTAGGGATGCACTGAATTTTTGGTCTCTGAACATTCCTGACTGAAAATGGCATTGAGCATGTCTGGGGTAAGATGAAGGAGGAGGCATTAAAGATCCCATAGATATATACACTAGATATCGCATAGGGACCTGAGCATGCGTCAATAGCGCCGCCACATTGGTACAGTGCTTCTAGGACAAACGTCATTCAACCGCACTAGTCAAGACAGTGTGCCAATGTGAAGATGCTGGACTTTAGCGCTGTGTTTGCGTTGTAGTAACGAGCAAACAAAGAAAACAAAGCACAAAGGCAGAACACTTCATAGGTAAGATTTAGTTTTTTATGTTTTTGTATGTTATGAACTTTTGTGCTTAACAAGTAATGTTATTGATGATAATACAGTCTGCTGCATTCACCATAAGGCAAAGTAGCACCAACTCGCGCTAAATTCTAGACTTATGCTAGTTTTGTTGAATAAAATAAGCAAACTATGTTATGAAATATGACAAGAAGATGCTGCCATGCTAGAAACTTCTATTATTGTCGGCTAAGTGAACGAGTCGTTCATAACGGAGATTCATTCACAAACGAATCGCTCCCTCCGTCAGAATGAGAAGTGAAAGCAGGAGAGGGGGGTGTTTCAGGACATGGATTAGATCAAATTAAACAGGGAAGGAGGATAATGCATTTCCATGCACACAAACACTCACTCTTTGTCAGTAATGCCCGTGCGGTCACATCCATCAGTGTAGAAAAGTGATGTAAAATTATAATATTTCGTAATTAAAAAAATATTTGCATACTGACCACCGGGGAAAACTCCCGATCATAGATATATGTGTATATGTGTATATCTCTGGCTTTGGATGGCCACAGTCCTCCGCTTCACCTTGGTCCCGCATTCATTCCAAAGGAGCGCTACCCTGTACTAAAATGGCGGCTCTATTGATGCATTCGTTCTAATAGACAATAGCAGGGTAGGCGACATCTAATGTATATATCTATGTAAAAATCCAAAGAATCTTGATGAACTCTGGGAGTCCTGCAAGAACGCTTTCTTTGCAATTCCAGATGACTTTATTAATCAGTGATTTGAGTCATTGCAGAGATGTATGGATGCAGTCCTCCAAGCTCATGATGGAGTCAGACACAATATTCATTCTGTCTCCACTGCAGCATGACTTTATATTCTATACTGGACATTATTTCTGTTCAGTGACAAGACTTTTGTCTAAGCAGAGTCAGACCTTACTGTCCTAATTAAATCATTAATAATCAAGGCATGATCATAATTTATTGGGGTAAAATAAGCGTAATCTAGAGGCCTTCGCCTTTCATATAAGCCACTTCTGACACCAAATGATCAACTAGAAGTCAAGTTATTATTTGCTGTTCCTAAAACTTGGATAGGCAACAAAACTTTAGTCAGGTAGTGTACAAAATATATTTACAACTCTGTTTTCATTATCGTCAGAGTAACATTTTTTAAAACCATACCAAATCAGCATTTTTATAATGATTTCTGAAGGATAATAAAGACTGAACTAATGATGTTGGAAAAGCTCAGCTGTGCTTTGTATGGTTCGAAGTGTATTAACAGTGTCTGGAATTGTGTTGTTATTTCTCCATCTGTTTAGTGCACGTATATAGAAATCGAGCAGGTGGAAAAGACGTATGCAGTGGTGCTGAGTCGCCCCGCCTGGCTGTGGGGGGCAGAGATGGGGGCAAATGAGCATCAGGTGTGCATCGGGAACGAGGCGGTGTGGGGCAGAGAGGGCGCCGAAGGTGAAGAGGCTCTTCTGGGCATGGATCTTGTCCGGTGAGTCAGCAAATTATAATTAAATGTACTAATTCTGTATATCAGTTTTGCAATATTTAGCAGTTCAATAAACAAAAATATAAAAAAGTGGCATAAGTTGATGTGTATTTATATGAGGCTTTTTTTTGTGAGAATCGAGCATACAAACAAGTCAGAGGTATAGAAAGGAAGAGGAAAACATTAACTTCACAGCTTTCAAGCAATTGCATATTTAAATGCAATAAAAAAAATAATTAAAGTAAAAAAAAAAGCTTCTCCTTGTATTGTTTCCGAATAGATTAGTTAAAATAATTCAAACACAGGCAATTATTCAAAAATATTTGACTTCGAAAATATGTGACCCTGGAGCACAAAACCTTATGTCTGATGTTTAAAATTAAAATGATAGATGTCACAAATCATTAGTATGTTAAATAAAAATCATGTTCCATGAAGACGTATGATAAATTTCCTATTTTAAATTTATAACGACCTTTATATCAACCTTAACCTTTTTAACGTTTTAATGTCCTTTTTTGGCTTTTTTATTTGAGGGTTTATGAATATGCTCCGCATTTGGCATATGGGATCCATTTTTTTTTGTTTAGACTGGTTTCTGGGTTGTAGTTTTCCTTAGTTTCCATATTTACTCATTGGCTTACTGATTATGCCTACCGGTTCCTTGTTTAGTTTATTTTTTAAAGGTAAGTTGTCCTTTTTATATCAGTTTTAATGCCCTTTTTTGGCTTTTTTTTTATTTGAGGGTTTATGAATTTGCTCCGCATTTGGCATATGTCATCCATTTTATTTGTTTAGACTAGTTTCTGGGTTGTCATTTTCCTTAGTTTTCATAGTTACTCATTGGTGTATTGATTTTGTCTACCTGTTCCTTGTTTCGTTCCTTTTTTAAGTTTAGCTATTCTTTTATATCAGTTTTAATGCCATTTTTTGGCTTTTTTATTTGAGGGTTTATGAATTTGCTCCGCCTTTGGCATATGGGATCCATCTTTTATTTGTTTAGACTGGTTTCTGGGTTGTAGTTTTCCTTAGTTTCCATAGTTACTCATTGACTCACTGATTTTGCCTACTGGTTCCTTGTTTAGTTTCTTTTTTAAAGATTAGTTGTCTTTTTTATATCCGTTTAAATGTCTTTTTTTTATTTGAGGGTTTATGAATTTGCTCCGCATTTGGCATATGTGATCCATTTTATTTGTTTAGACTGGTTTCTGGGTTGTCGTTTTTATAGTTACTCATTGGTGTATTGATTTTGTCTACCTGTTCCTTGTTTGGTTCCTTTTTTAAGTTTAGCTATCCTTTTATATCAGTTTTAATGCCCTTTTCTGACTTTTTTATTTGAGGATTTATGAATTTGCTCCGCATTTGGCATATGTCATCCATTTTATTTGTTTAGACTGGTTTCTGGGTTGTCGTTTTCCTTAGTTTCCATAGTTACTCATTGGCTTACTTATTTTGCCTACCGGTTGCTTGTTTAGCTTCTTTTTTAAAGATTAGTTGTCTTTTTTATATCCGTTTAAATGTCTTTTTTTTTTTGTTTAGTTTTTTTTTGAGGGTTTATGAATTTGCTCCGCATTTGGCATATGTGATCCATTTTATTTGTTTAGACTGGTGTCTGGATTGTCATTTTCATAGTTACTCATTGGTGTATTGATTTTGTCTACCTGTTCCTTGTTTCGTTCCTTTTTTAAGTTTAGCTATTCTTTTATATCAGTTTTAATGCCATTTTTTGGCTTTTTTATTTGAGGGTTTATGAATTTGCTCCGCATTTGGCATATGGGATCCATCTTTTGTTTGTTTAGACTGGTTTCTGGGTTGTTGTTTTTTCTTAGTTTCCATAGTAACTCATTGGCTTACTGATTATGCCTACCGGTTCCTTGTTTAGTTTCTTTTTTAAAGAATAGTTGTCCTTTTTATATCCGTCTAAATGTCTTTTTTTATTGTATTTTTTTATTTGAGGATTTATGAATTTGCTCCGCATTTGACATATGGGATCCATTTTATTTGTGTGCAATACTTTAAAAAGTTCTTAAAGGAATAGTTCAACTCCATAAAAAAAGATAAATCTGTCTGGATTTTTTTACCCTCATGTCTTTCCAAAATTTCTTGGAATGTACAAGTAGACATTTTAAGAATTTTTATGTTTATGTGTATGTGTGTGTGTTTTGGTTTCTTTTAAGTTCCCATTGACTTCAATAGACAAGTGTTAATATGGAAGTGTATTATCGTCATTCTTTAAAATACTTTGCGCTCTACAAACACATGCAGGTTTGTAATGATGATTGAATGACTGTGGTGTAAATCTGCGTGCTCTGCTTGTGTGTGTTCAGTCTGGCTCTGGAGCGGGCCGACACCGCGGAGAAAGCTGTGGATGTCATAACAGATCTGCTGGAGAAATACGGCCAGGGAGGAAACTGCATGGAGGATGAGTGTGGATTCACGTACCACAACAGCTTCCTCATATCAGACCGCAAAGAAGCCTGGGTGCTGGAGACTGCTGGGAAACACTGGGCTGCGGAGAGAGTGGAGGGTAAATACTGAGCCCACACATGAATCATAATTCAATATAAAGATATTGCGATATTTAAAACATGTTTTTTATACTGCAAATGCTGGGCTTACAGGGTGGCTCAATGGTTAGTACTGTCACCTCACAGCAAGAAGGTCACTGATTTAGTTTATTCAATTCACCTATTGCGCATGTGTTTGGACTAGGCATGGGACGATAACCGTTTTCAAGGTATACCGCGGTTTGAAAAAGTCAAGGTTATCATACCGTCAAAATTTTCTCTAATACCGTTCCTAAGGTATGTGTAAGATTTTTTTATTTACATTTTTTTAACAACAGCATCTCCAGCAGAAAAGTTATCCAAAGATGCCATTTTAAATTGTAAATAAATCTGTGTTTTTAAAACTAATGAAGACAGCAGAAGTCAATGATTCATTTTCATTATTTAGCCTGGCACGTTTACTGCTCCAAAATATTATAAATGTTTCTCAAAATAAAATATATTGTTCAAAGGGGAAAAAACTTTTAATTTTTTACCCAGACATTTAAAAAGAATATATTTTAGAGCAGTAATTACAATACCGTGATACTGTGAAACCGTGATATTTTTATCCAAGGTTAATCTCCGTCAGAATCTTATACCGGCCCATGCCTAGTTTGGACTGTGTGGAAACCAGAGCACCCGGAGGAAACCCACCCCAACACGGGGAGAACATTCCAAACTCCACACAGAGATGCCAACTGACCCAGTCGGGACTCGAACCAACGACCTTATTGCTGTGCAACACCACTGAGCCAGCATGCTGTCCCATATTGTTATAAATTAATTATAATAAAATCATGTATTATAAATATATAATGTAATATAATGTATAACACATAATAATAATTAATAATACGTTTAATATAATTTATTGTTATTATTGTTGCAAATAAAATCACATTTGCAATATGAATAAAAATATGTATTTAAATAAATAAAAATATGCAATAAGAATATTTTCTAAAATCAGCCCTAATATCTAAGTTTTTTTCCCTGCATATAAATATTATTGTTATATATTAATTATAATAATATAATTTATTATTGATATTGTAGATATCTAAAATAATATTTTCCCAGAGATGGGTTGCAGCTAGAAGGGCATCCGCTGTGTAAAACATGTGCTGGAGAAGTTGGCGGTTCATTCCGCTGTGGCGACCCCGGATTAATAAAGGGACTAAGCCGAAAAGAAAATGAATGAATGAATAAAGTAATATAATGTATAACATATTATTATAATTATTTATATTTTGTAAAAAAATATAATATATTATTATTATTATTATTATTATTTAATCGCAATAAACAAAAACATGCAAATTTTCTAAAATCAGATTTTCTTGCTTCATATAAATATTATTGTTATATAATAATGATAATATAATTTATTAATAATATTATAAATACATAATGTAATATAGTGTATAACATATTATAATAATTAATATTATTGATATAATAATGTATTATTATTATTATTATTACTTTTATTTTTATTGCATGTAAAGTTACATTTGTAATATTGGTAAAAAAATAACATAAATAAAAATAAGTTTTTTTTGTATATAAATATTAATGTTATATATTAATTATAATAAAATAATTTATGATAAATATATAATGTAATATAATGTATAACTTGTTGTGATAATTAATAATACTATTAATATAATATACTGTTATTATTATTATTACTATTAATAATAATAATAATAATACTGCATATAAAATCATATTTGCAATATTGCTAAAAAAAAAAATAAATAAATAAAAATATGCAATAAGAATATTTTCACTACATATAAATATTATTGTTATATATTATTATAATTTTATATTGATTTTACAGATATATAATGTAATATAATGTGTAACATTATAATTCATTCATTCCTTCATTTTCTTTTCGGCTTAGTCCCTTTATTAATCTGGGGTCGCCACAGCGGAATGAACCCCCAACTTGTCCAGCATATGTTATTTACGCAGCGGATGCCCTTCCAGCTGCAACCCAAGACTGGAAAACACCCATACATTCCCATTCACACACATACACTACAGACATTTTAGCTTAACCAATTGACCTATACCACATGTCTTTGGACTTGTGATTGGAAACCGGAGCACCCGGAGGAAACCCACGCCAACATGGGGAGAACATGCAAACTCCACACAGAAATGCCAAATGATCCAGCCAGGGCTCGAACCAGTGACCTTCTTGCTGTAAGGGTGACAGCGCTACCCACTGCGCCCCTAACATATTATAATAATTAATAATATTTTTAAAATAATATATTATTATTATTATTATTATATTGCATATAAAATCTCATTAAATTGCAATAAGCAATAAGAATATTTTCTAAAATCAGCCCTAAAATTTGAGTTTTTTTTATTGCATATAAATATTATTGTTATATAATAATTGTAATATTATAATTTATTATTATTTTTATAAATATAAAATGTAATATAAAATATAACATGCTGAATTAATTAATAATAATAATGATATTGCATATAAAATCACATTTTCAATATTGGTAAAAAAATTAATTAATATGTTTAAAAGGTCTGATTCTGTCTTAAAGCCGGCTACAGGAACATCTCCAATCAGTACTCCATTACTACGAAGATTGACAAGGAGCACCCGGGGATGAGGACGTACGCGAAAGAGCAGGGCTGGTGGGACGGAGAGAGCGAGTTCAGCTTTACTGATGTTTACTCGTACTCCAGCACCGCCCGCATCCAGGCCGCAGGTGGAAGATTCTGTGAGGGACAGAAACTGCTGCAAAAGAGCAACGGTAATGTGTGTTTGTTGCTAAATAAAGAGGATATTACAGTGTGTTTTAAACAAAAAAAAACATTTCAGTTCTTCATAATTTTACATACTGTTAAAGTCAGAATTAGTACATTTTTTCCCCAATTTCTGTTTAATGGAGAGAAGATTTTCTTCAACACATTTCTAAACATAATAGTTTTAATAACTCATTTTTAATAACTGATTTTTTTTATTTTTGTCATGATGACAGCACATAATATTTCACTAGATATTCTTCAAGATACTAGTATTCAGCTTAAAGTGACATTTAAAGGCTTAATTAGGGTAATTAGTGTAAAGTTAGGGTAATTAGGCAAGTGATCGTATAAAAGTAGTTTGTTCTGGAGACAATCTAAAACAAATATTGCTTTAGGGGGCTAATAATATTGACCTTAAAATGATTTTTAAAAATTAAAAACTGCTTTTATTCTAGCCGAAATAAAACAAATAAGACTTTCTCCAGAAGAAAAAAATATTATAGTAAATACCGTGACAAATTCCTGAATCTGTTAAACATCATTTGGAAAATACTTGAATTTGGGAAATATTTTGACTTGAGCAGGGTGTTCGCAGATTCTTAAAAACCCTTAAAACATCTTAAATTCCATAATAAAAAAGGCTATCATTAGTCTTAAAATGTCTTAAATCAGTTTCAAAGGTTTTAAAAAATGCAGTTGAACTGACCCCCTAAAGAAGATTTTGTTTCTGTTTTGAAATCTGCTTAAAAGCTCCATGTCTATTTGTCACCCAGAGCAAAATAGGCGGAACCAAATAAAATACATACTCACAGCAATTTTGCTTATGCAAGCAGATTTGGCAGGGATTTCGCTCTTCATCAGGTGTCATTCATTCATTCATTCATTCATTCATTCATTCATTCATTCATTCATTTTCTTTTCGGCTTAGTCCCTTTATTAATCCGGAGTCGCCACAGTGGAATGAACCGCCAACTTATCCAGCATATGTTTTACGCAGCGGATGCCCTTCCAGCTGCAATCTCTGGGAAACATCCACACACACTCACTCACTCATACACTACGGACAATTGAGCCTACCCAATTCACCTCTACCACATGTCTTTGGACTGTGGGGGAAACCGGAGCACCCGGAGGAAACCCACACGAACGCAGGGAGAACATGCAAACTCCACACAGAAACACCAGCTGGCGTCTGCGTCGCCTTTACCAGGTGTGTTGTGTGCAGTTTTTTGCAAATTCGGTACACTAAAATGATACTTTACAACTGGTCTTACATTACTTTTTTGTGTATTAAAAAGTTCTTAAAGGGCACCTACGATGCAAATCATCTTGTGTAAGCTGTTTGGACAGAACTGTGTGTAGGTATAGTGTGTCCACAGTCATATTGAGGTGATATAAACACACTTGGCGACCCAGTGGCGCAGTAGGTAGTGCTGTCGCCTCACAGCAAGAAGGTCGCTGGTTCGAGCCTCGGCTGGGTCAGTTGTCATTTCTGTATGGAGTTTGCATGTTCTCCCTGCGTCGCGTGGGTTTCCTCCGGGTGCTCCTGTTTCCCCCACAGTCCAAAGACAATCGGTACAGGTGAGTTGGGTATGCTAAAATTGTCCGTAGTGTATGAGTGATTGTGTATGGATGTTTCCCAGGGATGGGTTCCTGCTGGAAGGGCATCCGCATAAAATATGTGCTGGGTAAGTTGGCGGTTCATTCCGCTGTGGCGACCCCAGATTAATAAAGGGACTAAGCCGAGTTGAAAATGAATGTATAAACACACTTTTTTTTAAATTTCCTGATGTTAAAATAGGATCCAAATCCCTCCCATTTTGAGGCTGACCACAACGTGACGTAGGAGTGCGGTTTCCCCGCCCACCGAAGTGATTGACAGCCGCATATTAACATGTCTCCGTAGTAACGCGTATCTACAAGACAGGACGCGCAAAAAGCAACTGGGATTAAAAGATCTGTTCAGCGCTCTGTGATCATCAATCATCATCAAATGTGATCAAGAGTGAGTTTTACAAGTTTAAAACGTTTTTAAAACAGTGCAGGTTTGTAATAAATTACATGACAATTTACATTTGTTTATTGTTATTTACATTTTTTTTAATATGTGAATATTTATTTTATTCATTCATTCATTTTCAGCTTAGTCTGTTTATTAATCAGGGGTCACCACAGCGGAATGAACCGCCAACTTATCCAGCATATGTTTTACGCAGCGGATGCCCTTTTAGCTGCAACCCATCACTGGGAAAGACCCATTCACTCTCATTCACACTCATACACTATGAACAATTTAGCTTATCCAATTCACCTATAGCACATGTCTTTGGAATTGTGGGGGGAAACCGGAGCACCCGGAGGAAACCCACGCAAACTCAGGAAGAAAATGCAAACTCCACACAGAAATGCCAACTGACCCAGCCGAGGCTCGAACCAGCTTGCTGTGAGGCGACAGTGCTACCCACTGCGACATCACTCCACCCACATATTTATATCTGTGTTTATAATGTTTGGTTTAGATGTGTCCACCTGTCAGGTTTTAGAGATGCATATAGGGCAGAATAAAGCCTTTCAGTCTTATACAGCAGTTCTCTGATAAACCTGTCAGGCTTTATTCTGCGATAACATCCTCCTGGATGTACTTGCTAACCAATGGATCCTTGTTGTGAAGTGTTACAGACAGAAGTTGTAAGTGTAAGTTAAGTAACTCACATTATGTTGTGTGTGTGTTTTTTTCCCAGGCCACATCACAGCACAGACGATGATGGATATTTTACGGGATAAGGAGAGCGGGATCAACATGGAGGGGATGTTCATGAGTACAGGCAGTATGGTGTCTGTCATCCCCAAAGCTGATCATTTACCCGGAGTCCACTTCCTCACTGCGACTCCAGACCCTGAACGGTACGTCAGGAGAGATGATATTAAAGATATAGTTCACCCAAAAATGAAAATCCTGTCATTTACTCACCCTTTACTTTTATGGATTTCTTTCTTCTGTTGAACACAAAAGAAGATGTTTCGAAAAATGTTGGAAACTTATAACCATTGATTTCTATAGTATGTATATTTCCTACTATATAAGTCAATGGTTATGGCTTTCTTCAAAATATCTTCTTTAGTGTTTAACAGAAGAAAGAAACGTACATTTATTTAGGCACAAATCATAATTAATGGTTTATTTATAGCGAGAATTGAACCTTAAGATAAAGCATGACCAAATTATGTTTTAATATGTGCAAACTCTCGACACGACTGTAACGCTGTGTGTGTTTTGTTGATTCTCTCTGATCCACAGGTCTGTGTTTAAGCCGTTTGTGTTTGTGTCAGACGTGCCGCCGCTAAAACACACCAGTTCTCCGTGTTTCGGTGAGGAGGATCCAGTGAAGAAGAAGCCTCGTTTCCAGAGCAAACCCAACCGCAAACACCCTCTGTTCCTGAAGCACGAGGTGGTGGCGGCCATCATCGACAGCACCGGGGTCAGCTGAAAACACCTCCACATCTCACACAGTGTCTGACCGAGCTGAAATCTCATGCTGATGATACACACTGAAACTTTTTGAGCAATGTTGTTGCGCAGTTTTGTGAAATGATGCCATAAATGGGCAACCAGGTCAGACACGGGGCAACTGATTAGGGTTAGAGATACAATATTGTTGCACATTCTTAACAGAAAAGTAACCATCGCTCTGCAATATTGAACAGAAAATCATTGCTCAAAAGGTTGTTGCATGTATCATCAGCATCGCATTTAGGCAGGGTTGCCAGGTTTTCACAACAAAAGTAGCCCAGTAGCCATTCCAACTAGCCCAATCCCAAACTGTATGCAAGATTCATTCATTCATTGAGTCATTTTCCTTCGGCTTAGTCTCTGATTTATTAAGGGTCGCCACAGGTGAATGAACCACCAATTACTACCTATTACACAATCAGCATCACATTTAGGCTGGGTTGCCAGGTTTTTACAACAAAAGTAGCCCAGTGGCCCCTCAAAACTAGCCCAATGACCATTCCAACAAGCCCAATCCCAAACTGTACACAATATTCATTAATTCATTTTTCTTCGACTTAAAAAGTGCCTAATAGTGCCTAATTTGTTAGGGGTCGCCACAGCAGAATGAACCACCAACTGCACCATCAGCATCACATTTAGGCAAGGTTGCCAGAAGTGGCCTAGTGGCCACTCAAAACTAGCCCAATGATCATTCCAACTAGCACAATCCCAAACTGTAGACAATATTCATTCAATCATCCAATCATTTTCCTTTGGCTTAGTCCCTGATTTCTTAGGGGCCGCCACAGCGGAATGAACCACCAATTACACCATCAGCATCACATTTAGGCAAGGTTGCCAGAAGTGGCCTAGTGGCCACTCAAAACTAGCCCAATGACCATTCTAACTAGCCCAATCCCAAACTGTACGCAATATTCATTCATTCATTTTTCTTTGGCTTAATCCCTGATTTATTAGGGGTCACCACAGTGAAATGAACCACCAATTACACTATCAGCATCACATTTGGGCAAGGTTGCCTGTTTTTCACAACAAAAGTAGCCTAATGGCCACTCAAAACTAGCCCAATGACCATTCCAACTAGCCCAATCCCAAACTGTACGCAATATTCATTTATTAGTTTTCCTTTGGCTTAGTCCCTGATTCATTAAGGGTTACCACAGCAGAATGAACCACCAATTACACTATCAGCATCACATTTAGGTAGGGTTGCCAGGTTTCACAACAAAAGTAGCTCAGTGGCCACACAAAACTAGCCCAATGACCATTCTAACTAGCCCAATCACAAACTGTACGCAATATTCATTCATTCATTTTCCTTTAGCTTAGTCCCTGATTCATTAAGGGTTACCACAGCAGAATGAACCACCAATTACACTATCAGCATCACATTTAGGTAGGGTTGCCAGGTTTTCACAACAAAAGTAGCCCAGTGGCCACTCAAAACTAGCCCAATCCTAAACTGTACGCAATATTCATTCATTCATTTACTTTCGGCTTAATGCCTGATTTATTAGGGGTCGCCACAGTGAAATGAACCACCAATTACACTATCACCATCACATTTGGGCAAGGTTGCCTGTTTTTCACAACAAAAGTAGCCTAGTGGCCACACAAAACTAGCCCAATGACCATTCCAACTAGCCCATTACCAAACTGTACGCAATATTCATTCATTCATTTTCGTTGGGCTTAGTCCCAGATTTATTAGGGGTCACCACAGTGGAATGAACCACAAATTACTACCAATTACACCATCAGCATCACATTTAGGCAGGGTTGCCAGGTTTTCACAACAAAAGTAGCCCATTGGCCACTCAAAACTAGCCCAGTGACCATTCCAACTAGCCCAATCCCAAATTGTGCAATATTCATTCATTCATTTTCTTTCGACTTAGTGCCTACTTAATTAGGGGGTCGCGGCCGCCACAGCAGAATGAACCACCAACTGCACCATCAGCATCACATTTAGGCAAGGTTGCCAGGTTTTCACAACAGAATAGCCTAGTGGCCACTCAAAACTAGCCCAATGACCATTCCAACTAGCCCATTACCAAACTGTACGCAATATTCATTTATTAATTTTCCTTCAGCTTAGTTCCTGATTTATTAAGGGTCGCCACAGTGAAATGAACCACCAATTACACCATCAGCGTCACATTTAGGTAGGATTGCCAGGTTTTCACAACAAAAATAGCTCAGTGGCCACTCAAAACTAGCCCAATGACCATTCTAACTAGCCCAATCACAAACTGTACGCAATATTCATTCATTCATTTTCCTTTAGCTTAGTCCCTGATTCATTAAGGGTTGCCACAGCAGAATGAACCACCAATTACACTATCAGCATCACATTTAGGTAAGGTTGCCAGGTTTTCACAACAAAAGTAGCTCAGTGGCCACTCAAAACTAGCCCAATGACCATTCCAACTAGCCCATTACCAAACTGTACGCAATATTCATTCATTCATTTTTGTTGGGCTTAGTCCCAGATTTATTAGGGGTCACCACAGTGGAATGAACCACAAATTACTACCAATTACACCATCAGCATCACATTTAGGCAGGGTTGCCAGGTTTTCAATATAAACTGAAACATACTGTATATACACTGAAACGCCTGATTTTAGACCACAATAATTCATGAATATGGTGTCGGGCCTCCTTTTGGGGCCAATACAGCATCAGTTGGTCGTGGAAATGACAGATACAACTCCAGCACAGTGGCCAGAGGGATTTTGAGCCGTTCTTCTTGCAGAATATTGCTCAGGTCACTACATGATGCTGAGGGAGGAAAAGGTTTTTTGATTTGCTCCTTCAAAACACTCCAAAGTGGCTCAATAATATTTAGATCTGGTGACCGTGCAGGCCATGGGAGATGTTCAACTTTACTTTCATGTTCATTAAACCACTCTATCACCAGTCTTGCTGTGTGTATTGGTGCGGTATCATCTTTATACATGCCACCGCCTTCAGGATACAATGTTAGACCCATTGAGTGCACATGCTCCTCTAATGGTTGGGTAGTCCTTGGCAGTGGCCCATATAGCACAGGTATTAGGTCTGGGTATGATATTGCAGCCCAAACCATCACTGATCCACCCCCATGCTTCACTCTGGGTGTAAACAGTCTGGGTGGTGCGATTCTTTGGGGCTTCTCCACACCGTAACTCTCCCAGATGTGAGAAAGACAGTGAAGGTGGATTAATCATCAGAGAACAATACTCGTTTCACTTTACCCAAGATTTTCGCTGCTGGCACTGCTGGCACGGGCCATTTATATTTACCCTATGGAGCTTTTTTTATTTACTTATTGGGTAAGTCAGTTATTAGAAACAATATTAATTATTTATTTATATTTTGGTGCGGTGTCGCCTATAAAAAAAAAAATAAATACCACTCACACACATGAGGCAGCAGCTTTAATATGCAGATGTGATCTAACGAATGGATGTTTGTGTGTTCAGGAGAAAGGACAGGAGATAGAGAAGAAGATGAGAGATCTGGAGATGCAGAAGCTGGTGGAGATGGAGAAATATCTGACAGAGGGTGTGGAGGACTCTTCACTGCTGGTTCATCTCTTCACAGACACCGTAGAGGAGGAGTTCAGCGCTTATGGCAGCGACTGACTACAGATACACACGTATGGCCACTGCAGAGACCGTATAAACACTAATAACACACATTTACAGTTTGGAGTTATGCCATTAAAATAGTCGACTCACAAGTGTTACGAACAGAATCTTTCATCGTGTAGGATTTTTTTCCTCACTGATCAAACAGTGTTGGGTAAGTTACCTTTAAAAAGTGCTTAATTATTAAGGTAACGCTTTAAGTTTCAATTCTCACTATTAACTAGTGGTTTATTACCTGTCTGTTATTATGATAATGGCTGTTTATTAGCACCTATAAAGTAGAATCATATTCTCCATCCATAATCCCACCCAATACCTGCTAGCTTACTATTAATAAGTGCTAATTAGTAGTTTATTAAGCTAAAAGTCTTAGTTAATGGTTTGTTACCTTTTTAAATTACCTTTAATCGTACCTTAAAATGGATGTCATGGTGGCACAGTGGCTAGCAAGATGGCCTCACAGCAAGAAGGTCGCTGGGCTGAGCCCCAGCTGGGTCAGTTTGCATGTTGTCCTCATGTTCGCGTGGGTCTCCTCTCCGCTTTACCCCACAGTCCAATGACATATGCTGGATAAGTTAGCGGTTCATTCCGCTGTGGCGACTTCTGATTAATTAAGGGACTAAACCAAAAAGAAAATGAATGAATGGATGTACCTTAAAATAAAGTGTGACTTTAATGATTACATCATTAACATTGTAATTCTAATTCATATTTTACTTAGTATAATAATGAGAAAGCATACAGTAGCCCCTCCCTCTTTTAAAAATCAGCCAGTAGCGTTTCGGGGAGTGGTTGAGCTCAAGCCCATCAAATGAAAAGCAAATGAAGGGGGCGGGTCAGATACTAGAAAGCATTTGATTGGTCAAGATTTAAAAAGAAACTGGAATAAAGCCGCGGTCACACTGGACTTTCCTCCCCATAGACTTCCATTCATACGCACGTGAATGCGTCAGACCGGAAACGCAGGGTCATGCGTCAGATTTCGCAGGTTGCTGCGGTGCAAAGTTCAAACTTGGTGAACTCTGACCTGCGAAATCGCATCACTTGACTGCGTGAGACCAATCCAGGATCAAAACATGACCTCTCTGAACAGAAATTTAAAACATGGAGCAATCGCTGGCTTTTTTAAATGTCTATTCATCTTGTTTAATCCCGCCCCTTTTCACAGCGCCGTACGACAGAATTTCAAAAGCTCAAACTCTAGTGTGACTGCGGCTTAAGAGGTGACATCAAAAAAGATCGTTGATCTATTTACAAGAGGGAAAACGCGAATTTTGTCACTGTTTTGGTGCACAGTAGATTATGGATATCCTCAAATATTTGAAAATATCAGGCTAATCATTTGCTGTATCCACAAATCTTAATGAATAGACAATATCAATTTCATTCTTTTTTTAGTTTAATATAATTTATCTGCAAAATTTAAAAAAAAAGTTAAACATAATCCACCGGTTTCACAAACAAGGTTTAAGGCTAGTCAAGATTAAATTGCATGTTTGAGCTGTCTCAACTCAAAATAACTTGCAGTGAGATGTCTTAAAATACGTCAGTGTCATTTTTTTGTCTCCAGGTGCACACCAGTAATATATTTTTCTAAGGCTATTTTATAAATGTGGCTTAAATAGCCTAATTTATCTAAGGCCTAGTCCTGGCTTAATCTAAGCGCTGTTTGTGAAACTGGGCCAATATGCATCAGAACATGAAAGATTTCAAAGCGATGATTTCATACACACCATATGTAGTCCTGAACTCATTTCTGACCTAATTTATTGCTCTTTGCACTTGAACCCTGATGCGTAGAAAAAAATTATTTGCATAAATAAATTACTCTAGTTATTTTAAATGAATTTATACAGACCTTTTGAATTTATAAATGATCCAAAAATCAACAGTAACCATTTTTTTCCCCTTTAAAAAAAGCGTTCACTATTTAGAATTGTTGTTCATTGTTAGTTCATGCTAACTAATATTACCAAATGGGAGCTTACTATATATATAATATAAAGTATACTATATATATATATATATATATATATATACTTGAATACCAAGACTCTACTGCTGGACTTTTCTGTGTAAATGTGAGTTTGTCGCCCTCGTGTGTCTGTGAGAGGAAACACAAGCACTGAATATACACGTTATATGGGAGATTAAAGTCTAATTATATCCAGTTTCTTGATTATTGGGTAGTTTGTTTTATAATTTTTTGTCTTTTGTTTTTTTTATTAAAATGTGTTTTATCCTGTAGCTGCTGTGTGTATTTGTGTTTATATATATATATATATATATATATATATATATATATATATATATATATATATATATATATATATATATATATATATATATACACACACACACACACACACACACACACATATATATATATATACATATCAGTAGGATTTTTAAATGTTTTAAAATAAGCTTCTCCTGCTCACCAAGGCTGCATTTATTTAATCAAAAATACAGTACAAATTGTGAAATGTTATTGCACTATAAAATAACTGTTCAAAAGTAGTTTATTATTTAATTTAACCATTTAAAATAATTATTATTACTATTATTATTATTAATGGTAATAAAAGCAATAACGACAGGAGTAATAGTTCCATTTGAAGCTACATACAATAAGAAAGCAGTTATTTAAAAATGTAATAAAAATGTAACATTTATTTTTTGCATTTAATAAATGTCGCCTTGATGAACAGAATTATTTTCTTAAAAAAAAAACATGAAAAAAAAAAAACTCACCCCAAATATTCTGCAATAACAGCATTCATACAGCCTCTTCACTCTTGTGTATTACTCCACCCACATAGAGTGACAGCAGATCAATCAACTCACTACAGTTTGACAAATATTGCAGCTGTTGGACAACATCATGTACTTTTGAGGCTTTTTTTTAAGGCGAGAATGTAGATGTAGAATGAGAATGTTGTTTAGATTGTTACTATACAGATTATTTATAAGGATAATGCCTATTTTACATATTTATAATTTTGGAGATCCAGCGCATCGGCATCCATCAGCCTGTCATACTGAGCAGAGCAAAGACGGTTGACGCTCCGCCACAATATGGTGACAGAGACCGCATAATAAGTCCTAAGAGGGAGGGAAAAACTCAACTTTTCTCAACGTAAGTTTCAAACTACAGCTGATCAAATTATTATAAAACAGGTCAGTGACATTCTAAGTCGATCTCTCTCTTTTGTATGTTGTAGTGCTGCATTTATACCACAGAAACTAGTAGTGTTTGTAGTAGTAGTAGTACTAGTAGTAGCGTTTGCTTTGCCTTTTTCGAGGTTAATTATTGTGATGTCCTGATTGCAACAGAGAAATGTTGATTTTCTCTTTGATATACATGATTATGCCATTGAACTGTTGTATAAACGCAATATCACACTCGTAGCAGTGCGACACTAAGGCAATGCACGCCTCCCACCATATAGTCATATTAAACTTCTACTCGAGTGATACTGCGTTTATACAACAGCTCGTAAAATTAAGCATAAAGTTTAATTTTAATAATTATTTAATGCTTAATTAATTGAATTTTCAAAATGAATTATGACAGCAGTAGCTATAAAAGTGGTTTTGAAAAAATACATCAATAATCTAATAGTATAATTAATAAAATTGTATTAAAAAAGGGCTTCTAACTGCATAAAAATTAATTACTTGTATTACAGCTGTTTAAAATTACATTGATGGCAAGCCTATGAAAAAACAACAGTAGTAAATGTAAATACAAATATGCATTTGTTATAAATAGCTACATTTTGTCAATAAACTAACCACTGTAATGTATCTGAACATATCCTGTAAAAAACATGTTCATTAGAGTCAACATTGAAGTGTTTTGTGAAATGAAGGATTCATCTGAGGAAAGACTTTTATTCTGGAAACAGCGAGCTGGCTGGACATGAACGTAAACACAAAAGAACTCAAAATAATCTCATTACAAAATAATAGTCCAACTGTAACATCGGTTCCTGAAGCAGAAGCACCAGAAGAGTTCAGACTTCACATTCAATACAGTACAAAATACAATAATAATATGAAAACATGCATACCTGATATCAACTTCCAGTCATTCTGCCGCTAAATATTTCTTTAAAAGTCCTGTGAAGTGCTTTGAAATGCGCATTTTTATTTCAATTCAATGTTTGACGTAACCTCAACTGAGAAACGAGAAGGGGCGGGGCATGCCAGATATTAGAGAGCATTTGATTGGTTAAGATTTAAAATGTAACTGAACTCTGAGGTGGCATGAAAAAAAAATGTTTGACCATTTAGGCGCGAATTTTGTCACTGTTTTGGTGCACAACAGATTATAGATATCATTAAAACTAATATACTGACACTAACGTCTGAAAAAAAATATTATTTTAACTTCATGGGACCTTTAATAAAATTTAAAAAGCGTCAATAAGTGTACCACAAAGAGTAAATAATAATAATAATAATAATAATAAAAATGGTATATTCTTAACTTAGTGTGTTAAAAATATAACTCTAGAACCGCAATACTGCTTTTAAACCTGATTAGATTATTGCAGGTAATTAATGAATGTCATTCAGAACAAAACTATATCAGTCAGTCCAATATAGCTGTCAAAATAATTCATAAAAAATTCTAAAATTAATGTCTAGGAGATATAAAAGCAGATTTAGAGAGTGAAGAGTCTCTGTGCATATACAGCAGCTCTGAAATGCTCAATATATTCACCTTTTACCATCCAGTGTGTGTGAGAGGTAGATTCAGTGCTCAAAAAATGCAATTAAACCAACATCTGCTTAATATGGAAGACTTACAGACTTAAAAACAAAGGTAATTCTGATAATTTAGCTCGAAATTTGGTTTGTTGAAGCATGATGGAAACTGGTCGCCATCGAGCTTCATAGTAAAAAATACAACTACTTATAAGTAGGGCCAGACGGAATCTGCGGACGTTTTTTGATATTTCTGCAGAGAATTTTGGTAAAAATCTGCGGATTTCTGCGGAATTATTTTGGGAGTATCAAAACTAAAACCTTAATATGTGAAATAAAAAATAATATCTTTATAACTTTTATTTAATGTTTAAAATGCAAATCCAATTAGATTAACTGTGAATAGTTAACTGTAAGTAAATAAACAGAATTAATGATGGGCTAAAAATCTGCGGAAATCTGCGGAATTCTGACCGCGCAGATTCCGTGTGGGCCTACTTATAAGATATAAAAGAATTTAACGTAATCTCACAATGCTGAAATCATATCAATAAACAACTTAGACTTTTTAGTTTTAATTATTAATTTTTTTTCTGCATTGCAATTGATCGCAAATATTGAGTTTCTCAAAATTGCAACATTTATTACACTGAATTACTATTATTATTTTTTTTTTTACAGAATTTCTTCCTCATTATTGCTACTTTATAGATTTTCAGAATCTATCAATCAGTCAGAATAATGATATTAACTCACAACTGCAAATCTGAAACACAAGACAGCCTATAAACTCACATCTGTAAGAAATCAAGTCCAATTCTGAGCTTACAACATATTGCGATACAAATTGTATTCTCAAAACTATTTCTTACATTGCAATTTTACAGGCTGTCATGCAATTGATTGCATTTCTTTTAGTTTATTCTCAGATTTGCACCTTTATTTCTTTGAATTCAAAGTTTATTTCTTTAAGTTTTGCCTTTTTTTCCTCCTCAGAACTGCACAATATAAAAAAACTAGTAATAATTTCCCTTCACATTTTTCCCTCAGTGGTCATTATTATGGGCTGAATGAAAAAAACGTGCTTGGTGTTGTTGGCTGAATGCTGTAACTGTGTGTGTGTTGGTTTTGGTGGTTTACAAGAACAGTTTTTAGTATAATGACATGGGTATGACCTAGTTGTACTCTATTGCCATGGATCATGAGGACATGCCTGATTCAAAACACTACAAAATCATTCATCACAGGTATTCTGTGAGGGTTGAGGTTAGGGCTAGTGTTAGGCCATGACACCATAAAATAAGTGTTTTTTGCAGTATAAAATACATTACGCCTATGGATAGGCCTCGTAAACCACCAATACCAATGTGTTTGATTGTGAGTGTGTTTGTGAGTGGCTGAATGCTATAATTGTGTGGTTGTGAGTGCTGGTTTTGGTGGTTTACAAGGACAGTTTTTTGTACAATAGTTGTATGCTATTACGGTGGTTTATGAGGTGCTTGTGTCTTAGTAATTCAAAATCATACTCAACAGGGTCTTTTAACATTCAAATTCATAGTTGGGTTGAGGTTAGGGCTAGTGTTAGGCCATAACACCATAAAATAAATGTTTTTTTGCAGTATAAAATATATTACACCTATACCAATGTGTTAAAGTGTGTTTGTTTAAGTAAGTGTGTATGTCTGTGAGTGTGTGCATTTTTGTGAGTGTAAATGTGTGTTTATGTGAAGCGGTAGTGCAGGGTCTGGTCCTCGAAGGCATGTTCCTGTGTGATGTGCTGAATAACTCCTCCATCCAGCAGCCGTGAGCCATACAGCACCGCCTCCCCCTGATCACTGGCCAATCCCACACTCTGCAGCCACAAGACCATATCAGTGCCAAGAAACGCCTGGATGCTGCTCTTCTCTCCACACCTGAACAGAACAGCACAGTCACACACTTTTACATCTAACACACACAGCAAACATACAAACATTTTTCACACAATGTTTGATGTAATCTCAACTGAAACAATATACTGAAACAACTATATATATATATATATATATATATATATATATATATATATATATATATATATATATATATATATATATATATATATATATATATATATACACACATAATAAAAAAGATATATACAGGCAGTGCAGAGTTATTAGGCAAATGAGTATTTTGACCACATCATCCTCTTTATGCATGTTGTCTTACTCCAAGCTGTTAGGGCTCGAAAGCCTACTACCAATTAAGCATATTAGGTGATGTGCATCTCTGTAATGAGAAGGGGTTTGGTCTAATGACATCAACATCCTATATCAGGTGTGCATAATTATTAGGCAACTTCCTTTCCTTTGGCAAAATGGGTCAAAAGAAGGACTTGACAGGCTCCGAAAAGTCAAAAATAGTGAGATATCTTGCAGAGGGATGCAGCACTCTTAAAATTGCCAAGCTTCTGAAGCGTGATCATCGAACAATCAAGCGTTTCATTCAAAATAGTCAACAGGGTCGCAAGAAGCGTCTGGAAAAACCAAGGCGCAAAATAACTGCCCATGAACTGAGAAAAGTCAAGCGTGCAGCTGCCAAGATGCCACTTGCCACCAGTTTTGCCATATTTCAGAGCTGCAACATCACTGGAGTGCCCAAAAGCACAAGGTGTGCAATACTCAGAGACATGGCCAAGGTAAGAAAGGCTGAAAAACCACCACCACTGAACAAGACACACAAGCTGAAACGTCAAGACTGGGCCAAGAAATATCTCAAGACTGATTTTTCTAAGGTTTTATGGACTGATGAAATGAGAGTGTTTATGTGCGTGTATGCGTGAGAGTTTGTGAGTGGCTGAATGCTATAATTGTGGGGTTGTGTGTGCTGGTTTTTATGGTTTACAAGGACAGTTTTTGTATAACAGCATGGGTATGATCTATTTATACTCTAATACAGTGGTTTATGTGGACATGTCTTGTGTCTTCGTAACTCAAAACGCTTCAAAATAATACTCAACATGGTCTTTTGACCTTCAAATTTGCCAGTTTCTATGGGGCTTGAGGTTAGGGCTAGTGTTAGGCCATAACACCTTAAAATAAGTGTTTTTTGCTGTATAAAATAAGAGTGTAATTGGGAATGTAAGAGTCATGTTTTAAAAACAGCAGCAAATGTTATTTTCTTTTTATACACCAAAAACAAATGAAACGCGCAAATAAATGCAGAATTGAGTGTGAAGAGGAGAACCAGCGCTGGAGGGTGTCTCACCTTTTCTTGTGAACGATGTCTTTAATGCACTGCTTCTTATGATATTTGAGGAACTGATTGCAGGTTAGTCTGATCTCCTCAGACGCCTCTGAGCCCGAGACCACCTGAGCCCACCACTGCCACACACTCGCCAGCCTTCAGCAGCAAAAACAACAGCAAGTCATCCACACTGCAGCATTTACATCACATTCATTAAAGCTCCTTCCCCCATTCAGAGCATTTACTGAAGAACCTTTTACATTTTTTCGGTTTCAATACCGAATCGCTCGAGCAGCAAAATTCACCATGAAATGTAATATACAAAACGGTAATGCAATATGTAAAATAGCAATGCATTTTTAGATTTAAAGTGATCCTATTATAGGCATTTTTAAAATAAGTCTCTGATGTCCCTAGTGTGTGTGTGTGTGTGTGTGTGTGTGTGAAGTTTCAGCTCAAAATACCACGCAAATAATGTTTAATAACTCTCTGAAACTGACCCGTTTAGGCTTTGATACAAATTGTGTAGTTTTGGTGACTGTCGCTTTAAATTCAAATGAGATTGTGCTCTTTTCAAAAGAGGGCGGAGCTATGAATGCCTGTGTGTCAGCATAGTGGCAGATTCAAAAACAGGACTTAACGTCCTATGCTAATTGGGGAGAGATGGTATTTTGAGCTAAAACTTCACAATAGACGTCTGCTGCGAGACCTGACAAGATTTCAATAGCGGTCAGTAGCTCTGGTGTGATTTGAACGGGAGTGGGCGGGCTAACAATATAAGTCCCGGCGTTTTTCCGGAACGGCATATCTGTGACTTCCTCATTCTTATTGAGCACCAGTACAGCCAGTGCTCACGACTGTTACACATGCTGAACGCATGATCAGTGCTTTCTGCACTTGCTTTTTATTCACACAGTCTGTGTGTGCATCATCGACATAACGGTCCTCATAGCGGGCTTTACCAACATGAGACAGCAAAGTGAAGATGCGCTGTCCTTCAGCTTGCATTAGAAAACGGTCAGTTTACTGAAACCCACATCAGGCAAGTCTGATGTATGGGAGTCTTTTTCATGCGTCATAAGCACAAGCGGAAATATAATACCCTTTGCGCGATGTGATAATACCCTTTCCCTTACCCCTACCCCTCGTTTTGCGCCTTCACGTCAAGGGGTTGGGGTGTCACAATTCTCTTTAGCTTGAAAGCGTAGGGCTAAGGGGAAGGGGTAGATACCCCTTCGAACGAAGATTTTTCAGGACCACACTCGAAACCAAGGGGTAAGAAAATTTCCCAGAATACACATTAGTATTTTTTGTCATTATTACGAATTTATTTACATGTTTATAATAAAAAACGCTATATTTCGCGATCTATAATCCACAATCATAAATCCTGTGCAGCAGTCCCACAACATTCTGACCCTCGAATATCCTGTCAGAAAAGTCTAGTGGCTGGCAATGAGCTTTTTACAGTGTCTGCTATAATGTTAATGTTGTGTTTGGCGTGTTTACATGGATGAATATGGCCACTGTGTAAATACACAGTACAGTTACGATCTTATTGCCGCATTAGATCATTATGATAACATAATATATGCCTTCAGTGATTTCCTGAAGATAAATACCAAAAAACAACACAACTGGAATAACTACAGCAGTCGCGATCGTCTGATCTCATATAAACCAAGAGATCGTGATGTGTGCAGGTGCTGTAGTGCTGTCCCAATTCTTAGGGGTACATTTTGAAGCCCTTCCCCTTCACACTGGGTTTTAAGGGCCATGGGGAAGTGGTACAAAAATAGAATTGGGATTGGGCTAAAGTTTTACCCTTTAGCAGTCACAAGACTGGAACCTCAGGTTGAAGGCAGTACTCATATCTAGGCCCACATGGAATCTGCGCGCGCAGAATTCCGCAGATTTTTAGCCCATCAGTGATTCTGTTTATTTACTTGAGTAAATATGTGTAAATTTATATTTATTCAGTTTTTAAATTAATTTCAGTAATATTACTGACTATTATGAAAATATTTATATGATTTATTTACAATATAGTTTGTAAAGTAAAATTGTCTGTCTTTTAGTAGATATATTATATGAGAGACTTGCTTTGTTTACCAAATGAAGTGGATCTAATTGGATTTGCATTGTAAACATTTAATACAAGATAAAAATGTATTACTTTTTATTTCATATATATGATACTCCCAATATCATTACACATAAATCCGCAGATTTTTAACAAAATTCTGCGCAAAATAGCAAAAAATGTCTGCAGATTCCGTCTGGCCCTACTCATGTCTCATCACAAAGGGGCAAACAAAACTGACATTTAGCCAACAATCCTTGCACATCATACAGTTTTATCTGTTAGCTCTCTTTTTTTTTGGTAGTGCCCAATTTAAATGTGATATTTGGGAAACCAGATCTAAATTTAGCGGGAACGGTCGTGAACAAAAACTGAATATACAGAGGGAGCGGTGCAGAATAAAACCTCACGGGAGCGGGTAGAGTGGGACTAAAAGATGAGCCCCACGCAGACCTCTACCTCACACACACTTAAGGAATATCAGAGACTTATTTCACATCTTGTAAAAATAGGCATAACCGGTCCACTTTAAATGAATTCATATGCCTGATGCAGCAACAACAACAAAAAGTTGGTGTTGTTTCACTTAGTCTGAATAAACGCTCTTTTCACAATAGGGAGGAGGTTTTAGTTCCTGGAAAATAACAATATGCTTTCAAAATATGTCAAAAGATAAGTTCAACACCACATGACCAGTGTTGCAGAAATGTAGTTACCTCTTTTTGAACGGAGAAATGATTAAATGCTTGTCGAGGCCAAAAAAGGCAAATGAAATAAGACCCTAGAGCAGAAAAAAAATATATAATTCAGCAATAATGGAACACAGTTGAGCACAACACACACACACACGCGCACACACGCACACACACACACATGCACGCACGCACACACACACTCACCTGTCCGTAATTGGCCACAACACAGAAAAACTGCAGCTCTAGATACAGACGACCAGGATCTTTATTAAAGAGCCACCATAGACAACTGCACAGATTCTGAAAAACACACACACATGTTGGGTTTTATATTTTATAGGGTCTTCTCACATGATGTTTCTAACTGAACTAAATTGTGTCCTCTTCCCCGAACTCTACCCCTAAACCCAACCCTGACAGGAAACAATCTGAAATTATACTCAATATATAATAGTATTTAAAATAATTCAGTGTGATTTATGAGCCATTCTCCTCATAGGGATAAAAAGATTATGCTTTCGTTTTTGCTTCCACGTCTGTCATGTTACCACAATAATAACGGCTTTACTTCTTAAGGAAGCTGAGGAAACTTGGTCTGTCATCTAAGATCCTCAGCAACTTTTACAGCTGTGTGATTGAGAGCATCCTGACCAGCTGTATTACTGTGTGGTATGGCAACGCAACCATAAAGGACCGCAAACGTCTGCAGAGAGTGGTGAGGACTGCAGAGAAGATCATCGGGACCCCACTGCCTTCTCTGCAGACTATCTACCATCGCAGAGTCCACAAGAGAGCTGCCTCCATCCTGAAAGACCCCACACATCCACAACACAGATTATTCACACTTCTGCCCTCAGGGCGGAGGTACAGGAGTGTGAGATGCAGGACTGCCAGACTCAAGAACTCTTTTTTCCCAGCAGCTATCAGACTTTTAAACGCATAATCAGTGGACACAACAGTTTCATTCTTTGCCCAGAAGCACACTTTACTCTCCATCCCAGTTTGCACTATTAACGAATGCAATTGCACTGAATCTACTACAGCCATTATACTGTCGTTGCACATAAGCCGATTGCACTAGGCACTTTATTTTTGCACAATAAGCAAAAAAACTTAAATACCTCTACACATTGTTTACATGTTTACATACTCCACAATCAGTATTATATATTATTTACATTCATTTCATAATTTCATTTCATAATTATACTTCCGTCACTTTTGTGTATATATGTGTATGTATGTGTACGTCGTGTATTGATGTGTATGTTATGTGTATAACTTCACTGTGGACGGCAAAGTAAGAATTTCATTGTACAGGGAAACGCGTTTCCTTACTGTGCACATGACAATAAACAATTGAAATATTGAAATATTGAAATATTGAATACTTTATCGCATCCTACAGGATGTTGATCAAAACAACCTCCATGCACTAGGTCAGGGGTCACCAAACTTGTTCCTGAAGGGCCGGTGTCCTGCACATTTTTGCTCCAACTCTAATCAAACACACCTGAACAAGCTAATCAAGGTCTTACTAGGTATACTTGAAACATCCAGGCAGGTGTGTTGAGGCAAGTTGGAGCTAAACCGTGCAGGGACACCGGCCCTCCAGGACCGAGATTGGTGACCCCTGCACTAGGTCATCAAAATACACCATTGTTTGTTTTGAATATGCACCCTCTAGTGGTGAAAATTACATACTGTGCCTTTAAACAGAGTTAAGCATGATGTGTGTGGTAATGGGGTGGGAAAATAATAAGCTTGTGCTTCATCCCGCTCCATTTTCGACCATGTTAAAATGTATTTTTTTTGTTGAAGATATTTTACGTATGATATTTCTGTTCGAAAATAAATAAATCAAATCAAGAATAAGGGTAGATGTGAACGTAGCAATAGAGTACTCACAGCGAGTGACGTGACGGTCAGTATCAGACACATGAGCACGTGTCTCGTTGACTGAATGTCTGTGTTCTGTCTCTCCGTCTCCTTCTGCTCCTCTTCGACCAGTAAACAGTGTGTGGATGTACATTCCTGACCACACTGACCTGAAAACAGCAGTTCTTTCATTCGGTTTCAACACATTCCGCTTTTCTGTTATTTTATAAAGTTATTGATATGTTTGAGAAAGCTCGATTTCTGATCATTTTACATCCTAGACATGTCAAAATGCAGAAAACAGCAACCTTTTGCTTTCCGTCGGTCTTGCTACACACTGTAACTACAGAAGAGTCAAGATTTAAATAGTCCAAACACTTTGATCATTTGGGAAATTATCTAAACACTTTTGCTTATTTTTTGAGTGAGATGCTAATGGTCTAACCTGATTCAATGACTTATGCTAAGCTAAGCTAAAAGTGCTCCCGCCAGACATCGAGATTGACTGAACTGATTCAAAAAAGGTAACACTCAACTCTTTAACTCTTGTGGAGTTGTAAAATGAGCCTATTTTCAAAAAAAGTGGAGTATTTACATCACTTCTTTCTCATGCGGTGATTCAAAATGCGCATTAACAGGATGGTGGAAACCCAGCTACTGTCTTCAGCTATTTAAAAAAACATAACCATCATAATTCATAGGTTTGATTCTATTGAGCTGTGGTGTCAGTGAGGCCTCCAACAATGACCTTTCACCAATAAAACAATTTTTTTGAGCGAGAGGCTAACGGTCTAATCTGATTCAATGATTTATGCTAAGCTAAGCTAAAAGTGTCACCGACAGACCCTGAGATTGGCTGAATGGATAAAAAAAATGGTAAAACTCAACTCTTTAACTCTTGTGGACTCTTGTGCACAAAAAAGTGGAGTATTTACATCACTTCTTTCTCATGCGGTATTTCAAAATGTGCATTAACAGGATGGTGGAAACCCAGCTACTGGCTTCAGCTATTTATAAGGTGTTTTAAAAAATCATAGGTTTGATTCTATTGAGCTGTGGTGTCAGTAAGGCCTCCAATGATGACCTTTCACAAAAAAAAAAAAATGTTTTTTTTTTTGAGCGAGAGGCTAACGGTCTAATCCGATTCAATGACTTATGCTAAGCTAAGCTAAAAGTGCTCCCGCCAGACCCCGAGATCGGCTGAATGGATTCAAAAAAGGTAACATTCAACTCTTTTAACTCTTGTGGAGTTGTAAAATGAGCCTATTTTTTTTTTAAAAAGTGGAGTGTTTACATCCCTTCTTTCTTAAGCGGTACTTCAAAATGCGCATTAATACAGGATGATGGAAACCCAGCTACTGGCTTCAGCTATTTATATGGTATTAAAAAAAACAGCATGATTCTGTTGAGCAGTGGTATCATGTAATGCCTCAACGATGACCTTTCAGCAAAAAAAAATTTGAGCGAGAGGCTAACGGTCTAATCTGATTCAATGACTTATGCTAAGCTAAGCTAAAAGTGCTCCTGCCAGACCCTGAGACCGGCTGAATGGATTAAAAAAAATGGTAAAACTCAACTCTTTAACTCTTGTGCACAAAAAAAGTGGAGTGTTTACATCATTTCTTTTTCATGTGGTACTTCAAAATGCGCATTAACAGGATGGTGCAAACCCAGCTACTGGTTTCAGCTATTTATAAGGTGTTTTAAAAAAACATAACCATCATAATTCATAGGTTTGATTCTATTGAGCTGTGGTGTCAGTAAGGTCTCCAATGATGATCTTTCACCAAAAAAAAAAAAAAAAAATGTTTTTTTGAGCAAGAGGCTAACGGTCTAATCCGATTCAATGATTTATGCTAAGCTAAGCTAAAAGTGCTCTTGCCAGACCCTGAGATTGGCTGAATGGATTAAAAAAAATGGTAAAGCTCAACTCTTCAACTCTTGTGGAGTTGTAAAATGAGCCTATTTTAAAAAAAAGTGGAGCGTTTACATCCCTTCTTTCCCAAGCGGTACTTCAAAATGTGCATTAACACAGGAAGATGGAAACCCAGCTACTGGCTTCAGCTATTTATATAGTATAAAAAACATCATGATTCTATTGAGCAGTGTCAGTAATGCCTCAAAAGATGACCTTTCACCAATAAAAATTTTTTTTTGAGGGAGATGCTAACGGTCTAATCTGATTCAATGATTTATGCTAAGCTAAGCTAAAAGTGCTCCTGACAGACCCTGAGATCGGCTGAATGGATTAAAAAACGGTAAAACTCAACTCTTTAACTCTTGTGGAGTTGTAAAATGAGCCTATTTTCAAAAAAAGTGGGGTGTTTCCATCACTTGATGCGCACAAAATGCGCATTAACACAGGATGATGAAAACTCAGTTACTGACTTCAGCTATTTATAAAGTATTTACCAAAACATAACCATCATAATTCATAGGTTTGATTCTATTGAGCTGTGGTGTCAGTAAGGCCTCCAACAATGACCTTTCACCAATAAAACAAGCAAGAGCAAGAGGCTAACGGTCTAATCTGATTCAATGATTTATGCTACGCAAAGCTAAAAGTGCTCCTGCCAGACACCGAGAACGGCTGAATGGATAAAAAAAAAACGGTAAAGCTCAACTCTTCAACTCTTGTGGAGCTTTAAAATGACCCCATTTTCAAAAAAAAGATGACCTTTCACCAATAAAGCAATTTCTTATCTAAGAAAAGTCTGTTTAGTGAAGAGGAAATGAAAGAAAGAGGAAAACCTGTTTGTATGGACACTTCCTCTTTGGTGTTTGTAACGTCAGGTCTGGTCTGAGGACGAGCGCACGCACACTCGCACATCTGGCATGCTGACAAACACACATTCACACACAGATTAGATTGTTATTTAGTTATTTTGTAGATTCAGCATAGCATAGATTCTAGTGCTTTAACTGCTATTTTCATTCTCCAGTACTGTGTTTCCCAACCCTGTTCCTGGAGGCACACCAACAGACCTTACTTTGGATGTGTCCCTTCTCTGACCCATTAACTTCAGGTTTTGGAGTCTCTTTTAATGCTCTGATGAGTTGATTCAGGTGTGTTTGAATACGGAGAGGTTGAAAATGTGTACTGTCGGTGTGCCTTAATGAACAGGGTTGGGAAACACTGCTCTAGTAGAATAGTAGAATGATCTCTTGATGTTCACTACTAACATTTTTCTGTATTTATGGACAACCAGATGATCTACATTTCTAAAAAGCGCAATATACAACCAGATCAAACTGTTTCAACACACAACTTACATTTCTAGTAACACAATCATGTTTTTAGCCTTCTTAACTCATACAAAATGAGGTAAAACGGACAGCTTTACATGCATCCAATGTCAAAAAACACTTTTCATGATGAATCATGTTCTTTTCCTAATCAGCCTCAAACTATTTGTTTGATTAATTTGAAGATCTGTAGCCTCTGCTCTGATTGGTCAGATGGTCTGCTCTGATTGGCTGACTGCTTACAGCACGGGTCAAAAACAAAATTGACATTAGACATTAGTGAGTTTTACATACAGTATGAAGGACGTGTTGACAGTGTCATACCCGTGTTGACGCTGCCTAAAGCACAGGGATCCTCAATAGAGCCCTGAACTGGTGTGTTGTAGGGAATCCTCAAATCTTCTTCACTTCCGGACAATGATCCAGATACAAGGTTTTGATAGTCTTGTGTTCGTCTGCTGAGCAGCGCAAGAGAGACGCCACACACCGCGATACTCACACACAACACCACCGATGTGCACATCACCTACAACAAACACACACACACACACACACACACACACACACACATTCACAGAAGCTTGCAGTAAACACAATGTGGTTTATTCGTTTATAGAAGTTTTAAAGGGACCATGAATTGAGAAATTAGCTTGAGCTTTTGCTTACTGGTTGATTCTAGATTGCGGTTACATTTCGCATCTCCAACATTAAAGCTATTATTGTTCACAAACAAAAACGTTCAAATGTAAGGGTTTTAAATAATAACACATTAATTATATCAAGATATCTCTAAAAATAATGTTTGTTAGTGTATATCGAGAGATTTTG
Source organism: Danio kyathit (assembly GCA_903798195.1). Lineage (NCBI taxonomy): Eukaryota > Metazoa > Chordata > Actinopteri > Cypriniformes > Danionidae > Danio > Danio kyathit. The sequence continues at coordinate 3,490,675 of LR812527.1, read as the reverse complement.
TATTGACAATATTAACTTAAAGACTCACGCTATACCTGAATCATACACTCAGCTTCAATTCTAATTCAATATTTAGGTATGATTTGAATCTTTTGTGTGTGTGTTTACTCAACTATGTTTAATAAACACTTGCATGAAACATCTATTTTCTGTATTACTTGTCATTTTAGTTATAACAAATACATTTTTGTCGGTCTCTACATTCTGGTTGACTCTATACATTGGTTAAAAAAAAGGCAGAGCAATCTGCAAAATGCTGAGAGATAAAAGAATGTGACTTGCTCCAAGTGATGTCACTTCCTCTGGCGGGAAACTCTGGACGTGTCATTATTCTACTATATGTCAACTCTGTTACTGTGATATTTCACTGAATTTCTCATTCGCGTTTTAGAAACAAAATATGATGAAAACGCATAAAATTGTGATTTAGAGATGCCATGTGGTATCTGGTTTGAGGTTTGCATCTTGAGGCAAAAAATGGTGGAAAATGTCAAAGCTGTTACTGTCAACTCGGTTGCTGTTTGTTACTGTCAATTGGTTACCTGTAACTCTGATACCATCAACTCGGATACCGTCAACTCCGATAAATTCAACTCCGATACCGTCAGCTCTGATACCGTCAGCTCCGTTACCTTCAGCTCCGTTACCTTCAGCTCCGTTACCGTCAGCTCCGTTACCGTCAGCTCCGTTACCGTCAGCTCCGTTACCGTCAGCTCCGTTACAGTCAGCTCCGATACCGTCAGCTCTGTTACTGCTAACTCTGTTACCGTCAACTCTGTTATCGTCAGATCTGTTAACCATCAACTCGGTTACTGTCAACTCTGTTACTGTTTGTTACTGTCAACTCAGTTACCTGTAACTCCGATACCGTCAACTCCGATACTGTCAGCTCCGTTACCGTCAGCTCCGTTACCGTCAGCTCCGTTACTGCTAACTCTGTTACCGTCAACTCTGTTATCGTCAGATCTGTTAACCATCAACTCGGTTACTGTCAACTCTGTTACTGTTTGTTACTGTCAACTCAGTTACCTGTAACTCCGATACCGTCAACTCCGATACCGTCAACTCTGATACCGTCAACTCCGTTACCGTCAGCTCCGATACCGTCAGCTCTGTTACTGCTAACTCTGTTACCGTCAACTCTGTTATCGTCAGATCTGTTAACCATCAACTCGGTTACTGTCAACTCTGTTACTGTTTGTTACTGTCAACTCAGTTACCTGTAACTCCAATACGTCAACTCCGATACCGTCAACTCCGATACCGTCAACTCCGATACCATCAGCTCCGTTACAGTCAGCTCCGATACCGTCAGCTCTGTTACTGCTAACTCTGTTACCGTCAACTCTGTTACCGTCAGATCTGTTAACCGTCAACTCGGTTACTGTTTGTTACTGTCAACCATGTTATTGCACACTCGATTACTGTCAACTCGGTTACTGTGAACTCGGTTACCATCAACTCCGAGGACGTCAACTCCGAGGCAGTCAACTGCGAAGCCGTCAGCTCCGTTACCGTCAGCTCCGTTACCGTCTGCTCCGATACGTCTGCTCTGTTACCGTCAGCTCCGTTACCGTCAACTCTGTTACTGTCAGATCTGTTACCATGAACTCTGTTACAGTCAACTTCGTTATAGTCAACTCTGTTACTGCCAACACCTTTACTGTCAGCTCTGCTATTGTCAACTCTGCTATCGTCAACTCTGCTACTGTTTGTTCCTGTCAACTCTGTTACTGACAGCCCTTTTACTGTCAGCTCTGTTCTGCGCTTTAAGAGAAAAGGCCTTAGCTTTTTCAATTACAATACAATATGATGCCATGCACAGTGGCATCTTATGCGAGTTGATAATGGACATTATCAGAGGCTTAATTCTATTTTTTATGGTGCTCTTTCAATCCTTCCAGCTGCTATCATGCCGACTACATTATTATTCATTAACCATGCAGACTACATTTCCTAAATAAACAGAGTGGACAGAAAGAGCCCCAGTGGCTACGGTCAGTCATTTTAAAGACATACTGGATTGCGTGCAGAGTGAACCAACATTTTATTGTATCAGTTTTGTACCTGTGTGGTTCCATAAAAGAAAGCAGAGTCGATGGTGTCTGGCATTTTGTGTCCTGACAGGAGAAGAACACTCACAGCCAGAAAAGGCAAACTGCAAAAGACAGAGGGAAAAAACACAAACATTGGTTCTTTAAAGGGCACCTATTTTACCCCTTTTTTAAGATGTAATATTAATATTATGGTTCTTCTGAGTGTGCCAGTTTAGGTTCAGTTCAAAACACAATTCAGATTGTTTATTATGATGTGTTAAAAAGAGCCATTTTGGGGGCGTGTACACAGTTCGCTGTTTTAGGGGCGTGTTGCTTAACATGAAAATTAGTTTCGACTTCCCGCCCAACTTACAAGGGGGCGGAGCCAAGAGCTCCCCTGTTTGTGTATGGCAACAGACAGGCAGACAGAAAGAAGCAACATGAGTGAGAGGACCAGCATTCGGACACAGACCAAGCAGAGACTACAAAATCATTTGTGTCTTTGTTTAGTTTTACAGCCAACTGTGTGCTAGTTTAAAGCTCCGAGCTTGTAGCCTACACCGAGACTAATAACCAAGCACATTGAATTAACTTTGACTGAAGGGCATCACACACCGGATGTACCGCGACACGGCGGTGAACAGTGTCCTGAGCAGGGTGAGCGCGTCCATAGAGGCGACCTAGGCGGCAGAATAGTGAGCGAAGCCCCTGGTCCTCACTTTCATCCACGACACCCACCCCCTCCCTCCCGGTCCTCACTTTCATCCGCGACACCACGAAATGCATGGCGCTGCGCGTCGTTAGTTCGTTATTTCCAATGGAGTGACGCGCACGTGAGGCAATGCACTCGCACTTTCCAGCTGCACCTAGTTAAGATGACAGGGAGCTTCTGTGACCGCGGGAAATGCAAACCGCTGAAATTTAAGGAAGACGCAATTAAAAGTACACATGTATGCAAACATTGGCGCGGAGGAGAGCGATAACGTGGTGAATGTTGAGCCCAATGAGCCTTACATCTAAAAACAGAGCAAGGGTGTTTCTTTGGTGACGTCGCTTTGACTCACGCTGAAAATGGCGGACGTGAAACAACATTCTGAGGATATGGTAATGAGCACCTGTCAATCAATATTGGTGGGCGGGGGGACCGCACTCCTACGTCAAGTTGCGGTCGATCTCAAAACTGCTCCAATTGGTCCACCGTTTTTATGTTGTTAAATTGAAAAAAAAAAGGACTGAGTGTGTTTATATCACCCCAATATGACGCTCTATACACTATACCTACACATATGTCTGTCCAAACAGCTTAAAAAGTAGATTTTTCACCATACGTGCCCTTTAAGCTGTTATTTTTTTTAACATTTTGGATTTAAAACTACTCTACCGTACAATAAAGACTTAAATTAATATATTTTGCTAGTTCCATTTATTTACTTATTTTTTTTATACTTGTGTGATTATTTTATGATTACTTTAATCTTTTTATTTAAAGCACTTCGAATTCCAATTGTGTATGAAATGTGCTATATAAATAAACATTAATATATAACAAACATTTATATATAAATTAATAGGACTTATATTCCCATTGTTTCTCATTCCAATTGTTCCTTATATATACATATATAAAAGGAACAATGGGAATGAGAAACAATGGGAATATAAGTCCTACTAATTTATTAATTTGTTTATTATTAAATTAATTTACTGACCCCCAGCCGGTGATCACAGTGAGTCCCGGCCTGAAGTTCACCACTTCACTTCTCATGAGGAGCAGAGACAGGACGATGAGACCTTCAACACAATCCACAGAGCATTCACACATTTTAAACACAAGAGATTTACAGTCATGTGGGAGAAAAAACTAAGGCTATGAAATTTGAATCTTTCTATACGAGGACAAAAATGTCTAATTATTTTAGAAGGCGACATGGTGGCTCAGTGATTGAATAAAAAGTTTATCCTACTCAAGTTATGCACATATGTTTTTTTACATCATCATGTCGTTTCCATCAACTGTTTTTTTTATGCGCATATCCAAAATGCGCATTAGAATAGGTGGATGAAAACATAGCTAGTGACGCGCAACTAACTGGAACGCATGGAGGTCAGAAGTGAGACATTTCACTGCTGAAATTCCCACCTCCAGCTATGTCTGGAACTCGGCATTATATTAAATATGCCTGCAATGAAATACAGATCACTACTTGGAAATCACTATTTTCTTTTTTATTATTTGCATTTTCCATACTGTCCCAACTTTTCTTCTGATCTGGAGTTGTTCAATAAATCCAATAAAAACCATTCAAACACAAACAAGCTGCAAATCAATGGTCTCAAACTCAATTCCTGGATGGCCACAGCTCTGCATAGTTCAGCTCCAACTCGCACCTGCTTAATAGTCTCCAGTAGTCTTGAACACCTTGATTAGTTGGATCAGCTGTGTTTAATTAGGATTGGAGCAAAACTGTGCAGAGCTGCGGCCCTCCAGGAATTGAGTTTGAGACCTATGATGTAAATGCATGTTAAGTTGTTTTTAATGCTGCAGTGTTAAGGCCCGTTCACACCGGGACACTCTTTGCTTGCAATTTCCGTCGATGTTTAATGCCTCGTGACTAAATAAAAGGTGCCAATGTGATTGTGCACACCAACGCACAAAACAGCAGGCGTTCTTTTTTAAGAAACGCCTCATGCTCGTTTTTTTGTTTTGACGCGCCATGTCAAAACCTTCTCCACCAATCACATTGGCACTTTTGTTCACATGCAAGGAGCTGCTGAAGTTGCAGTAAACAGCACTTGGAGGCGCTCAATCGCAAAACTGTCAATGCGAGCGCACATTGAAGATGCCCAGAGGCGATATGAACGTGGAGCTGCTTATTAAACTGGTGAACAATAATCATTTATTCATCACTAAAGCTGGCACTGCTACTTGAACCATCCATGAATCGCCAGTAACTTTAACAACAAGCGAGTCAACTTTCTGTCTTCTTCTTCTGTGTAACAAGCAGGTGTCAGAAGCTTAGAAGCCCTTTTCTTCGTGTCAGAAGTTGTGTAGCGCCATCTAATGTCAAGGCGTGATTTTGCATACTTTCTGCTTGACGCCAGTGAAATTGCATGGGTTTGAATCCGGAAAAATGTCTCGAAAAACGCTGATGATAAACGCTAATGAAAAGCGTCCCGGTGTGTACGAGCCTTAAAGCTGATGATTAGATACAGGGGATGTTTAGTGATGTTTACTGTAGACTCACCAGGCCAGATGTAGGTGCTGTAGAGAGAGCCGTACAGCAGGGTAAAGCTCAACACTTGCGCCACAAAACTGTCCTGCTTCACCACGAAGTTCCACACGATCATCCCAACACACACTAATAACTGCAAACACACACACACACACACACACACACATAAAAATATGAGTTTATGCAGAAGATGTAGTGTGATACAGATATAAATGCATATAAACTTGGTCTTTCCTTCCTGTTCGTATTGGGTTAATTTCATGCTCTGTCTCTCTGAGAAGTTCTGAAAGGTTTATTTTAATTTATGCCAAAAATATATGAGCAATATCACATGAGCAGCAGTATATCGGCACTGGTGGGAGGCATGTGTTGCCTCAAGGCCACAGGCTGAGTGCCTTAGTGTCCCACCAGTGATGATATACACCCATAGCGCACTTCTATGAGGGTGATATTGCGTTTATACAACAGTTTGACGGAACAATCGTGTATACTGTATAAAGAAGAAAATCAGACACCGTCTCAAAAACCCTTTTGTATAAGGAACTACTTTCTTCTGCCATTCATTCACATCTGCAGCTGACGTCAGAACAGCAGAAACCCTTGCTACTTCACAAACGTCACTTTAGAGCTAGTATTTAAATGATTCTCTAGCGTAATGTCTAAAGTGCTTATAAAACAAGTGATTTTGCTCACATTTTAGGATTTTAAGGCTGAACGGCATGAAATGCCATCAGTCTACAGCAGGGGTGCTCAACCCTGTTCCTGGCGATCGACCTTCCAGCTGATTTCAGCTCCAACCCTGATCAAACCCACCTGAACCAATTATTTAGAACGTGAGGAGCACTTGATAATTACAGGCAGGTGTGTTTGATAAGGGCTGCAACTGAAAACTGCAGGAAGGTCGATCGCCAGGAATAGGGTTGAGCACCCCTGGTCTACAGAGATTTCCCAGTATTTCTCACGGAGTAATACACAAGGGTGAAGAGGCAGTACGATTGCTGTTATTGCAAAATACCACACGGCTATCAGCCAATCAGATTCGAGGACCAGACAGAACTATTGCATAAATATAATCATGTATATTTTGTATGTTACTAAATGTTCCATTTATCTATGAATAAACTACTGTCAAAGACAAAATTTTAATTTTATTTATTATTTCCTATTATATTTTTTTCTACTGCAGAAAGGATTATTTCTTTTAGTTTGGCTGTATTAATAATAATAATATTGATAATATTAATAATAATAATAATAATAATAATAACAATAATTAATTAATTAAATAAACATTTTTTATGTATAAACAGATTATTTATTTTATAAATATAAATATATAAATTATTTAATTTTAGTTATACGTATTTTTTTATTCATTTATTTTTGTTGCTAAGGTCAATATTATTAGCCCCCTTAAGATTCTTTCTACAGTAAACCACTGTTGTTCAACTGCATAATTAATTAAGTATAATTAACCTAGTTAAGCCTTTAAATGTCACTTTAAGCTGAATACTTGAGTCTTAAAAAAAATATAGAGTCAAATATTATTTACTGTCATCATGGCAAAGATAAAAGAAAAAAGTTATTAGAAATGAGTTATTAAAACTATTATGATTAGAAATGTTTAAAACATTAAAAATAATAAAGTTTCACAGTAATGTAGTCTTCAACTGTATATTAAAGAAAGTGTAGTTGACTGCGTTTTTAATGAACAGTTTAGTTGTGTTATTCACTAAACACATAATTATGACATTAACAGAAAAAAAAATGACAGCTTCTCCAAATCCCCAGTGAGCTCACCTGCGCCACAAAGAGGTTTATGGTGAAAATATGAGGAATCCTGTGATATTTTCGGCTCAGTACCATGACTGTGAGACTCCATACCTGCAGACACAGAAACAACAGAGAATCACAGACAGTGCCAGATATTCTTCATGTTGCGGCCAGAGATTTAAATCACTTTAGCAAAGCATGTTTTTAACGTGATGTGTGTGAAGTTTCAGCTCAAAATACCACACAAATAATGTTTCAAAACTCTCTAAAACCGACCCGTTTAGGCTTTGATCCTAAGTGTGGCGTTTTGGTGAATGTCGCTTTAAATTCAAATCAGATTGTGCTCTTTTCAAAAGAGGGCGGAGCTACAGATGCCTGTGTGTCAGCATAGTGGCAGATTCAAAAACAAGACTAACGCCCTATGCTAATGAGGGAGAGGTGGTTACTAGTCAGCGGGGCTTTCCCTCTCTGGTGACACGTACAAAGGGAGAATGTCAATCAAAGTGTTTCTGCAGGCTTTTTTTATCAAGTGTGATTATAAAAAATAAAATAAATACATTTTGACCATTAGAAGCTGGTTATATTCATACACTGCTGCCGCACAACTGTTTAAACCCCTTATAAAAGTGATTTTTGCATCCCCTTTAATGCAATACTTTTCAAAGTGTTCCTCGCACCCCACTACTCTGCACATTTTGTATTTTTCGACCATAAGTGCCCTGCAAAGAGGACTTCACAGAATATTTTACCATAATTTCAGCTTTAAGGGAGCATATATGTTTCATTCAAATGGCATTTTACTGTGTGATATGTGTATTAATATATTTATTTGTTACACTTCCCTAGTAAGAAAATGCTCCAAGCAATGCTATTGGAATTTATGCTAAACGTAAACACCAAAGATTTCGAAAATGCACACGATGCAGACAAATGAGTAAGATAAACTAAGAAACAAATGTGAAACACATTTACTGAATAATTGCAGTCGTGATTTAGTTTGAACAGATCATGTGATAATAAAAATGGCCTCAATGGGATGCATTAATAGACTTTGAAGCATTTCGAGCAGATTATAAAACATCTGAAATATTGTTTTGCTCATTTCTAAAAGGCCTCAGCCAAAGTCTGTCATCACAGTGGTTCAGTATTATTATTATTGTATTATTATTACTTCCAGATATGTCTGCGCTCCCAAAAAAGTGCCGCATTGTGTTCATTGCATTTTATGAGGCGAAGCTCATTTATTATGGTGCGTTCACACCAGACGCAGATTAAGCGACAAGTGTGAGTGATTTACATGTTAAGTCAATGCAAAGACACGAATAGACATAATGCAGTGCTATTATCGCAAATAAGGCAGAGCGAAATATGCAATTTGCACGAATGAAGCGCCGTGAATTGAGTGTTTTGCGTGTTTGACGTGCGAATCGCTCGAGTTGGAAAATCTGAACTTTAGCGGACATTCCACATTAACCAAACAGGAGCTTGCTCTTGTATGGGCGTGATTATGACGTAGCGCCTGTTGTTGGTGTCCTGAGGGGAAATCCTGCTGCCAACACCGGACAACAGCTTATCTGGGCTCTGCTTTGTCGGAGGTACCACAGAAAGCCTCCATCATCCAGGTTTCTGGAGGAGTTGATGAATTTACAGAGCTGGATGCACCTCTGAAAGGATCTAGTGGACTCGGACACGGTGCATAACGAATATATACACTGTTTTATAGCCTTCCTAAAGCACATAAAGCACAGCTACTCTCTCAATAAAATCTATGTTAGCCATTTAGCAATGAAACTAGAGTCACCGGGCAGACAGAATGCCTGCCCATGACACGAATCCGTGTATATTGTGAAGTGAATTTCACACACGAATGAAGCGAGTAAACTCAAAATGTTCACGCATCTATTTATGCATGAATAGCGTGATTTATTCGCACAAGCCACATCTGGTGTGACCGCCCTATAAGAAAAGAAAAAGCCACAGTGGCTTCTCCTAAAACATTAATTGCATTAAAATTTTGGGCCAATTTACCAGGAATTATAATTGTAAGTAATATTGTATAGCATAGTATATACAGTGGAAGTACTATTGTAATTATATTGGAATATTGTAAATAATGTTCAATGTTGAGTGACGCGGTGGCGCAGTGGGTAGCGCTCTCGCCTCACAGCAAGAAGGTCGCTGGTTCGAGCCTCGGCCGGGTCAGTTGGCATTTCTGTGTGGAGTTTGCATGTTCTCCCCGTATTCGCTTGGGTTTCCTACGGCTGCTCCGGTTTCCCCAACATGTCCAAAAACATGCGCTATAGGTAATTTGAGTAAGCTAAATGTGTGTGAATGAGAGTGTATGGGTGTTTCCCAGTGATGGGTTGCAGCTGGAAGAGCATTCGCTGTGTAAAACATATGCTGGATAAGTTGGTGGTTCATTCCACTGTGGCGACCCCGGATTAATAAAGGGACTAAGCCGAAAAGAAATAGAATGAATGTTCAATGTTCAGAGTCATCTATATCTTCAATGACCTGAGGGTGAGTAAATAAACTGTACATTTTCAATTTCTAGTGACGGTTAAAGCACACTTTTATTTGTTTTTTCTATTTCTTAAGAGCAACGCACAGCAGAAACGCAAGAGGAAGGAAGGAAGTGTCAACAGATGCGCCTGAGAACAGCATGAGACTGGAAACCCTACACAAACACAGATCATGTGCTGAAGGGTGTATTTGTCAATGATAATGACAGCTGAAGATGAAAACGTCTCTACTAGTGATTATGCTCAATAATGTAACAACATATCTGATCTTGCAAACACCCTCAACTATCAGAAATAAAGATAACAGAAGGAGGGTTTCACAACGATGCACTTTTGACCTCTCCATATATATTTTTAACATGACATGTAGGGGATAAAGTACATCCATGCGGATGTCATAGCTCAATATTTTACTGCTGTCTGGAATACTCGATTCTGATTGGTCAGTCGTGACATTCCAAGGTATGTTTTTCCCAAATAACAATCGCTAAATAACACGGGCTCATCCAGGAATTTCGAATCATCTTTACCGTTAGTGAATACGTTCACATCCATATAACTACATCCACATTCATATGTATCTGCTTGTCTGTCACGCTGCGGAATTTACTTTTTGGCGCCATCTTGTGAATGAATAATACATAGGTTAGAATATGCTCCATTCAGCCAGTTTCGTTTCTGTCAGTTTTGCATTTTTGACTGTTTGGCGCCATCTTGTGACTAAATAATGCACAGGTTAGTGTATACTCCATCAGCTGTTTTAGATTGTCAGCTTTGCGTTTTTGACATTTTGGTGCCATCTTGTGACTGAATAATGTGCAGGTTAGTGTATACTCCATCAGCTGTTATTGTTTTTGTCAGCTTTGCGTTTTTGGCTGTTTGGCACCATCTTAATACATTAGGGGTGTGAACCTACACTGGTCTCACGGTTCGGTAACGATTATCATGCCATCGATTCGGTTCAATTCGATATCTCGGTGCATCACGGTGCATTGTCGATGCTTTCCATACATAATTAGATTTTTTCTTTACCACACAAGAATTTGGTTTTTTATTAAAATCTATAAATATGTTTATATATTATTTGTAATACAATTTTGTCCTTTAATACAAGCAGTAATATATATGTACTGTACCTTTAATTTTACCTGCTCAAAAAAAAAAAAAAAAAAAACTCTTTGTGAATGTTTTAGACAAAACTCCAACACATGCACAGAAGACAGCACGAGCATTCATAACAAATAAACTAATGTAAATATTATCCCGCTTGCTTTTTGAGCGCTGGCAAGTTCTTACACCCCTATGATTGGTCATTGTCTTCACCCGCTCAACAAAAAGGGCTGCGATTAGAAACGAAAGTGCCCCGTGAATGACGCGGGAAAAACAGCCGCGGGTCAAGGCCGTCACACACCGGATGCGCCGCTCAGCGCTGCGACATGGCGCGCACATGACAGTTGAAAGTATCGTACACCAGACGCGCATATTCGCAGGCTATTTAAAACTAAACTAATCAGATGGCGCTCTGTGGCGCGGCAGAATTATGAACAGTGTCCTGAGTCGTGTCTGGGCGCCGCCGACTTGCGGTGCTGGTGTGTGTACTCTAATTGAAACCTATTTTTAGAATTCTGAAATGCGTGGCGCTGCGCGGCGCGTCGCCGAGCGGCGCTTCTGGCGTGCGACCTGCTTCAGTTTATATGCGCATAATACGCGGTTATCAGGTAATCTGAGGAGATGAGAGGAAACTTTACCTCAAGAACATGCCAACGGGTCAAATGCTTAAAGTGTGTGTGTGTGTGTGTGTGTGTGTGGGAGAGAGAGAGGGAGAGAGAGGGGCAGTGAAAGATTTGCTTATTAAGTAGTAGGAGTGTTTTATTTACTCACCCTCACCTCATTCGCCATAGTATTCTACCGCGACATCGCGCATAGGGGATAAATGACGTCAGTGCGTAATAACCGGTTATGATCTATTACTGAACCGATATCGAATTGTCCCCTTCTGCATCGCGGTGCACCGAAGAAACGATTAATTTTGACACTCCTATAATACATAGTTAAGTATATGCATAGGTTAAGTTAAGTATAATACATAGGTTAGTATATGCTCCATTCAGCCAGTTTCGTTTCTGTCAGCGTTGCGTTTTTGATTGTTTGGCACCATCTTGTGACTGAATAATGCGCAGGTTAGTGTATACTCCATGAACTGTTTTAGTTTCTGTAAGCTTTGCATTTAATTAAAGAGTTAATAAACTAGTATGGCTCAAAACAATGTTTTGTGTCTAATGTTTATGTTTTGTGGCAAGTAGCCAAGTAATAAGCGGGATAAATTACATCTAGGATGGTTGTTTTCTCAGAATGAAGCACTTCAGTCTTGAATTAAAGGCAAAGCTGACAAACGAAAACAGCTGATGTAATATACATTAACCTGCGCATCACAAGATGTAACAGACAAGAGTATTAATATAGATGTGAATGTATTCACTGACATTCAATGTTCTACAAAGTTCCTGGATGAGTCTGTTATTTAGAGGTTGTTATCAGGAAATAACATACCTCAGAATGTCGCGACTGACCAATCAGAATCAAGTATTCCAGACAGCAGTGTAATAAAGCCATTTAAAAACTAACAATACCAAATTTGTTTGTTATAGCGAGTTTATGTTGTTATATTAGTATCACAAAAACTTTTGTCAAATATATTTATCCCTTTCTCTATATTTCACACACATTCTGGACTAATTTTATTTGAAAACATTAATATATATAACTGCTATCAAATCACTGCAGAATAAAAAAAACTTAACAACAAAGCATTTAAAACAAAAAAAAATGCATTGCATTTTTGGAATAAATAATGTGTATGTTATTTTTAGATGTTTTAACATAAATGTAATACTGAATTAATAATGATAGGGGATCAAGCTTGTTTCTGTTGTGGATCCTAGACTGTGGAAAAGTTTGCCTGATTAATTTAGTACCCTGCAATTCTATTCATTCATTCATTTTCCTTTAGATTGGTCCCTTTAATCATCAGGGGGCGCCACTGCGGAATGAACCGCCAACTTATCCAGCATATGTTTTACACAGCGAATGCTCCTCCAGCTGCAACCCATCACTGGGAAACATCCATAGACTACGGTTTATTCAATTCCCCTATAGCGCATGTGTTTGGACTGTGGGGGAAACCGGAGCACCTAGAGGAAATCCACGCGGGAAGAACATGCAAACTCCACGCAGAAATGCCAACTGACCCAGCTGAATAATTTTGAGTTCAACTGTATTTTTATATTGCATCCATATACAGTGCAAAAAGTACAAAACCATTCATCATTTCAGAATTCCCACAGCACGTCTACGCTGGAATCCATTTAATTGCTGATCTCCACAGCATGTCCAACAAAACATTTCACCTACAATTTACCTTAATCCTTTAATAATCACCCGCATTACAGCAAGAGGAAACACAAACAACTATTAACAGATAAGACGAACATCAACACACACTGTAACATTTGTGTTTCAAAGAGGAAGGAGACAACAAACAGTGAAAGAAGGAGAACTGAAATCAGACGTACAGCACTCAGCATGAATGACTACATCTAGGGCTGTCACGATATCTATTTTTGCTGCGTAATATATATTGCACACAAATTAATTGCGATAAACAATATTATTGCTACGATTTTATTGAATGAAAATGAATGAATGAATGTAAATATCTATGTAACAAAATTGTGTTGTATAGTTTTGTTTCTGTGTACGTGTGTGTATCACATATGCATAATAAATATATATAATGCACACATATATATATATTGTCAAAACAAATTTTTATTTTGGCTACGATTAATCATGATTAATCTTTCCCCAACACTAATATACACAAATGTATTATTGCAAAGAGTCCTGTAAAAAATATTAATTTAAAAAGAGAGAACTGTGAGGGGTGTATTCATTCATGCACTCATTTTCTTTTAAGCTTAGTCCCTTTATTAATCTGGGGTCGCCACAGCAGAATGAACCGCCTACTTATCCAGGATATATTTTACGCAGCGGATGTCATTCCAGATGCAACCCATCTCTGGGAAGGGGTGTATTCACAATATGTGAATTATAGGTGGAGGGGGGTTGGGAGGTTCGTACCCACCTAATTAACCCTGAAGCCTTGTTTATACTCGACTAGTTCGCTTGAGTGTGTGCAGCGAATGTGACGTCATCATGGAGTTTGCGGAGGTTCGCTTTGGGTGCGCGCAACATGATTTCGGCCGGCGGAGCGCATGTTTTTTTTTTTTTTTTTTGAGACTCGAGCGAACAGTTGGTGCGCCGCCACGTTTGATTTGAGTTGAATATGAAACACTTTGAAAAGATTTTGTCTGAAACGGTACGACTGTACAGACATCTTTATGATCTGTGATCATAGAGATAACCAGATTACCAATAATTCTTGGCTAGAAATTGCAACAGTAGTGGGAAAGGAGGAAAGTTTTTATTAAAAGGTTTGGAAAAACCTGAGGGATACGTTTGTTAAAGCCAAAAGAGGCCATGGCAACACCTGGGTATTGTGTACAGACTATGTTTTTCCGTTAGTCACCAGTTTAATGATGTATATATGACAATTTAGTATTTAAAACAATTTAATAGTTACAAAACTATAATTAAGGAACAAATTATTTCTTTGATAACTGGAGAGGAATATTTGATCCTATCGGTTTACAATATACTGATGGCCTGTTTTTCTAGGCTTTATTGGTGATAATGGTCAGGAATGTTGGACCATTATTGCCTTTTTAGCATAAGTATAGGACAGAAACTAGCCAGACAGTAATGTGTAAATTGTGGAGCGGGCTAAATCTAAGAAAACATCTGTATTTTTTATTAAGTGTAAGTTTGCTTTTATTCTTGCCATAATAAAAAATATATTTGTAGAGCAACCCATGTTCTGTCGTCATTAATATTTTAATAAACTTTAATAGGTAAAACTGTCCGAGATATGAAAGCAAGTGATGCGTCAAATTTTGTTTAAAAAAAAAATCTTGAATGGTTATAAAAATCATAATTATCATCATTAAAATAATTTATAAAAACAATAAAAATAGCCAAATTATAAATCTTGAATGATATTAATGATATGATGTAGTTCCGGAAACGTTCTACTTCTCTGTTTATCCGTCTGACTTTACGATCAGTTTCTTCTGACCATTTTAAAGAATATCACAACGGCGAACGCAGCAAGTATAAAAGCCTCGTCCATTTCGCGGAAGTGCGCGATCCGGTGGTGGGCGAAAGTATAAATCCAGCTTAAAACCCCACAGGAAGAACGTCAAAAAAGCGTGTGGGGGTCAGTACTTTAAATAGTAAGAAATAGCTCACACTGATCTGTGTTTTAAATGATAATGAGCAATTCCATGCAAATGTCAACCTTGCCATGAAAAAAATTAAGTTTTCACCAAAATAGAGAGACCGTGTCTACATTTTTTGTGTAAGCAAGTATTTTACAGTACTTTAAACATACTAATAAATGTATCTGTCAGTGTTTAAAACTATTATATTTAATTTGCCAAAATCACACAAGTGGCAATTTTACAGGTGTCACATCCATAACAGAAAAGTGTCACATCCATAATGACACTTTTTCCTGCAATGCAAAAATATTAAATAAAATAAAATCAATCATGTTTGTTCTTTAGTGAGCCGACTCGTATCTGTTTGATTAGCATTGTTTCTTTTGGGTTGTGCAGTTTAATTGACAGAATTTCTACAGAGTATGTTGTAGACTGAAAACTCACAAACTTTTTTTGTCACATCCATAACGCATGTTTATTTTCCTCATTAGAAGTATAAAAAAATGTTCACAGATTGATATTTTTCTGCTCCCATAACTCTGTGGTCAGTTGTTTTGGAAAATATAAACAGATGTGTCAATATAATGTTAACATACTTTCTATGTGAATTTATGTTTTGAGTTTTTACTGCAAATGTCACATCCATAACGCTGAAATTGCTCTAATATTAACAATAAAAAGGAAAAAATATCTAATAATATATATTAATAAAAACAGTATACCACATATGTAATAATAATATATATACTGTATATACCACAGTTGTAAAGTGCTTGAACAGTTTAAAAATGCACATGGAAAGTGCTTGAAAAGTCCTTAAAGGGTCACAAAACACCAAAACACATGTGTTGAGCTGTTGACAGTCATATCTGTGTCCCACGCTGCTATAAACACTATTAGGACACATATATTGCACTAAAAAGTGAAAATTGGTTGTTTTTGCGTTATTTTGAGCAAATTCGTTCTTCCGGTTTGAAACTAATTTTTGAAGCTGCGTCACGGCCATGAGATACTTAGGTGTAAATCCAGTCTGGAGAGTGGCTGTCTGTCTTTTCCAGAACATAGTGACGTATCTGAGAGTGCGGCATTAATTCATGAGAAAGATGTGCTTCAAACCAATCAGCGCGCTCTATTGTGTATGACGTGAAACTTCATTAATATGCATGATAGCTCCGGAGATTGTTTACAGCGTTTAGACGGCAGAGAGACGCCACGTTGTGTTGCTAAAACAACTGAAAGAACAAGAATTGGGAGACACGGGTCGTCGGTGTTGCGTTAATTATTGTGCTTCAACGAAGGTTTTGTTTTCATTTTCCCTCTATGAGAGAGCTGCTGGAATCACGTGTGGATTATAGTGCACGCGACAGAAATGCGTTTGTAAGGAACATTTTTACCCGAGAGTTTTTTCGCATCTGGAAATGGTGAAATCCGGATTTGCCGCTCGTCTCCTTTTAATAAAAAGACACAGCTCCAGTTTGATTGTCTGTCTACAGATTTGGTAAGTGTTTGCAGTGCAGAGCCCTTTGTTTTACCCGGATTGCAAAGATAGTTCGTGGTCAGCAGAGCTCTTTCAGTTTTTAAAGACATACCATAGTCAAAATGATTTAGTTACCAAGTTTACAGCATGTTAATATCACTGCAATATTATAGTCCAATTTTACAGACTGAAAGATCCGCTGTAAATGCGGCTCTCCAAATGTAAACATGATCAAACTTTTTCCGTCGTGCTGGATTTTCGACGCATTTTGTGACAGGATAGTCTATATACACACGGCTTTCTGACGCTACCTACCGAGTCATCTAAGTTACCGAGAAATGCGGAGGATTTTTTTTCTCCCATTTGCCGTGCGGTATCAAACATTGGATTAAAACTCCTCTTCCAGCAGTTCCTCGCTTTCAATATCTCGTTTGTCACAGGCAACATGCAGGAAATGTTCCTGAATAAAAAGTGAAAATGCCAAACTGCAGTTAAAGTCGACAAATTAATAATTTGGCAAGTAGTTCGATTACTGATGGCCATGTAAACACAGTTACTGTCTTTCTCCCCTGCGTCTGCGTGCCCAAACAGAAACTCCCATATTTGCATATCCTTCCCTCTTTCCCTCCCCTGACACTCCCACCTAAACGGAGCTAGACACGCCCACTTTTCCTGACTTTTTCCAAACTCGAGGTGTGAAAACACCCTGCTGAGACAGGGGGTTTCATGGCCCTTTAAATTTGACTTTGGAAAAGGTGTAAGAATCCATCAGGTTAAAGTATAAGTCAGAATCAGCGCATTATCTCTCAAAACACTGAAAACCTAAATATGTTTGATTAACCAATGAGATGTAATTGAATCAAATATATGAGTTTGGTTTACTGAAGCATGCATATTTATTAAACAAACTACTGAAAATAGCTGACCCCCCTCCCCGATAGTCAATGTATAATTCACATCCTGGGTATACATATAAGGTAAGCACTGTGTCTGCGTATGTGCGAATAAGGGAACACACTGACCAGAGCGAAGAGGCTGATAATACTGATGTCGAAGCTGACGTTCTGCAGAGCCGAGGCCAGCGGAGCCGAATCCATCCACGGGATGGTCAACAGCCACGCGGACACGTACATGATGGGGGCGGACAGAAACGTGCTGACCACCATACCTGAGGTCACCTGACACACACAAACAAACAGGACAGATGAGGATGATGGAGGTGCTCTGATATTCTACATGAACCAATCAAAACGTACGTGGACTAATGATACAACAAGGTTAATATAATTTAAGTGGGCTTTTCCCAAAAGTCACAGTTGGTGTCAGGTAAACAATAGCCTTATGTGATCTTAAAGGTGAGCTATTATGCAAAAATCACTTTCATTAGAGTTTAAACACAGTTGTGCAGCAGGAGTGTGTGAATATAGCCAGCCTATAATTAGTTAAAATTCATTAATTGTATTTTTCATAATCACACTTAATAAAAACAGTCTGCAGAAACACTTTGATTGACATTCTCCCTTTATGCGTGTCATCAGAGGGGGAAAGCCCCGCCCATTAGTGACCATCTCTCCCTCATTAGCATATGACGTTAGTCTTGTTTTTGAATCTGCCACTATGCTGACACACAGGCATTTGTAGCTCCGCCCTCTTTTGAAAAGAGCACAATCTCATTTGAATTTAAAGCGACAGTCACCAAAACGTCACAATTAGGATCAAAGCCTATAGACCTTTTTCTTGGAACGCCAAATTACCCATTATGCTTTGCGTGTATGCGCAAGGAGAATGCGAAGAACTTCCGGTCGGCAGCTGATGCGTGTAAACGGTCACATTTAGACAGCTTTAAAACGATAGTTGTAATCTATTTTACCTGCTTGTATCATCTTTGAACTAATACTGTTGTCGATCAGCGCCACCTCCTGGACTGATCATTTAAAAAAAATGTGATCTAATATGATGGCTGAGGCATTTTCCACTCGTTGACAGATGGCATCTTTTGCCGTTTAAATGAAGCCTCGTCATCGCTAAAGTCAACAATTTTTCTTTCAGATATATAACCAGCCCAAACAAATATAGTTCACCAAAATATTTAACACACACGTAGCCTACTGTACTGTCCCACTAACACACTGATTTAATAACTGTGACAAAGTGAAAATAAAATGACGTTTTGAAATGACAGAAAAACACAAACCGTGGTAAATACAACACACTAAATGAAACATAAACGGCTCGCGATTAGAATGAACAACAAATCAACCAGCAGAGTATCAGTAACACTTTTATTGGTCATTTTTATACATTGCATGACTTACACACCTGTTAAGTTTCATGCCAGTAATCTGGTTTGCTCTATGATGCAGTGAAGTATTGTGTGTGTGTGTGTGTGGTGTGTGTGTGTGTGTGTTGAAGAGTCGCTGAGCTAACAGCTGACAGGCCGGGGAAACACGCACACACTGTATTTCTGACGGCAGACTAGCAGAACGTTTTTCTCTCGCGCTTGAACCACACTTTACAGATTATAACGGCTTTAACAAACACCTTTCAAAGTTGTGTGTTACCAAAACACTCCGTAATCCACTCAAAACGCTATTGAAACCCATTTTCGGAGCGCAAATTACCAGTTGTAAACACTGTAAACGGAAGTTCTAACCATTCACCGGAAGACGCTGGTCGCTATGGCGGCCTCCATGCAGCAGCCAAGAAAAAGGTCTATAGGGGGCAGTTTCAGAGAGTTATAAAACATTATCTGTGTGCTATTGTAGGCTGAAACTTCACATCCACACTCTAGAGACTTATTTTACATCTTGTAAAAAGTAGTAGGTCCCCTTTACGTTGCACATTTATATTATTGAAGCAGCCAAAAATATCTTGTATTGGTCAAAACGATTGTTTTTTTTTTATGCCAAAAATCATTAGACTATTAAAGGAAATATCATCCTATTGTAATATATATATATATCTCAAAACTTAATTTTTGATTGGTAATATGCATTGATAAGAGCTCAATCTGGACAACTTTTAAAAAAAAAACCCTATTATACATTAAAAAGGGTCATATCTTGGTTTTAAGGGTCTCCAACAACAGGCTGATCTGCATGCAAGGTCAAAAAGCACTTTCATTGTCTTCTAATATGCATTTATTTTTACCTAATTATCCCAACGACTCCCATATGATTCGTTCAGCGATTCATTTGTTCCCAAACCCCTCCTTAGCGCGAAGCTAATCTGCGCTGATGGGACCGATGACAGCCTGTTGCGATTGGTCAACAGCATTCAGTGCAAGACAGAGAGAAAGGGCCACCACGGCTTATCAACAATATTGAAGAAGTCAGAGTGCAGAGTGTATGTGTGAGCATACCTGCCAACACTCCCGTTTTTCCCAGGAGTCTCCCGTATTTCAGACCCATCTCCCTCCACCCTCCCGTTTTGTTATTTATCCCGGAAAACTCCCGTAATTTCAACCACCCCCAGGAGTGCATTAAAGCAGTGAAGGTAAACACCAGCATATTGCTCTATTCTTAACCATGACACACATTCAGTATTAATCCACACAGAGGCAAAAGCTGAACTATTTTGAAACTTGACCGCCGCACGTGTGTAGGAACAGCTGATGGTGGCCAAAGCAACGACAAATGGCAGTGGATTGCGAGCTCACAAACGCATTTAAATCCGTAAACAAATCGGCACGCGTCGTCTTTTCAACGTGGCATTAGATACGATATGAGAATATAAAGAGTTAACCTGATACAGTAGAAGCCGCGTGGAGCGGGTACAAGTAACAAAACACAATTAAATACATAATTTGCAAGCTAGAGTAAACAAGAGGCAGCCATTTTAATGGCACTTACTTACACTTGTAAAATGTAGGAAGAAACTGATCCATGAACTGTGTACTGATAAAGTTCCCACACATCAATTGTCTTTTCTGATCCTTCCTTTAACAAAAGGCTGACAAATCCCCCGTTGTAAGCGTGTAGATTCCAGAAGCAGTCGTCAGAAAAATGACGGGAACAGCACAAGGCTGGGGCTATAATGCAGAGGTATTTTTGCAAAAATAAACCTCCACCACTGACTCTTCACAGTTTAATCTTTAAGTAGAGAAAACAACACTAACTTTCCCCTCACACTTGCAATAATGTCCAGCTGAGCAGAGTCTTCATGACTTGATTCAACCGGGATCTGTTACAGTGTTTGTGGGCGGGGCTGCAGATTTCAATTTTCCCGGGTTTGCGTGCGCAACATTTGGGCGGGGCTTAAGTTTCGTATCGATGTCACGCCGAAACGGCTAAAGACTCGTTATCAAGACAATTCATTTGAAGCACCATGAGTTGACTCTTTTATAAATTAATCAATAGTTTTAAACACGGTGCACTTTCAGATTTAATCCTTAGCTGGATATTTCACTTCACTTAAAGCTGTGTCAGACACTACATGGAAGGTCATTTTCAAAAACCCATAATAGGGGCTCTTTAACTTCTTCTCAATATTTTGATTATTTTGAACTCTCAGTTTTTGAACTCCACATTTTTAAAGAGGATAATATTTGGCTGATATATAACCATCCAACATAAATCCATGGAAAGCTTATCTATTCAACTTTCAGATGATTTATAGATCCCATTGTCCAAGAATATACCTATTTGATTGGTCAACAATTATTATTGTGAAAAGCGCTATATAAATAAACTTGAATTGAGTTTTGTGGTCCAGGCTCGCATATCCATCTATTTTTATGCGTACTTCAGAGAAACTGCATAATAAACACTAGATGGAAATACCAAGATTCTGATTATAAAAATGCATGTGCTCAACTCAGTAGGATCTTTTCTTAATCCAATCGTTGAACATAAATCATGACAGAAACACATTTACCAAATAAATTATGCAATTACACCATAGTTGAGGTCAAAAGTATAAACACCCCTTGCAGAATCTGCAAAGTGTTCATTACTTTAGCAAAAGTATAGAGATTATATAAAATACATGTTATTTTTTTATATAGTAGTAGTACTGACCTGAATAAGATATTTCACATGAAGACATTTAGATATACAGTAGTCCACAAGAGAACATGTTAGTTTAATTTATAAAAATGATGTTAAATGAGTTGAAAAGTTGATATGCTCTGTGTTTTCTCCTGAATGACACACAGCTGTGTTTCTTTGCTTAATGACAGTTGTTTGTTTGTCCCGAATAGTTCAACTGTCTGCTGCTCTTCTGAAAAATCCATCAGGTTTTTCAGCATATTTGTGTATTTGTTTTTTTGTACACTGAAGATTGAGGGTGCTTTCACACTAGCACTTTTGGTCCGCACCCGTGTTCGTTTGACGTCATAGTACAGTACGTTTAGCTAGTGTGAACGTGTCTTCTGAACTCGGGTGCGCACCCGTGAACCGTACCCGAGTCCGCCTGAAAGAGGTGGTCTGGGGTACGGTTCATGCGAACTCTGGTACGGTTCACTTCTAGTATGAATGCAATCGTACCAAATAGCGGAAGTGAACCGGCAACTGTACAACAAACTATCGTTTCATAACGTTCATTCGCGTGTGTGTGTGTGTGTGCGCCACGTATTGTACCTTTGTGACAAGCGGGACTGAGCCAAGCACAGTGATACACAGTGATGTCTGCTTGTCTCCTCCAGAAACAGCTTCTGCAGACACTGTGTGATGTTCTGAATGTTTATAATATTTTTGCGGCAGACAGACGCGAGTCACTTTCTGTATGTCCAAAACTTATGATTCAGTAAAAGCGATGTGCGGAAGTCTTCATTTTGGCGCTTTGCTTTCGTGACTGTCACCTAGCAACAGCCGTAAACACAACAGCAGCTCAATGACGCAAGCGTACCAGGGTTCAGAAGGAAAAAAGACAGTGTGAACACAAACTAACCGAGAAGGTGGCAAGGGAGGACAATCGAACTTGGGTACGGTCCAGGCAATTAAACCAAGTGTGAAAGCACCCTGAGAAACTGATGCACGGCTATTACAGAAGGTTCAAATAGTCACATATTCCAGAAAAAAAAAAAAAAAAAAACTAAAACACGGAATAAAAGCCAGGGGGTGAAAACTTTTGAACACAATATATGTGAACTTTTTTTTTATTTTGCCTAAATGCATGTATACATTGGCCTTCATAAGCTACTTACACCTTTCCCAGAATACAAAATATGTTACATTTACTCTGATCTTCAAATTCAAGAAACAACACACTAACAGTATGTATAACTCTTTGAATTTTCCCGCAACCATAGAATAATGAGGAATGTTGATCTACATCTGATG
Source organism: Danio kyathit (assembly GCA_903798195.1). NCBI lineage: Eukaryota > Metazoa > Chordata > Actinopteri > Cypriniformes > Danionidae > Danio > Danio kyathit. Next base: position 3,468,014 of record LR812527.1, on the reverse strand, counting down.
TAAACATCACATGAACTCCTGTTTGACTGTTAAGACTGAGGTCACCTTGCGAAACACCTGAAGTTAAGACCAAATATAAAAGTGGCCCAATTCAGACGGAAAACATTCAGGGACCGTATTTACAAAACACCTTGAGACTAAACAGTAGCTTTTAACTTTCTGATTAAAAAAATCTGATTACTCACTTTGAGTAAAACGTTTTCAAAACACTGCATGTGTCTTAAGCGGTTCATCTGTAATCATGCGAAATACATCATAATGCTTGTAGTAAATGCACACACTGAGCTGTCGTGGAAGAGAAAACAGGAACATCTGTCCAAGTTTCTGGACTATGAAAAGGGTCTCTTGCTTTCTATGGAGGATCAGAAAACTCCTAAAATCTAAAATATCTGAATTTATGATCTGAAAATGAATGAAGGTCTCAGGGGTTTGGAGTGACATGAGGGTGAGCAATTATTAAACTGAAATTTCATTTTTTTGAGTGAATTAATCTTTTAATGCATTATTGTTATTTTTTTAGTAACACTTTAGTTTAAGTTTAGTTTATTAACTTGCCTATTATTAAAATATAAACTGTTTATTAGTACTTATAAAGTAGGATCCTTTTGCACATCCCTAATCCTACCCAATACCCAAACCTAAACCCAACTACTACCCTACTAACTATTAATAAGCAGATAATTAGTAGCCTTTGAGCTTAAAGTCTTAGTTAATGGTTTGTTAATAGCGTGACTTGTACATTAAAATAAAGTTGTTGTTTTTTTTATACAAATTTTACAGTGCAAAAACACCCACACGAGATACATACCACCTCCAGCTCCATGTTGTAATGAGCTGCATAAATGGCCACGCTGGGAGCAGTGGGAAAGACTCCATACAGAAAGGCGTAGTTTGACAGACTGGTGTGGTTCAGCGTGCTTCTGTTTGTACTGTCCAAAACCTCCACCATCCCTCTGCAGATCAGAGGCATCATCAGCCTAAAGAGACCACGGAGAGAAAACACAAAACCACAACCATTAAGCACAGAATGTTTGGTCATCATAAACAGTGTGTTGGGTAATGCATTACAAGTATGTAATCAAGATTACTTTTAAAGTTACTAGTAAAGTAATTCATATTAAAAAAACGTTACTTTAAAAAAAATGTCATTCCAGTTACTCTGATTGTTCATTTATTGATTGATAGCTCTTCTGCTGCCATGTTGAGAGAAACAAGTGTAAAAAACATATAAAAATTTTGCATACAACCCCCAATCAGACAAAGTTGGGACAGTATAAAAACACAAATAAAAAAGTAGTGATTTCTAAATTTACTTTGACAATACAACAAACATTATTTAATGCATAGGTCTCTTAATTCCTGGAGGGCCGCAGCTCTGCGCAGTTTTGCTCCAACCCTGATTAAGCACAGCTGATTCAACTAATGAAGGTGTTTCATGACTCTTTTGAACACCTCAATTATTTGGATCAGCTGTGTCTGAATAGGGTTGGAGCAAAACTGTGCAGAGCTGCGGCCCTCCAGGAATTGAGTTTGAGACCTATGATTTAATGTGTTCCTCATGATTTTATTGGCTTTTTTTTTTTTTTTTTTTTTTTTTAATATACACATATTCAAATCTGGTTCTTGCAATTTAGGGCTTGTAATCAGGTCAACTGGTTAAATAATGATCATGTGATTTGAAACAGGTGATGTCAACAAGTGTCAAAAGCAATGTCAATATCAAAAGCAGCATCTAAGAAAGGTCTAGTCCAGGGATGGGCAAACTTGATCCTGGAGGGCCGGTGTCCTTGCAGACTTTTGCTCCAACACTAGTCAAACACACCTGAACACACTAATCAGTGTCTTCAAGATCACTAGAAAGCTGCAGGCAGGTGTGTTTGATTAGGGTTGAAGCAAAAGTCTGCAAGGACACCGGCCCTCCAGCATCAAGTTTGCCCATCCCTGGTCTAGTCCTTTAGGAGCAAAGATGGGCCGAAGATCACCGGTTTGCAAACAAATATGTGAGAAAATGATTGAAATGTTTAAAAACAATGTTCCTCAAAGAGAGAGAGGAAGACATTTGGATATTTCACCTTCAACAGTGCAGAACATCATTAAAAGATTCAAAGAATCTGTAGAAAATTCAGTTCGTAAAGGACAAGAGCGCAAGTGTAAGCTGAACAACAGTGATCTCCGATCCCTCAGGCGGCACTGCATCAAGAATCCTCATTCATCCAAGGCTGCATTTACACTGCATGGTTCAAGTGACTCAATTCTGATATTTTTCTCCCATGTGCCACAGATCGGATAAGGCTCATGTACGTGTAAGCAGAAAAAAATCACATGGAATCCGATTTAATCAAATCAGATGTGGAAATGTATCCGTGTCCTCGTGTCTGCAGTGTAAGCAGGTAGATCGGATTTTCATCTGTGAACACGAGTCGCGCATCATTAAAAACTGTAGTGAATAATGTCAAGTCTGACGCTTTCATTTCTGAACAGACTTCAGCAGAGTTCCAAACCTTAAATCTCATACACGAGGACTAAAAAAGCTTTTATATTGTCATGTAGCGCAAGTATTTAAGCATGTTTAACGAGAGAGAAACTGTTGCATATATCACGTGCATAAATCACGCCATAGACATGACATTAAAATGCCTACTGGTTTAAAAAGGCCTAGATTAAAGATGGCGAAAGGAGAACTTTTCTGCCATAAACTATAGTAAAACAACATGTCAAAAATAATAAAAAATAAATAAATAAACCCTGCGAACAGATAAAATACAGAAACAGAGAAAAGAGCGCTCATTTATTATCAGCTGTTAGTCAGCGCCCGCTCTTTTGTTTCCTGCTCATTGCGCCTTTGCCGTGTACTGTGTAAATGCAGACAATCAGATAGGAGTCACTTTTAAAAGATGATGTTAGCAGGTCATCAAAAGAATCGGATACAGTCACAAAATCAGAACTGACCATCAGGATCTGCAGTGTAAACGCAGCCTATAAGCCATATCAGCACATGGGCTCAGGACTACTTTGGCAAACCTTTGTCAAGTACCACAATACGTAGTTACATCCACAAATACCAGTTAAAACTGCACTGTGCCAAAAGGAAGCCCTATGTTAACAGTGTCCAAAAGCGCCGTCCACTTCCAGCATCACACAGTGGAAACGTGTAGTCAGATGAATCAGTATTTCACGTATTTTTTGGGGAGAAATGGATGCCATGTGCTCGGGACCAAGGGAGAAAAGGATCATCCAGCCCAAAAGTCTAAAAGCCAGGGTCTGTCGTGGTATGGGGTTGTGCCAGTGCCCTTGGCAAAGGTAATTTGTACTTCTGTGACGCACCATTAATGCTGAAAAGTACAGAGAGATTTTAGAGCACAATATGCTGCCTTCTTTTCCAGGGACACCCATGCATGTTTCAACAAGACAATGCTAAACCACATTCTGCACACATTACAAAGTCCTGGCTGCGAAGGAAGAGGATACAGGTACTTGACTGGCCTGCCTGCAGTCCCGACCTGTCTCCAATAGAGAATGTGTGGTGCATTTTGAAGTGCAAACTGCGACAACGAAGACGCTGTACTGTTCCCACCTTAAGACTTGTTTGTAGGAAGAATAAGAAAAAATTACACATGAAACACTTCATCACTCTTCAGTTGTGTTGTGAAAAGGAACGGCAACATTACAAAGTGGTAAACGCTTTACTCTTACAACTTTCTTTGAAATGTGTTGCAAGAACCAAAACTGGAATCTGTGTTCATTTAAAAAAAAACAATAAAAATCATGAGGAACACAATAAATAATGTTAGTTGTATTTGTTGGCAATGAAATACAAGTCAAAGTAAATTTAGAAATCACCACCTTTTTTTATTCACGTTTCCCACACTGTCCCAACTTTTTGTGATCTAGGGTTGTACATTACAAGGTTTCCGCTACATTCATTCATTCGTGGCGGGCCGCCACGCCAAAATTCATCCCGCCACGGCTACATTACAGCTTCTTATTTAAAACATTTAGTCGTGTTTTTTATAGCGGATTATAATTGCACCAAAACATATTAGAGGTAAACAGCGCAAACTTTTCTGTAACCGTAGTAGTGCTGTGCGCTATTTGTTCAAGGTGACATGCTGACTGACTCTCTGACAGACTGACTGACAGGTGCGTGAGTCTAGCAAACACCGCGTAGCTTTCAGTTAAGATGAACACAGTTTCCATAAGTATACTTTATTGATAAAGGTCAATGGCTCTGCATACAATGACTTTATCTTGCTGGAGTTTAATGCCGTTTCACTTTACTTCAGGACGCGTTAATGTCGGAAAACGCACAAAAACGCACTAAATCGCGCTTCAGCAGAGCTTACTGGAGAGCGCACAAGAAGATCTGCACTTGAACGTGTAAATTTGAGTGCGTGCAAGAAGTTCTGTGCTCGAACAGAGGAAATCGGCGCGCAAGCAAAGAGATTCGCATGCTCGTATTACATGAATGCTATCTCGACTTGTAATACTGCGTGTAATATTGGTCTTTGAAATAGTTGGCAGATCTGTGTAAAAAAAAGTCCTGCCGCCACTGCTGGAAAAAAATCCTAGAGGAAACACTGTATTATAACTTTAATATTAATTATATTATATCATAACTGTGTTTAAAAACAATAGGTGCCCTTTAACAACAACATAAATGACCGACTCACAGTTTGGCTGTAATAAGAAGAATCAGCGCCACCACAGTAGAGCGGGTCAGCTTTTTCAGCTGGCCCACCATGGACAGCCCCAAATAAAACAGTGCTGCTCCTCCAAATGAGTTCGCCAAACCGTCTACAAACTGCTCCATGAAGGCGGGGATTTTTTGGCACAGCAGAAAGTGAGACACGAGCCCGATCACCACCATGAAGACGATGGGGTTCTTGAATACCTGCAGAACAACCAGACCCAGTACGTGCAGTTTGCTCTGCTGATTGGGTTCTCCAGTTCTCCTCCGCTGCACCTCACAGAACATGAAGCCCAGCGGGTTTAGGACCATGAGGGAGACCGGAGCCACCAGATAGATGTACTGCAGGTACTCGGGATGCGTGCTGCGATATAAAGCCTCAACTGTGGAGGAACAAGAAGAGAGAGAGAGAGACAGATATAAATAACGTTATCAAGAGAATATTCTACAAAAAGACTAACAATTCTGCCATCAGAGATATGTTTTTTCTTTCTTTCTTTCTTTCTTCTTTCTTTCTTTTCATTCTTTCTTACTTTTCTTTCTTTCTATTCATTCTTTTCTTTCTTTCTATTCATTCTTTTCTTTCTTTCTATTCATTCTTTTTCTTCCTAGTCTTCCTTACTTTTCTTTCTTCATAATGTTTCTTACATTATCGCTCTCTTTCACACTTTCTCTCTCTTTTTTATATTCTTTCTTACTTTTCTTTCTTTCTATTCATTCTTTTCTTTCTTTTTTTCCTATTCTTTATTACTTTTCTTTCTTCCTAATGTTTCTTACATTTTCTTTCACACTTTTTTCTTTTCTTTCTTTCTTTCTTTCTTTCTTTCTATTCTTTCTTACTTTTCTTTTTTCTATTCATTCTTTCCTTTCTTTTTTCTTTCTATTGTTTCTTTCTTTCACTTTTCCTTCCTTTTTATTTATTCCGCTTTCTTTTCATCTTTCTTTTCATTCTTTCTATTCTCTCACTTTTCTTTCTTTTCTTCTTTATTACTTTCTTCTATTTTTCTTTGTCTTTATTTCTATTCTCTCACTTTCTTTATTTCTCTTTCTTCTATTTTTCTTTGTCTTTATTTCTATTCTCTCACTTTCTTTATTTTTTGTTCTTCTATTTTTCTTTGTCTTTATTTCTATTCTCTCACTTTCTTTATTTTTCTTTCTTCTATTTTTCTTTGTCTTTATTTCTATTCTCTCACTTTCTTTATTTTTTGTTCTTCTATTTTTCTTTGTCTTTATTTTTATTCTCTCACTTTCTTTATTTTTTTGTTCTTCTATTTTTCTGTCTTTATTTCTATTCTCTTACTTTCTTTATTTTTCTTTCTTCTATTTTTCTTTGTCTTTATTTTTATTCTCTCACTTTATTTTATGTTCTTCTATTTTTCTTTGTCTTTATTTTTATTCTCTTACTTTCTTTATTTTATGTTCTTCTATTTTTCTTTGTCTTTATTTTTATTCTCTCACTTTCTTTATTTTTTGTTCTATTTTTCTTTGTCTTTATTTTTATTCTCTCACTTTATTTTTTGTTCTTCTATTTTTCTTTTTCTTTATTTTTATTCTCTTACTTTCTTTATTTTTGTTCTTCTATTTTTCTTTGTCTTTATTTCTATTCTCTTACTTTCTTTATTTTTCTTTCTTCTATTTTTCTTTGTCTTTATTTTTATTCTCTCACTTTCTTTATTTTTTTGTTCTTCTATTTTTCTTTGTCTTTATTTCTATTCTCTCACTTTATTTTTCCTTGTCTTTATTTCTATTCTCTCACTTTATTTTTCTTTCTTCTATTTTTCTTTGTCTTTATTTCTATTCTCTCACTTTATTTATTTCTCTTTCTTATTTGTCTTTCTATTCTTTCTCACTTTTCTTTCTTTATATATTTCTCTTTCTTTTTTCTATTTGTCTTTTAATTGTAGAAAAAAAACAAATCTAGAGCATATTTTGTCTAATTTGTCTGTTAATTATCAGATTTTCTTTACATTTACAGCATTGTCTTTTTCCCTCCAATTATTTGCTCAATGTCTTATTTTGTCTTTCACTAGAAGCGATACAAAAAAAATCAGTTTCTAAACTTCACTTTTGTTCCTAAGCCACATCCCTCTTTCTTTATTTACAAAAGTAGACATTCAGCAGAACGTCAGAGATGATCTTTTATATAAACTGACATTTTATAAACTTTGTTTATTTTATCTTTATAGTCCACATGAACCGGAAGCTGCAACCATTTTTTTTGGGAAGCAGTTCCTAGAGAAACCAAATATGAAATGAGAAAACAGTGGGCGTGGCTTGTTTTTTCCACTGCGAGCTGACTGGATGTAGTAAAATAGGCGTTTCATTTAGAAAGATCCAGAAAAGGTTTTAAGGAGTTATTACAACCTAACAGACTCCTCCTCCTCCTCGCCATTTCTGTTTGATGTCAAAACTGACAGCTGGAGGGGCGTGGTTAACATACTTATACCTCAGACAGACCTAATCTGAGAATTTAACTGAACACAAACAGGAAGTGCATTATCAGATTCAATTTTATATCACAAGGGCAAACAATGTTTTTTTTTTTTTTTTCTTAATGACATGCACAGATGAATTGTTCACCACAAAACTAGCAAAGTTAGCTAAAGTCATGTTTGAACATGAACAACGCTCCATTTGATTTCATTACACAAAAACAAACAGGTTGACATTCATTAGAAAATTTCCTGGAGTAAAAGGAGGAAGATAATACAAGTCTAGACGGTCCTTGGCTGATGATAGAAACAAAAAGGTAAATTCCCTCTTTGGGACTTTCAGGATTGAAATGGTATGCGGCAAATATCTGAAATGTAAAAGGGAAACTCTCTCTCTTTGGGACTTTTAGTAAACTTTCCTATATTTTTAGTTCCGTTAGACATTTTAAAGGGATAGTTCGCACAAAAATAAAAACTTTCTCCTCATTTACTCACTCAAGCGGTTTTAAACTGAGTTTCATTCTTCTGTTGAACACAAAAGAAGATATTTTGAAGAATGTTAGAAATCTGTAACCATTGACTTCCATAATAGAAAAACAAATACCAAAGTCGCATGCTTTATTTTCTGAGTATGAGTTACTGCCTTATGGTCGACGATACAGGTTGCCCGCGTGTGCAGATACAATCGTTTTAAAAACCTACATCAATTAAACTTTTAATTATGTAATATTTGTGTTGATGATTAAATGTTTGTGTTTGCATTGTCTTGTTCAGTGTATGCAAATATGGGCCTAGGAAGGCAAATTTCCATAGAGTAAACAAACAAACAAGTCAATGGTCATAGGTTTCCAACATTCATCAAAATATCTTCTTTTGTGTTTAACAGAAGAATGAAACTTATTATTTAATTAATTATTTATGTATTTAATAATGGGTGTCACGTAGGCATGGGCCGGTATAAGATTTTGACGGTATGATGACCTTGCATAAAAATATCACGGTATCGTGCTCATTGCTCTAAAATATATTCTTTCTATACGTTTTTCCCCTTTTGAAAACAATATATTTTATTTTTTGAAAGATTTATAATAGTTTGGAACAGTAAACATGTCAGGCTGAATAATTCAAAAGATTAATTGATTTCTGCTGTCTTCGTTAGTTTCAAAAACACAATTTCTTCACAATTTAAAACGAAAATTTTTTTCTGCTAGAGATACTGCTGTCCTAAAAAACAAAAAAAAATGTAAACAAAAAAATCTTACACATACCTTAGGAACGGTATTACAGAAAATTTTGGCGATTTTAAAACCTTGACTTTTCCAAACCGCGGTTTACCTTGAAAACGGTTATCGTCCAAGTGTCACAGTGGCGCAGTGGGTAGCACGATCGCCTCACAGCAAGAAGGTCGCTTGGCCGATGGTTAGTTTTGAGTTCATGTATCATGAAATCAAATAATTATAATAATAGTCGCTGGTTTGAGCCCCGGCTGGGTCAGTTGGCATTTCTGTGTGGAGTTTGCAATTTCTTCCCGTGTTGGTGTGGGTTTTCTCCGGGTGCCCCGGTTTCCCCCACAGTCCAAACACATGCACTGTAGGTGAATTGGGTAGGCTAAATTGACCCAGCCGAGGCTCAAACCAGCGACCTTCTTGCTGTGAGGCGACAGCACTACCTACTCCGCCACCCCTCATGAAATTATATGTATTTTAAATTACTCGGAATTATTAATATTCTTAAAGTATTAATAAATATAAAAAAAAATAATAATTTGTTATTTATTTAAATAATAATAATTATTATTAATTAATTATGTACTTAATATTTAATTCATTTATTTTAAACAAAGAAATGCATTGTCATTTTTGCACATTACATTTCAAAATTGATTTGTGTTGGGACAACATGACGGAATTAAGTTAACTTATTAGCTTTGAACATAAAACAATTAAATTGTCCCCAAAAAAAACTCATCAACTCTTCAACTTATTTTAAATACAGTTGCAATCAGAATTATTAGCCCCCCTTTGAATTTTTTATTTTTTTTTTTTTAAATATTTTCCAAATGATGTTTAACAGAACAAGAAAATTTTCACAGTATGTCTGATAATATTTTTTTCTTCTGGAGAAAGTCTTATTTGTTTTATTTCGGCTAGAATAAAAGCAGTTTTTAATTTTTTAAAACCCATTTTAAGGTCAAAATTATTAGCCCCTTTAAGCTATATATTTTTTCAATAGTCTACAGAACAAACCATCATTATACAATAACTTGCCTAATTACCCTAACCTGCCTAGTTAACCGAAATAACCTAGTTAAGCCTTTAAATGTCACTTTAAGCTGTATAGAAGTGTCTTGAAAAATATCTAGTAAAATATTATGTACTGTCATCATGGCAAAGATAAAATAAATCAGTTATTAGAGATGAGTTATTAAAACTATTATGTTTATAAATGTGTTGAAAATTTTTTCTCTCCATTAAACAGAAATTGGGGAAAAAAATAAACAGGGGAGCTAATAAATCAGGGGGTTGAATAATTCTGATTGCAACTGGAAGTCATTTGAACAAACAGCGAACATCATTTCTTTAAGTGTACTTGTCCACTCACCAATAGGGAATCCGAGAGCAAAGTCGTTGCTCTGCGTGGCAAAAATCGGGAACAGGCCAGCTTTAGAGTAACGGCTCTCTCGATTCGCCACCAAAAGCGTTAATACACACACGAAAAAGAAAACAGTCACTTTGGCCACCAGGATACTGAAAAAAAAGGGCCAAATCACATCCCCAAAGTCCAGCAGCACCATGTTTTTAAAAAGCAGAGCCGGAAGTGCAAATTTAGACACAAAACTGCCCAGTCCTTTAGCTTGAGTCGCCGGGATGATGTTGGTGCGTCCCGCCACATATCCACAGAGGATTATCCCGAAACATTCGAGCAGGGCCGGGAGGAGTTTATCGATGGACATGCTGGGCGGGACGGTCGGAGCGCCAGATTCATCCCTGCTGGAGACGGAGATGTTCCCCAACAGATCCTCCATCCTGAGCTTTACTGCAGGACACTCACTGTATATCCATGTAAACAATCAGGAAGTAACTAAATATGAAGAGAAAAAAGTACAATTCGACTTTACGTTAGAACATGTTTATATGCGTTTAGTTCATATGAGTCAATTTGTAGTATAAAACTAATGTAGCTACGTGCATGTACAGTTGAAGAAAAAATAATTTGCCCTCAAGTTAATTATTATTTTCTAAATACTTCTTAAGTGATGCTAAATTATTTCACAACATGTCCTGCTATATTTTCACTTCACTCCGTTTGGGTGGATATAGAGGTGTGAAAAAGCATTTCATTTCTCAAATATTTCCAACTTGCCTCAGTTACAGTGAGTGTTCATGACTCCACCATAAGACAGAGACTGGGAAAAAATAGTTTGCACGGCAGTGTTCCAATCAAAACAGCATCAGGTACAAAGTCAGCTACGCTACTTAGGCTCCGTTTACACTAATACGTTTTAGTTTTAAAACGCATAAGTTTTGCTATGGTTACGCCATCCGTCCACACGACGCCGGAGTGTTCGAGTGCCGAAAAACGGAGCGTTTTGGAAACGCTGGAGAGGTCATTTTCCGATGCGATTCCGAAAATGGAGACATCTGAAAACGGAGTCTGATTGGGGCTTTCTCCTCAATATTCAGTAGCCTTCACACAGTTCAGTCCTGCATCCTCTCCTTATAAGTTCAGACTTTGCAAGTTTGATATGGAAAACAAACTCCCGAGTGTGTATCATTCACATCACCCTGGCTATGCTGTTTCACTATCTTGACAATAAAATGAAAACATGATGTGAGGAACTGTATATTTTCATTTTGATATTAGCAACTCAACAGACATCACAAATGTTGAGGCGTCGTGTAGCTGCCTGATATGAGCGTCATCTTAATGCATATTTATAACAAAACGAAGCCTATAACATGACTGCCTCCTTTCATTTTATTGAAAATACGAAACATACCCTCTCTTTCACTGAATATCCGTTTTAATGATCAATAATGGCCATTATAAAAGTATAACGCACAATAAGTTTATACAATAGAGAAAATAAAGGCAAACAATCAGTCAGATGTGCAGAATCGGTGTCCGCGGTTACATTAATTAAGATATTAACCTAACTTATCTTTGCGCTCAGCCAAAACACGTTACCTGAGAACAAGTAATAGATTCAAAAGACCAAAGTCTGGCAATATGTCTTCAGATATAGACAACAAGATGAATTAAATATCACGTTTAACAAATATAGTGAGATTAGATCCAGCGGGAGATCAGTGATAAACAGTCCAACGTGCACATCTCTCTTGTGGGTGTGTGCTCAAAGCACACTGCAGCGCATGCCAGAGAGTGTGTGTGTGTGTGGTCAGGTGATGTGCGTTTTCACCGTGTTAATGTAGACGGAGAGGTGTTCAGAAACGCTAGTGTGGATGGGGATCGTTTTCATTGTAAAACGCCGTTTTAAAACTAAAACGTACTAGTGTAAACGGGGCCTTAAAGGAAGTATTACTGACTAGCATAGTATGAGGAGAAAATATATCGTAAGATGAAAAAGGAGGCATTGAGGATGAATCCAAGAGCTTCAGGATTGGCCAGCCCAGTCACCAGAATGAACATTATTGAGCATGTCTGGGGTAAGATGGAGGAGGCATTGAAGACGAATTTCTTTGCCATTCCAGATGACTTTATTAATCAGTGATTTGAGTCATTGCAGAGATGCATGATGCAGTCCTCCAAGCTCATGATGGAGTCAGACACAATATTCATTCTGTTTCCACTGCAGCATGACTTTATATTCTATACTGGACATTATTTCTGTTAAGTGACAAGACTTTTGTCTAAGCAAAGTCAGACCTTATTGTCCTAATGAAATCATTAAAAATCAAGGCATGATCATATTTTATTGTGGTAAAATTAGCGTAATCTAGAGGCCTTTGCCTTTCACATAAGCCACTTCTGACATCAAATGATCAACTAGAAGTCAAGTCATTATTTGTTCTTCCTAAAACTTGGATAGGCAACAAGATTTTTGTCAGGTAGTGTAGTATGGTTAAAAAAAAACATAGTATTTACTATGTTTCGTATTGAAGTAGAAGGTGGTTACTGGATGATTAGTTACATGGTAACGTACCAAATATTCATAATACTTTCTGAAACTATAGGTAGTACGAGTAAACAACACAATATAAATATACAGTAGTCAACATTTTAAGTGATTTAAACTCAAATTGAGGTAAAGATGGTTTTATTTTCGCACATTCAGACTTTCATCTCAATAAATAGAGGTAAAGTTGGTTTTATATTCGGATATTCAGACATTCTCCTTAATAATATAATTTCAGAAAAGTATTCTTTGCAAACTCTAAATAGGGAAATCATATTAGCAGCAAATGACTATCAAAGTACAACATTGTTCACAGTCAAATAAACAGTGTTAATGCTGTTTTGAAGTCATATTTGCATGCTAATTCCGATCGAATATTCAAAGTAACATGGTAAACAATATAGAGACTTCTAAATGAACGAATGTGCGAATATAAAACCAACTTTACCTCTATTCTCAATAATAACCTTTTAGAAATGTATTTGCCAATCCTAAAGAGTGAAATCATAATAGAAGCCAATGACTATAAAAGTACAACACTGTTCAATAGTGCTAATGTTGTTTTAAAGTCATATTTACACGGGATTTCAGTCTGAATATTCAAAGTACCATGGTAAACAATATATGGAGCGTGTCACAAGTTGTCACTAAACGAATGTGCGAACATAATACCAACTTTACCTCAATAAATCATATAAGCAGCCAATGACTCAAAGTACAACAGTGTTCAGTCAATTAAACAGTGCTAATGTTGTTTTGAAGTTATACTACATGCAATTTCAGACCGAATATTCAAAGTACAATATAGGAACATTCACAAATTGTCACTGTTCAAAAAACTTTACCTCGGTCACTTCGATTGTTGACTACTGTAACAATAGTGCGTCTGCTAATAGCATAGCGTGCGTATTTACATTATTAGCTAAGTAAAATGTAGCATGTGAAAAGGCTGAATCTCTGAACACCTGCTGTCCTGAGATCAGTGTGTAGTGTTGAGTTGTTGACAGACTCACCGGATCAGCTGATTCTTGGGTAAATCCGATCGGAGAAACACAATAACACACTTTCAGTCATGTTGTCTCCTCTCAGACCCACAACTGCTCTTCCGCATCGGCTCTCCTCTGTATGTGTGACTGTGTGTGTGTGTGGGCTGTAGCATGTGTCTTCTTATCTGCAAACACACACACATTACCACATACACACTGCTGCGCTGAAGCAACCATCACAAAATGAACTTCAGCGCGCCAATAGAAACGCGAAGACAGTGCGCATGCGCATGTTTTCACGTGGTGCATTGCTTTTGTTTAAATAAACAACAGCAAAAATGTCTATAATCTATATTGAATTCTAGCAAAAAAGTAGAATTTACATTTTATATAATCATATAATACGCAAAATATTTGAGCGACAACATATCTACACAAAGCATATCCAATATCCAATATACATCAAGTTTACTTTTCAATTAACTTGAACTCTTTATCCATTATAATTGCACGTTTATATTTCTTATAGAAGAAAGTCTATATTACGTGGTGCTTTGCGTAATGGAGGGCAAAACCTGCAAAAGCAATGAATAAATACGCAAATATATAAATAAATGAGTAAATAAATCTATAAATTCCAGCATAAATAAAACAATAGATAAATAAACATGCCAATAAATAAATAAATGTACCTTAAAAATCCACAATTAATTTCTTAAGTTACTGCATAAATAAATAGATAAATAATTAATAGTGCGGGCAGTTAAATAATGAAATTAATTACACGAATATTGGGGGAATAAGAGAATGCTAAACTGAAAGTACACCCCCCCCCTCCCCCTTTCAAACGTTTATTCATTCTTGAACATATCTGTTATGAGGACGAAACCTGCAAAAACAATAATATATATATATATATATATATATATATATATATTATATATATATATATATATATATATATATATATATATATATATATATATATATATGAGTAAATAAATCCATAAATTCCAGCATAAATAAAATAATAAATAAATAAATAAAAATCCACAAATTCCTACATAAATAAATATATAAATAATTAATAGTGCCGGCAGGTAATTAAATAAAATTTTGTTTATTTGCATATTTAGTTATTTATTGATTTAATTTATGCAGGAATTTATGGATTTATTTACTCATTTATTTATATATTTGCGTATTAATTTATTTATTGTTTTGCAGGTTTCGTCCTCCATTGAGATAAAAACTAGCTTCTATATCAGATCTAATAAAAATAGCAGCTTTCGATTATATGTTAATAATCTTTAGAATTTAAACATTGTATATTAATTTGGAAAAACTACACAATTTATCGTATTAACTTGACATACAAAACATGTCCGAGGCGGATGTTTTGTGTTGTAATGTGTTGCAATGGCCAACAGAGGGAGGCATTTCTGCCTAAATAATGAAGGATTTATAACATCCCATTTGATCCTAATGAAAAAGCTTACGCTGCTCCAGTTGTAACATATGAACAACAGTGTGAAACAGTGAAACTGCCTTAGCAGATGAGGCTACGCGCCGGTGTGCGGGAGAAGCAGAGTAAAAGCCATTCTCCCCGATCAACAGTTACCTTTCCTTATTATACCCTGAGCAAAGCATTGTCAAACATGAGTGATCAACCCCCCCAAAACCAGCTGAACATGACAGCAAAGTTGAGGAGATAAAGTGGGGGAGAAGTACATTAACATACTTTCCTCAGGCCACGACTCAACAATAGTAAATAGATTGTATATTGAAATAGATCAATGTCTCTGTTGGTTTCATCACTACAATGCTGAAGTCATAAACTGTCAAATGACACCAAACATGACAAAGTTGTATGAAAGAAGATCACGAGCAGATGAATTGTGTATGGTGAAAACCACACGGTTACTGCAAATGGCAGAGATGTGTATTGGAGCTGTGAGGAACTCTGCCACGCCAAGAGGTCCCATCCCGTGCTTGGAATGTCTCAGTAGTCCTTCATTAGCATAGAAACAACAGTATATAACATTTTCTCAGCTTACACAATTCAGTTCTTGATAATTCAGTTTCATATAGTACGAACATAGTTATTGATATCTGTAATTTGTATTTTCTTATCAATAAAATGAATTCAATGCAATAGAAATCAAATTTAAACGATAAACACAGACATTTGCACTGAATTCGGGAACTGCAGTAATTTTGTTATCCTCAGGGTGGCGCCAAAGCACAATATAATTAGAGCACTTGTGGAAGGTCCGGTGCTTGGCAATGGCGAAGCACGTTTTTTGACGTGAACAAACAAATATATATGGCTCGTTTTTTTCTACTGCGAGCTTATTGGATGTAGTAAAGTAGGCATTTCATTCAAAAGATCTGGAAAAGGGTTTGGGGAGACTTATTACAGCCTAACAGACTCCTCCTCCATGACCATTTCTGTTTGTTGTCAAAACTGACAGGTATGGGGCCGTGAATAAGTGTGTTTGCCACGTCCAAAACAAACATGAAGTGCATTTTTAGATTTCAATTAAAGATTACAGGGGCAAACATTTTCTTAATTACGTGCAAAATCATATGGTTAGTTTGGATTTCATTTGTACTTTAACGAGGCCTAGTTTACTGAAATCACGCGACCTTGCCAATTTGATACACGCTCCCCCTGCTGAAAAAAAAGCTGGTTGGCTGGTTTTAGCTGGTCCGTCAGCCTGGTTTTAGAGGGGTTTTGGCCATTTCCAGGCTGGTTTCCAGCCATTTCCAGCCTGGTCTTAGCTGGTCAGGCTGGGAGTTGACCAGCTAAAACCAGCTTGACCAACCAAAACCAGCTATGTCCAACTTAAACCAGGCTGGTCAAGCTGGTTTAAGCTGGTCATTTTCCAGCCTGAACAGCTAAGACCAGGCTGGAAATGGCTGGAAACCAGCCTGGAAATGGCCAAAACCCCTCTAAAACCAGGCTGGTCGACTAGCTAAAACCAGCCAACCAGCTTAGGCTGGTTTAAGCTGGATTTTCAGCAGGGCGTAAACCCTGATTCGAAACAAAAGATTCCTAAAGTTTTTGAAGCTTCATGAAGCAGCGCTATAGTGAACAGCCATCAGTGCCAGATCTTCAGCCGTCAGTTTGAGGTCGGCCTACGCCAGACTTTCAGTAATTTGTCAGGCAGAAGTTAGCATCAGCGGTGTGCACTTCCTCACAGCTTTAATGTCACAGGTCTATCCCAATTCCCACACATCACATTTTTTTTTTCTCACATGTAGCATTTCCACTTAACCACTTCTTCTTATATGACGTGTTTCCGGTATCCAGGTGTGAAGACTGCTTGTGTAAACTGAAAAGAAATCATTGTATGAATCAAAAGCATTGTTGATTAAATCTACCGACTTTTGAAAAAATACCGAAAAAATACTTGAACGATGATGTGCTTTAATCTGTTGTGGTAATTCTGTAGTTGCTGATACAACAACTATTGTAATATGGAAAATGACCCAATACTGTAGTTTTCTGCAGGGCTTTATAATGCACTACAATACAGCACAGTTTATTATTGTAAAAACTAAAGTACACTGCAGTATTTATTACAGTTCATCAGTTCACTGTAGGTAAAGGTGCAGTATGTAAGTTTGACACCCAGTGGTTGAACTAGGTATTACACTCCTGGATCAAAACAAACCCAGGTTCCCAGATTGAGGACAGGAGCATGTGATTTAAACCGTGATCTAAATAAAAGCAACAGCACCGATGTCCTAACCAACACTTGGTGAGTGAGTGCATATTCTGTGCTTCAGAATAGCTGTATTTACATTTCTGTCATGTTTCGTCTGGTGCAAACAGTCATCACTGCGTATCTCGTCATGTATCGTGTTGTTAGGACACGCGGATACAATGTAACCTGCTCACTTAATGTTTACGTTCGTAATATTTATCATTTGCTAATTAATAACCTCCTCATGTGGAACTGAATCTGTCTCATTTCGACATCTGCTACTGTCCACCGGAGGTCGCATTTCGATGACGGACGCATGCTTTCAGAGCCTTTCTGAATGAATTAAGGGATTACATGGTTTTACACCAAGGCAACCCGGGGTGCTGAAATATAATTGGCTAAAGTGGCATTGGGCAGGTTAAAATGACCAAAACAAAGACAGCGTTCCGGCACGGAAAACAGAATATCTGACTTCAGCATTGTTTTTCAGATAAACAAGAATGTTCACTGAGCATGCTTCTTAAATATCTGCAAACATATTATGGTATTTTTATGCTTTAGAAGAGTCAAAAACTGACATACAGCACCTTTAAAAACCACGAAAAGAATATCTCAAAATATAATGTAGACGCAGCGTAGACTCAAACAAAAAGTCAATTCACACCCGATCTGCAAATGCAAAACTTCCTTTTTGTACACGTAAATTAAGATGCATTTATGCAAAACATAATATTTGTTTTCATGAACATGTTTATGTTTGCGTAAATCTTAAATTCACAAACTCAGTTGTTTGTGTGTGAAAAAATTCATTTACAACATTAATGGAGTGCGTGGATGACAGAGGGTGCATTCGTAAATAATATTGAGACTATTTTCATCCCGTATCCATCTGTGTTAGGGATGTCTATTTTAGAAACGTTTTTATTTCTGTGACAGCAAAAACAACATCATAAACTACAAAGACAATGATCACAATGGCCCCACAATTTCATGCTTATCCTTGATAGGATTTTAATCAGAATATCTTCATTGGAAACTTCAAATTAAACAAACTTTCTCTCAGTTGATGACAGAATGCACTTTAATGATATATTTTTAAACCGGTATATTCAAAACGCATGAAACAACAATGGACATAATTCAAACATTATTCCTGAGTCTCATCCAGGAGTAATATCAAGCCATTTCATCTGGGAATTGGTGGCAAAGGTGGCGCTCCTCTATCTTTTATTCCTGAAAAAAAAAAAAAAAAACACACACTGTAAAAAATATGTCGCTCACTTAAATTTTTTAAGCTGAACCAATATAATTTTACAAGTCATTGTAACTTGCGTCAATTAAGCTGACTTAAAACATCAAGTTAAAAATAAGTTGAAACCTGATTAAAGGTGCTTTCACACCTAGTGGTTTGTTTCGGAACCTGATGTGTTTGCCTCGTTAGCTCGGTTCGTTTGGCCTATGTGAACAGCGCAATCGCACTTTGATGGCCCGTTTCCACTGAGTGGTACAGTACGGTACGTTTCCGTACACTTTTATAGCCGTTTTCACTTTCAAAAGGCGTACCGAACTGTACCGTACCCCTTTTTCGGCACCCTTTCGAAAGGGTACCAAACACGAGAAAGGGTACCAAAATGCGGGGCTAGACGCGGAGCTGAACGCTATTGGTTTACAGAGATACGTCACGAGCAGGGCCGGCGCGACCATAGAGGCGACCTAGGTGGCCGCCTAGGGCGACAGAATAGTGAGGGCGGTGTCTGCGAACCCCCTGGTCCTCACTTTCATCCGCGACGCCCACCCCCTCCCTCCCGGTCCTCACTTTCATCCGCGAACCGGTCACTTTCTTTTTCACTTTCGGTTTGAGGGTGGCGTGATCGCCGTTCGCCTAGTTCGCCAGTTCAGCTTGCTCCGGCCCTGGTCACGAGCTCACGCAACATGAAGACAAAGAAGCTGCCATGTTTTCATACACAGCCGAGAGATTACAGCGTAATGATATATGCATATAATAACGAGCCCTGTTCGAACTGGGCTCAAACGAACCTTGTCGTCGTCTTGATGAACAGCCACAAAGCCAAAAAGAAGAGCAGATTTTACCCTGTGTCCCGTAGTTTTTTACGAGCCAGTCTGAAGTGCGAGCGGTTTCGCTTTCTTGCTTGCGCTCGCCGCGCATCTATATTTGAAATAACAAACTTCTTCTGCTGATGATAATAACGTGCGCTTGATTATTGACGTGCTTTTAAAACCTGATCTTGTCAGAAACTGACGAGCGAAAAAACAAAACAAAAGGAGAAGCAGGAGAGCGCATTATTTTTTCAGCAAACGTGAACAAACTGCCATGTTTAACTATTATTATCACCTTTTGGACTATTATGAACTCTGAATGATGGATTTATTTTCTAACAGAGGCTACACGTGCTGCTGAAGATTAAAGACACATTTAATCATGAGAGGTTTGCACTGACTGTGGGCTATATTTCATGTTGTTTTGAACCTAAATAAGGACTATATGTGTGCTGTGTGTAGTTCTTCTGTAAGTGGTAACATATCAGAGACTGTAAGGGTCTGTATGTGTTTATATATGTTCATTTATTTATTTATTTCATATAATTGCAGATGTTACAGTAGGCTATTTCACACTGTCATTGATCTGCAGTTATAATCAGCTCATGTTCATAGAAAAGTTAGTAATAAACATTTATACACAAGTATTTATGTGTGTAAAGCATCTGTTTTGTGAGAAGTGCTTCTCATATGATACGTGAGCGACCCGTACAGCTTTACTGTAGACATTTTCTCGAGCGAAAATGACGTCGACTGCAACTTTCTGTCGTACACCATGCCCACCAAAAGAGTACCATTGGTACCCTTTTAGCAGTGGAAATGCAAGCCTGATAAAGGTGACCCGTACCGACCCGTACTGTACCGTACTGTACCAGTCAGTGGAAATGAGCCATGGTTGTGCCAAAACAATCAGTCCAGGATCGCCTGAAAGAGGTGGCCTCGGCTCGATTGAAATGAACTCTGGGGAGGATCAATTGTAGTGAGAAAGCAATACGATCTAACGAACCAGGCTGTATCACAGTATTTTATGGATAGGCATATATACGGCTATATGAATTAGAAATATGAGTAGGGTGGGACGTCATTCCTACCTGTAAATGTGCCTTTAATGTCGAATATGAAAGTGAAACTATTATGCTGAAATATTAACGAGAGCTGTTTATCTGTTAGGAAAATCGGGCGAAATTACCATCTGATAATTTTTCCATATTTTATTCTTATAATATTTTGCATTAGGCCTGTTGTTTAGTTCATTTCTGCACTGCATCTCAAAAAAAAAGATCAGCATTCATCTGCTTTGTGATCTGACTGCAGTCTCGGCTCATCTATTATTTCTCTCTATAGTAAAAGTCTATAATATGTGATTCTAACCAACGTTTTTTAAGCTCATAATTAATAATTAAAACAAAGTTATTTTATGTCTTATTCTTATTTTAAAATAACATAATGTTACAAAAAATGATGGGCAGTAGATTGATTGATTCAATAGATCAATGTTTACAACCCTTGACAACTGAAATGAGGCTCTGTATGAGAAAGTCTTAGCTCTAATTTATATTTGTTGACGATGTCTGTGGATTCAAAATTTCAAAGAAGTTCACCTTTTCGCTTATAATGTCTTATTGCTCATCATCATCAATTAAAATAACGCCGTATGTCAGCTGAGCGGAGTCCGTGGGAAAATAAACCGTGAAACTGTTCAATGTGAGGAGAGTTTACTCGCATCTGTTTTAACCATTTTGGTCCGTTTAACTAATTTGGTTCGCACCAAATACAAAGAGCAACATTGTAACAATTTGAATCCCTGTTTCGGAACAAAACAATAGATCTACAGGTGCACTAAAAAAATCATTCAGAGATGATTCTTTGGATTTGCTCAATTTTTTTACATTAAGTGGCTGTAAACAATTAGTTTGGGCTGAATTTAAACAAACAAATTAAGTAGAATTTTATTCAATTTAATTTGTTTGTTTAAATTCAACACAAATAAATTGTTTGCAACAGTTTTGCAGACATCATTTTTTTTCAGTGTGTGAAAGCATCCAAACTTTCTAAATTAAGTTAAAGTAACATAAAAACATAGACTCACAAAAATGACGTTTACTGTTTGTTCAAACTACTTATTTAAAATGAGCTGAAACAACACAATTCTTGAGTTATTTTGGGACAACTTAATTGTTTTATGTCCAATTCACTTAAATTTGTAAAAACAAATAAGTTAACTTAATATCTTTATGTTGTCTCAACACAAATCGATTGTGTAAAACCCGCATTTTTTACCGTGTAAATTGTCGTAAATTTTTATTATGTATTTTTTTTATTTACAGTGCCTACAAATAGATCATTTTGACATTAAAACAATAAATTAGGGCTGCACGATATTGGAAAATTTTGACATTGCAATATTTTTTCCGTCTGTGATATACAGTTGAAGTTAGAATTATTAGCCCCCTGATTTATTAGCCCCCCGGTTTATTTTTTTCCCCAATTTCTGTTTAACGGAGAGCAGATTTTTTCAACACATTTCTAAACATAATAGTTTTAATAACTCATCTCTAATAACTGATTTATTTTATCTTTGCCATGATGACAGTAAATAATATTAGACTAGATATTTTTAAACACTTCTATACAGCTTAAAGTGACATTTAATGGCTTAACTAGGTTAATTAGGTTAACTAGGCAGGTTAGAGTAATTAGGCAAGTTATTGTATAATGATGGTTTGTTCTGTACTATTGAAAAAATATACAGCTTAAAGGGGCTAATAATTTTGACCTTAATATTGTGTTTGAAACATGTAAAACTGCTTTTATTCCAGCCGAAATTAAACAAATGAGACTTTTTCCAGAAGAAAAAAAATTATCAGACATACTGTGAAAATTTTCTTGCTCTGTTAAACATCATTTAGGAAATATTTTAAAAATATATATATATATAATTTTGACATACATATATTGTGATATAAATACAATTTCAGCACATGACTTACAGTAAATAGCTCTTTTTAGAAAGTCATTACTTTAGATTGATTGGGATGATTTGTATGGGAGGGAAATATAAATATATTTTATGTAATTTATTATATACATATAATAACCAAACTGCAGTCATTAAACACAATGGAGCAAATGTTAAAGTGAAATAAACAGAGCTTTAATGGTTTTCTGAAGAGAGTCTGACAGTATTTGGGTACATTGGGTAAATTGAATAATCAAATGTAAAAGAGCATTTCATCATATAAACAATTCATTCATTCATTCATTTTCTTTTCGGCTTAATCCCTTTATTTATTTGGGGTCGCTACAGCGGAATGAACCGCCAACTTATCCAGCACGTTTTTACACAGCGGATGTCCTTCCAGCCGCAACCCATCTCTGGGAAACATCCATACATACTCATTCACACTCATACACTACGGACAATTTAGCCTACCCAATTCACCTGTACCGCATGTCTTTGGACTGTGGGGGAAACCGGAGCACCCGGAGGAAACCCACGCAAACACAGGGAGAACATACAAACGCCAGAAACGCCAACTAACCCAGCCGAGGCTCGAACCAGCGACCTTCTTGCTGTGAGGCGACAGCACTACCTACTGCGCCACTGTGTCACTATAAATAAATCTATAAAATTTAGTTTTTATGCTCTTTATTTTCTCTTAAAACACTTTAAACTCTTAAAAAGTTTACATAGGACTTAAAAAAACATGGAAATTTGAAACTTTTACTCTATTATGGTTTAATTCTGCAGCGTCTCTATAAATGTTTTGACCTGTGGATTCTGGTTCTCTATATTCATAACTTAACATTGCATATCTTGTGATGTGACTACACACATTGCGATATCGATGCTCAAACGATGTATTGTGCAGCCCTAAAATAAATAATACTGCATACCAGTGTTTCCCAACCCTGTTCCTGAAGGCACACCGTTGAACCTCTCCCTAATCAAACACACCTAAATCAACTCATCAGAACATTAGAAGACTCTAAAACCTGAAGTTAATAGTTCAGATTAGGGAGACATCCTAAATATGTAATGTTGGTGTGCCTCCAGGAACAAGCTTGGGAAACACTGCTGTATACAGCATACTGAGTTTTGCATATCCACTGTAAAAGCAGGAAACAGAATGAAATACTAGATTCATAACAACAGACAGCTTTAAATGAACATTCATTGTGTGGTAAATGCAGTAAATGCAAACCTTTGCCTCCAGATTTGCTCGGGTAGGACTTGGAGAAGGAGACGTATGGCTCTGGTGGGGGTAATTCAGACAGAGAGTGGAAAGAAAACCTCATCCCCCACTCATCTGATGGAAGAAAAACAACACATCAGTCAATAAGGACTATATTAGCACACTTTTCCATTGCACACTTTCTATTTGATTCAATTTCAAGTCAATATTCAGATTACTGTCTGCAGAAATCAATGAAATGCTGGAAAAGTTCCCCCAAATTGTGAATAGAATGACCTGAATGACTTTCTTTGTCTGAACAGGAAAGATATTTTGAAAACTGTTGTTAACCGAACAGTTTGGGTTCCCATTGACTTCCACTGCGTGCGTGCGTGCGTGTGTGTGTGTGTGTGTGTGTGTGTGTGTGTGTGTGTGTGTGTGTGTGTTTTACAGTCCATTCATTCATTCATTTTTTTTCTTCGGCTTAGTCCCTTTAGTAATCAGGGGTCGCCACAGCTGAATGAACCTCAAACTTATCCAGCATATGTTTTACACAGCGGATGCCCTTCCAGCTGCAACCCAGTACTGGGAAACATCCATACACTCTCACATACACTAGTCTACGGCAAATTTAGTTCATTCAATTCACCTATAGCACATGTCTTTGAGTTGTGGAGGAAACTGGAGCACCCAGAGGAAACCCATGCCAACACGGGGAGAACATGCAAACTCCACACAGAAATGCCAACTGACCCAGCTGGGACTCAAGCCAATGACCTTTTTCCTGTGAGGCGACAGTGCTAACCACTGGTTAGGGGTTACTCTGATTCAAGGGTAGGTGTAGGGGTAGAGCTTACTCTATTTCAAGGGCCGGGGTAGGGGTTACACTGTTTCAAGGGTAGGTGTAAGGGTAGGGGTTACTCTGCTTTAAGGGTAGGTGTAAGGATAGGGGTTACTCTATTTCAAGAGTAGGGGTAGGGGTTACTCTATTTCAAAGGTAGGTGTAGGGGTTACTTTGTTTCAAGGGTAGGGGTAGGGGTTACTTTGTTTCAAGGGTAGGGGAAGGGATTACTCTATTTCAAGGGTAGGTGTGGGGGTAGGGGTTACTCTATTACAATGGTAGGTGTGGGGGTAGGGGTTACTCTGTTTCAAGGGTAGGGGTAAGGGAAGGGATTACTCTATTTCAAGGGTAGGTGTGGGGGTAGGGATTACTTTATTTCATCTCAAGACAATGACTTACTTGCTGTGAGGCGACAGTGCTAACCACTGGTTAGGGGTTACTCTGATTCAAGGGTAGGTGTAGGGGAGGGATTACTCTATTTCAAGGGTAGGTGTGGGGGTAGGGGTTACTCTGTTTCAAGGGTAGGGGTAGGGGAAGGGATTACTCTATTTCAAGGGTAGGTGTGGGGGTAGGGATTACTTTATTTCATCTCAAGCCAATGACCTTCTTGCTGTGAGGCGACAGTGCTAACCACTGGTTAGGGGTTACTCTGATTCAAGGGTAGGTGTAGGGGTAGAGGTTACTCTATTTCAAGGGCAGGGGTAGGGGTTACTCTGTTTTAAGGGTAGCTGTAGGGGTAGGGGTTACTCTGCTTCAAGGGAAGGTGTAAGGATAGGGGTTACTCTATTTCAAGGGTAGGGGTAGGGGTTACTTTGTTTCAAGGGTAGGGGTAGGGGTTACTCTATTTCAATGGTAGGTGTGGGGGTAGGGGTTACTTTGTTTCAAGGGTAGGGGTTACTTTGTTTCCAAGGTAGGGGTAGGGGTTACTTTGTTTCAAGAGTAGGGGTAGGGGTTACTTTATTTCAAGGGTAGGGGAAGGGATTACTCTATTTCAAGGGTAGGTGTGGGGGTAGGGGTTACTCCATTTCAATGGTAGGTGTGGGGGTAGGGGTTACTCTGTTTCAAGGGTAGGGGTAGGGGAAGGGATTACTCTATTTCAAGGGTAGGTGTGGGGGTAGGGATTACTTTATTTCAAGGGTAGGTGTGGGGGTAGGGGTTACTCTGTTTCAATGGTAGGTGTAGGGGTAGGGGTTACTCTATTTCAAATGTAGGTGTGGGGGTAGGGATTAACTCTATTTCAATGGTAGGTGTAGGGGTAGGGGTTACTCTATTTCAAAGGTAGGTGTGGGGGTAGGGATTAACTCTATTTCAATGGTAGGTGTAGGGGTAGGGGTTACTCTATTTCAAAGGTAGGTGTAGGGGTAGGGATTACTCTATTTCAAGGGTAGGTGTAGGGGTAGGGTTAACTTTGTTTCAAGGGTAGGGGTAGGGGAAGGGATTACTCTATTTCAAGGGTAGGTGTAGGGGTCGAGGTTACTCTGTTTCAAGAGTAGTTGTAGGGGTAGGGTTTACTCTGTTTCAAGGGTAGGTGAAGGGGATTGGACCTAAGGGGACCAGAAAGGTTTCAATTTGGGGTGAATGGGCCATACCTGAGGCTGGCGGTGGAGGACACTGGTAGCCGTTGATGGAGTCAGATGGTGGTGCGGGGGGGAAGCTGGGCACTCTGGGCGCTGGAGGGTCTGGGGCTAAAGAGGGTCTGCCGAATCCACCAGGACGATTAAGTGGAGGAACAGGAGGAGGTGCTCCACCTCTGTTTCCTCCTGCTGGTGGAGGAGGAGGAAGAGAACCTAAAGCAAAATAACAATCACCCAACTTTAAACAAAAGTGCTTTGAAATGTGCATTTTTTTATTCAATGTTTGATGTAATCTCAATTAAAATATGAAGAAAGGGTTGGACATCGAGTAGCTTCTCCCCTTAAAAAAAAACAGCCAATAGCATTTGGTTTTAATCACAGTTCTGCCAGTGAGAGCGGTTAAGCTCCAAAGCATCAAATGAAAATCAAATGAGAAGAAGGGGCGGGGCATGTCAGACACTAGAGAGCATTTGATTGGTCGGAAGATTTGACAAGAAACTGAAGTATGAGGTGAAACAAAACGTTGATCCATTTAGACGAGACTGATATCCTACAAGGATAATTTTTGCCACTGCTTTGTACCTCGGTCTGGATGTGCTTTATCTTGACTACTTGCCACAAAAGGTAAAAATTTGGCACAAAACATTGTACTGAGCTGTAATAGTTTATTAAATCTTAAATTAAAGGTAAAGCGAGCAGAAACAAAACTGGCGGAATGGAGTATACACTAACCAATGTATTATTCAGTCACAAGATGGTGCCAAACAGTCAAGAAGAGTGGCAACAGACAACCATATATACGGATGTGAATGTATTCACTGGTGAGCCTGTGCTATTATTCAGCTGTTTCAGCTGTTGTCATCTGGGAATAACACACCGTTATGGTTTCCTAAGTATTAAAACAAATTACTTTATGTCCTGTTTGAGTTTGTAATCTTCTGAACAGCACTTTGGTTCACTTTGGGTGTTTTATAAAGTGCTTTATAAAGTTGATTGATTGATATGTGGTAGCGTTGTTGCTTAAGTGTTTCTAAACACTTAATCAGCAAAGTATTAGCAAATAAAACATACTGCAGATAGCACATCATCACTTCCTTACAGCAGGTACAGCTCCAATACTGCCCTGGAATACGTAATACAGTGTTTTGGCCATTTTCGTGGATACCATTTTGAAACGTCCTGTAGATGTTAAACCTTTCTTTAAAAAGTTTCAGAGGAATCTTAAAAATAGATTCACAGCTGTACTTTCACGCAGTGTCACCAACTATTTTAAATGGAATGGTATGTCTGTGCCACTGTATGACCTCAAGCATAAATTTGCATGTTTCTGACATCCTATTTGCATCTGTTTGTATTATTTGTTTGTATATTTTGTATCATATGTGTGTTTGAGATATATGTCAGTTTAAGCTTATCATTTAAATGCAGTAAAATTGTGAAGATACAGTGTAGTGTAGATGTACTAGTACATAATCAATCTCCCAGACATTATGAATTAAACCAGACAAGTTAATTTGTCAATAAAATGCTATGTACAAATAAAATAAAGTCAATAAACGGTACATAACTAAAGCTTGTTTTGATTGTGAGACATAAAAGCACAAAAGCAGAATAAATGGTCAAGTTAAATAGTTTAACTTTAAAACAAAGGATGGCTATATCAGGGAACTAATGTTATCAGGACTTTGATCCACAAGTCTGTAGACTGGTTGCTAGGTACTATTTTGAAATCAGTAAAAGGATCTGAAAAGTCACTAAATCTAGCAGCAAAGTCGCTAAGTTGACAACACTACTTTCACATCATGATTTTCTGTAAAGCAACTTCAAAACTCTGTGAAAAATGGGTAACACTGTACAATAAGGTTGCATTAATGCTAATTAATAAAGTAAAACAATAAACAATACATTTATTTATCAATTAATGAAAATACAGTTTTGTCGCGGATGAAAATGAGCACATTGGGTTAGGCGGCGGGGTGCGTTTGCCGCCCTCACTATTATGCCGCCCTAGGTCGCCTCTATGGACGCGCCGGCCCTGCCAAAAATTGCTATAGAAATAAAATTGACTTTGTGAGATTCTCTGAAATAAACAATTAAGTTTCCTCAAGAACAGACATCGGCCAACTCTCTCAAAGATCTTAAATTCATCGCACCTTGCCAGGCCTGCATTTACAGATAACGTCTCTTAGTAGGCTACAAAGATGCTAAAGGTACATCTTAACCAAAAGTCTAACTTTCTCAGCTTGTTCCCAGAAGTAGCTAAAACTTAAAGAGAGTACTTACGTTTTACCTTCTTACATACGACATTGTAAGGTGTGTGTTGGATTCTTTGATATAAATGGAAATCAGGAAGGAACTGTTTGGTTAATTCCGATCTAGTGCACTCTTGCAAATTTTAATGTTGTATGTATTTTTTTTTCGCTCTTCAGGGAGATGCTATTAATATGCAGGTTGTTGAATTCGCATTTAAATGAGGACCATGTTTTAAATTAGCTTTTGATTGTCTTGTCATGTTAGATATTTTCAGGAAACACATACAGTTATTAACGCTAAGGTACAGCTTAAGGTACAACTTAAGGATGACATAGGCTTAAAGAATGTTTCCAGAAACAAAGCCCAGATGATGAAGAATATCTTGTTTTCATTCTTAAATACTCAAACCCTATCTAAGATTTTATGCTGTAATAACGGTGAGCTAGGAAATAATTCATGTTTAATATCATTTTAAAGACCTCGGGGCATCTGGCAAAAGGCTCTCCTTCCTTTACACATCTTACAACATCCACCTTTAAGATAAGAATTGGTAATAGGTATACCCACTTTGGCATTTCACCCAAATTAACTCTTCTAGGCCCACATGGAACCAAAAGATCATAATGAGACAACCCCTGATGTGAAACGCCTGACTTTTATTTTAATTTTATGCATTTTTCACCCTTATTTGATAGGATAGTAGACAGGGAGACAGGAATGAATTGGGAGCTGAGAGAGAGAGAAACAGGAGGAAGAATCGACAAAGGACCTCGAGCTGGGAATCGAACTTGGGTCACCGCACACTTAATCACTAGGCTATTGGTGCCGACAAATACGCCAATTTTTAGAATAGACACCCAACACAATGTGATGCAGCTTTGAGTACTTAAGGGAAGGTGGCAGAGAACTTAAGGAATCTGTAATTGTGTCTCCTGCACAATTGCTGCGTGTAGCTCTCATTTTAGGTAAACATTTACAAATGAAGAGTTTGGTTGCAAAACGCGATAAACGCCATTTTTTGAGATTAGGATTTTATTATTGGAAATCACTGTTCAGATGTACCTTAATCTATGTGAGAATTGCTGCCATTAATAACATTGAAGAATGTACATTTTAGGCCTACTTTAAAATGTATTTTTTCACAAAACGCGATATCCGCCAGACCAGTTTCTTTACAAAGTGCGATATAATAGAACGTTCAGGTTGCCACGCGAGCTCAGAATCCCCTGGGAAGAGAGTCACCGCCGGTGAAGTGCTCTGAGTTTGCTCATTGATTTAACGATAATATCAAAACAAAAAAACATATATTTTTAAAAAGAGGATTCAATAGGCTAACTAAAAACCTTTTACCATTTAATTGTTTATACTGTAGGCGAGCTGTCAGTCACGTAGGCTACATCACTGATCAGCTGCTCTCTGTCAGTCAGGGAATCAAAGCTTCAGAGTCAAGCTATAACGTCATGGATTTCGATGTAGTTTTCTTAAAAGCAGGGTTCGACAATAAGGATGTCAAATGCGATCTTAGAATCGAGAAGCAGCACGACTGACAGAGATAACTGTTTGCGCGGGCAGGTGAATACCGAATGAGAGGATGATCGCTCGCGCCAACAGCTGATGTGATGCGCGCGACTGTTTAAAACGCGTGCGCGCTCCCGTTTCCTTGCATGAAGTTGTGCCTGGAAACTGGTGTGATCGGTTAATCTTACTTATCAAACAAAACATTGATTCACTAGCTTTTCTTAATGGTATTACAGTCGTAGAATATAGCCTAAGGTGGATATATAGCATTTTGCAAAAAAAAAAAAGTTATGCTATGTTGTGTTGTGTACGTTCTGGCCAAAACTAACTCTGAATCTTATTATTATTAATCAATCTTTGTATATATTATTCCATATATTTATGATATATTGTTTTTTTAACCAATTTAAGATGTTTGACAATGTTAAGATAAATATGTTGCATTTCGGCATGGTTTTTGACTTATTTATGAACTATTTATAGACATAAAATTGAATAAAAAATATCCTGGATTTGAAGAACATTGTGTTCCTGGCCTTCACTGAGCTCAAGTAATAGTTTAATGAACAAAAATTGTGAAGGAACTTGACTATTGATGTCTTACATAATAATGTCAAATAACCAACATTTCTCAAAATGGATATATCTCGTTTTGCAACTAAACTCTTCAAATTCACTTTTCGGTATTATTCAACCAATTTTATTGATTCAATAATGTTTTTTACTGGTTAGATTAGATTTGATGTTTTATACTGTTTAAGTTGGATTTTGAATGATCGTCTTTGTTTACCTGATTCATAAATTATGTTTGAATGTATTTCGATCACTCTGTATTTATTCACTCCAATAGAGTTTTGTTGCCTCTTTGTTACGGCATTCTGTGCATCAGGTTAGTAATGGATTAAAGTCCATTTGGAGCCAGCATTAGTTCAATACTTAGGTATTTTTTTTCTATCTAGCACAACATTGTACTAACCTAGCCTAGATAGAGTGCCTGACCTGGAATCTATGAATTGTAATTAAACCAAAATTATTATATAGAAGTAGTCGGCAGAATATATTTTAATGCTCATGACCTCTTGAAATAACATTGCATTCAGTTTAAGGGTGTACATCTAAAGGCCAGGACACACCAAGACAAAGCAAAACAAGTAGCGGCAACGAAACCCAACTGTGTTGTTGCTTTGTGTTTACTCTGGTTCCGTCTGGAAACGTACTCATTTTTGGAGTCGAAAAATTAAAGTGGTAATACATAGAAAGAATTGTATTCTAATATTGTTTTGTTGCTTATGCAAAAACTCTTCTGGCATGAGATTGGCTACCATCATTGCATTAGTTGACGAGATCTTACAACTTAAAGGGTTTGATCACCCAAAAATAAAAATTCTGTTATTAACTACTTACCCTCATGTTGTTTCAATTCCTTGAGACCTTTATTTATCTTCAGAACACAAATTAAGATATATTCAAATAAGATTTGAGAGCTCCAAATTCATCCTCCATACACAGCAAGAGTCATGAGTTGAGAAGTCCAGAAAAGGAACCAAAAACACTGTCAAAACAGTCCATGTGATTTCAGTGGTTCAACCATAGTAAATGCGCTTGGGACCTTACATAGCTCAAGAGAAAACATTGGCAAGCAAAGTCATTTTTACAGGTTTTTAGGTGCACAAAATTATTCTTGGAGCTTTGTATGATTACAAAGAAGCAATTGAAGTCACATGGAATGTTTTGACAATGTTTTTGGTTTCTTTTCTGGACTAAAATATCCTAATTTGTGATCCAAAGATGAATGAAAGACTCAGGGAATTAGACATAAGGGGAATAATGATATAATTGTTTTTTGGTTGATTCAATCCTGTAATATGACACAATAAATGTATATAAATTGTCTGCGCACCTGAGCGTGCGGATTTTCCTGATGGAGGTGGTCTCTCATTGGATGGTGGTGGTGGCAGAGGACTAGTGCGTCCCGGTGGTGGTGGAGGAGGAAGGCTGTTTCGTGGAGCTCCTCTAGTGCTGAGCTCGTCCCGTGAGGATGGTGGGATGGGTGGTGCTCCCCCTCTCCCTGGAGGCAGTGATGGAGGTGCATTACCCATGGGCCTCTGAGAACCCATTGGTTTGCATTCAGTTGATGGTGGAGGTGGTGGTAGAGATCCATCTCTACAGAATGACTCTCTTCTTCCTCCGGCAGGTGGTGGAGGTGGAGGGAAGTCATCTGCTTGAGGCCTGCCGGGGATTGAGGGTAATGGAGGCCGGCCACTTGTAGGAACTGGGGGAGGTGGGAAGGAGGACTGGGACTCTCTTGGAGGAGGAGGGAAGGAGGACTCTCTAGGGGGAGGAGGGAAGGAGGACTCTCTTGGGGGCGGAGGGAAGGAGGACTCTCTTGGAGGTGGAGGGAAGGAGGACTCTCTTGGGGGTGGAGGGAAGGAGGACTCTCTTGGGGGTGGAGGGAAGGAGGACTGGGACTCCCTTGGAGGTTGAGGAAAGCTTGTTCGTCTGCCTGATGAGTTTGGGGGTGGTGGAGCGGGTGAGGAACCCTGCGGCCGTCCTCCAGGTATAGGTGGTGGTCCTCCAGGAGAGCTGTGCTGGGGTGAACGTGATGAGGATGGGATGGGTGGTGGTCCGGCTCTCCCAGGAGAAGGACGTCCTGGACCAGGGACTGGTGGCCTGCTTCCTGCAGGGCTGCTGGGTGCTGGGAATCTTCCTGCAGGGCTGCTGGGTGCTGGGAATCTTCCGGCTGGGCTGCTGGGTGCTGGGAATCTTCCGGCTGATGGGGGCATTGGTGCTCTTACTGTTTTCATGAAACAAAAATAAGAACACAAGAATATAAAGAAACACAATTAATTACAGCATAATGGAAAACATAATAGGATTTAATTCTAAATTTGATTAATATTTAAATTACTGTATATAAATAATAAAGATTCTATTGTAAATAGAGAATGTCTACAGTTCCCGGAAGGAGGGAACCGAGATATTATGTCATAACCGATAGATGGAGATTGACCAAGATGACCAGTCCCACTGACTTGTATGAAAAAGGGCAAATGAAATTACTATGAAATTGGTAAGTATAATCTGCACATACATGTACTCTACTCCCATTCTTATGGGTTATAAGGTGCACCTGCAAGATGCCACATTAGCTATCCCGGAAGAGCCAAGCATGATTGGGCATTCAGCTGGCGGAACTGTGTTCAGGTCTTGATTGAAGGCAACTCAACAAGGAGAGCTGTCTTTAGTGACAAAAATTTGAGCTCAAATGCAAGCGAGTGGTTAAAAGGGAACAAACGACTCTACCAGGAGATGGAGTTTAACCTCCTGACACATCTCAGGAACTGACATGAACCTTCAGTGTAAAGGGTGACAGCCTCTGTTCAAACTTCTCCTGTAAGAAGGACAGCACAACACTGATCATGCAAGTTCGGGGGTCTTCTCGGCAAGAAGTGCAGCAATAAATGAACAGACACCACTTCATGGCATAGGCACACCTTGTAGAAGGGGCTCTAGTCTAGTGAAGTGGTAGTGTCAAATACTGCAGGCAGTAGGTTATTTAAGTCCTCCCGATCCCATCTATAAACAACATGTGGAGTCTCCGTAGATCTGAACCAAATTGTGGCCCGTCTCTGAGAAAGGAGAGGAACATGTTAGGGAGGGGCTGTCGTGAGGTGAGTGAGAAACCAGGAAACTAGGTCCGGGTTGCCCAGTGAGGTGCAACAAGCAAGATCTGTTCCTCAACCTCCCTGATCTTGCATAGTGGCTGTGAAGGTTCACTAGTGGAAAAACATATTTGTGCAGATCCACTGTTGGCCAGTGCATTCATGCAGAGATGTGCCTCGGTCAGGAAATACAACTACTGAAAATGAATGAATTTGAGAGAAGTAAACATGTCCACCTTGGCTTCCCCAAATCACTCAAATATCAGCTGAACTGCATGGTGGATTGGGGAGGGTTCTGCACAGATTTTTTTTGTTTGTACCCTGTTGTTTGGCAACTGTTGTGTTCCGGTGTTGATTGTGACCATAGAAATTATATTACATCACCTCACAGCACATTACGCATCCTTCTAGTGTCAGTCTCCAGACTTTGATACAGGTTTTGCCTCTGTTCTACCAGTGTTTCTAACCACATCCTCTGGTTACCATGAAAGAAATAACATATTGAGTTAACTAAACATAAAATAAAATAACGTAAACATACAATTAATGCTTAAGCAACAACAATAACATGGAACAGGTCATTTTGGACTTTTGTTGTTGATTTTGTGAGTTCAGCGAACAGTGTTTGAAATTTCAGGATACCCCTGTTCATTTAGATAAGACTTTAGTCTTTGATGAACTCCCCGGGGGCATTGCAAATATGGAACAGACTATCCTTGAAAGGGACTTGGATAGGGAGTACTGTGGATGAGTTGGAGGTCTGTGGTGAGATTTTCTTCCTCAGTGAGCCCACTAAGGTCCAATCCTAATTCTATTTTTGTACCCCTTCCCCTTGGTCCTTGAAACAAAGTGTGAAGGGGAAAGGCTTCAAATTTTACCCCTAAGAAATAAGACAGCACTACAACACCTGCACACATCATCATATGTCATCGTGATCTCTTACTTCATATGAGATTGATGTAGTTACTCCAGTTGCATCATTTTTTAGAATTTATCTTCAGGAAATCACTAAAGGCAATGATATAATGTTATCATAACAAAATAATGTGGCAATAAGGTCGTAACTGTGCTGTGCATTATATGTAAACACACGAAAACAACATTAACATTGTACCAGACACTGTAAAAAGCTCATTCCCAGCCACTAGACTTATCCGACAGGGTATTCGAGTGTCAAAACGAGGACTAGGGGTTAGGGAAAGGGCTAAGGGGGAGAATTGGGATTGGGCCTAAGTACTAAGCAGTTAGGAACCAAGGGGGCTTGCAATTTTAACACTTTGATCCATGATTTCAGAGCAGCCACAGTCATGTCCTTGCACTGATGCAACATGCTTGTCCCGTAGAAACAGTATGTGACACATCGATTGTGTCCATCATCTGGAGACAGGAAACCACCACATCTCGAAAGAGATAGTTGGACATTTACTCACTTCATTGGAGTGCTCTTTTGGGAAAACTCTTTTAAGAGTTGGAAAAACACCCCAGTGTAGTACAGAGGAACAGGAAAATGCTTCTGCTGCTGAATGCATGGTATTGTACTCTTGAGGTGAGAGTTTCTTCTGTATCTAATATGGCATCCAGGTGCACCTTGATAGGGGAATGGCCACACATGCAGATTGCACTTGCCAATTTCATAGTAAGTCCATTGGTCCTTCTTCAGAAAAGTCAGAGTGATTGGTCTTCAAAGCGAGTCTTCTCAGAGTGTCTGAATGTCTGTCTTTGTTTTGATCTCTATAACCAGGCCACTGCCAGTTTACCCAATTTTATTTCAGCACACACTTTTATTTACAGCTTGTATGTATTATTAAATGACCATAAAGGTTAGGATGATGATTACCATTGCCGTCTCGGTTTCCTGCTGATTTCAGTCTTGGCATTCCTCCCTGAAACAGGCCGCCCATTCCACCTGAAGCTCCGCCCCCAAAGCCTCCTCCTCCTCCACCTCCACCTCCACCTCCTCCTCCTCCACCTCCTTTGGGCTCTGTATAAATAAACACATTTTATAAGATATAATTAATTCCCCAGAACACCTTGCCCTGTACAATTAGTTATTATTTCATTCAAACAATCTAAAGAACTTTATTCCATTTAAAGCATAAGTCTCAAACTTGATTCCTGGAGGGCCGCAGCTCTGCACAGTTTTGCTCCAACCCTAATCAAACACAGCTAATCCAATTAATCAAGGTGTTCAAGACTACTAAAGACTATTAAGCAGGTGTGAGTTGGAGCAGGGGCGCCACTGGCCGTTACAGGCACTATGAAAACATTTCGTAGGTGAAGAGCGAAAGTGAAGAGGGGGTGGGGGTGGGGTTGGGTAAGGGGGAAGGGGTTAGGGGTGTCATGGACAAAAATGAAGAGGAGTGGTTCAGGTGGGCCCCTAATAGTGTCTCTGGGAGCCCCAAAACAGCGTGGACCCTTCAAATCGTCCTAACCGAATTGAAAATGGTTGGAGCTAAACTATGCAGAGCTGCGGCCCTCCAGGAATTGAGTTTGAGACCATTGTTATATAGGAACATTCCGATTATTTTCATTTTTATATATTACATTTCATTGGATCATTCGCAGCTCACTCAAAAATTCAAAGGTTTTTCCTATTTAAACTCTTCTGTAGTTACATTGTGTACTAAGACACAAAATGAACAGCTATTTTCTACACTGATATGTCCAGAAACTATACTTTCATTCTGGCGTAATAATCAAGGGACTTTGCTGTCGGACCATGGCTGTAGGAGAGGCAATAATAATATGCAGTATTGCTACTTAGTTAAATGATGCAGGGCTCGAAATTAACCTTTTTTCTTGGTAGCATCGGTGCTCCTCACTTCTAAAATTTTAGCGCACCAGACAAAATTTAGTCGCACCCACTAAAAATAATGAGCACCATTACGACACATATTATATTAACAGATTCTATTATATATTAACACTCTAATCCCAACTAACTTCACGGGTGGTGTCTGATATTGCACAGATGATATTGACATATAACTTATTATTTGCATACGTCATCTTAATAGCAATAAACGTCTTTCATGAGCTGCAATATTAGTTTCATCTCTGTGAATGCATGCTCTTTAGCGATGGTGAACGCACTGTCAGTTGCACGACTGACAGCATAGTGATGATTAAATGAAGGATTAAATAACATTAGAACATCTCGTGCTTAAAATGTGTAGATTCAGTGGCAAACACTGTTACCTGAAAACTCTGTCCCACCAGCTTTACGGTGCATGCTTTAGTCATTTTCATAGCAAACTTTAAACACTGGAAGTATTTTATCCTCTCTTTGAAAAGTGTAAATGCTGGATTAACATTCACCAGATGATCACTGATCAGACGTGCCATTATTTGTAACTTTAGGTGTTTCCAAAACTAAATCTGCAAGTGTTGTTTTCATTTTCTCGGATCCACATTTTCGCGGCTGTAGCTGTAGCTCCCTGTCATTGGAGCGGAGTGATTGACAGCTGATATTAACCAATCCATTCGCGTTCTGTTCTAGCACAGTGGGCCAATAAGAAGAGCTTGAAGGCGGGGCAAGCATTGCAGACTTTGTTTACTGCAGCAAGTTGACATATCAACTGTTTTAAACCATTCCTGAGCCATGCGTTTGATGTTTTTAGGTGCAAAGATGCTTAATGCGTGAATGCCTCCTAATTCTGCGCATGTGGTGAACATTTTGCTGTGAAAACTGGTCGCACGACATTAATTTTATGCACTCGCACAAATGCTCCCAAATATATTTTGAGGTCGAATAGATAGAATTTCGGGTGCATATGCAACCAAAACGGTCGCAAATTTGAACCCTGTGATGTAACTACAAAAGAATCAACCTTTAATAGGAAAATTATCAAAACGGTTTTTGTTTAATTTTTGAGCGAGATGCTAATGGACTAATCCGATACACTGATTTATGCTAAGCTAAGCTAAACGTGCTCCTGCCAGACCCCAAAATCTACTGAATGGATTCAAAAATGGTAAAACTAAACTGATTAACTCTAGATGAGCTGTAAAACGAGTCTATTTCCAAATAAAAGTTGAGTGTTCCTTTAAAAAGCACCTTTTGTGTAATGTGTGTATTGTACACAGTAGTATGAGAGTATATAGAGTGCACTTATATTGTGTATAGTAGCATTTTCAGAACTCACTGTCCAGCACTGGGCCGCTGCGGTCATTGGTGACGGTTTTCTTCAGTCGAGTCCCTTTATTGATGTCTGTAAGTAAAGCGTTCCTCCCTTGCTGCTCATTTCTGTTCAGATTCGGCTTCTCTGTGTTTGCCTAGAGAAATCAAATGATTATATCTTCCATGTTACCAAAAGTATGTCATTGTAGCATTTCCTATATTTAAGATCAGAGGTACACGTTTGTGAATTTTGAATAGTGTATATTTGTTGAACACTAATCCGCGGTTTTCTCCAAAACCCTCCCACGGCGCCCCAAAAATTGTCAATTGAAATAATTTTCAGGTACAAAGACCCTGTGGCTGCACGGTGGTGCAGTGGGTAGCACTTCGCCTTTACAGCAAGAAGCTCGCTGGTTCGAGCCTCGGCTGGGTCAGTTGGCATTTCTGTGTGGAGTTTGCATGTTCTCCCCGTGTTCGCGTGGCTTTCCTCCGGGTGCTCCGGTTTCCCCCACAAGTCCAAAGACATGCGGTACAGGTGAATTGGGTAGGCTAAATTGTGGAAGGGCATCCGCTGTGTAAAACATATGCTGGATAAGTTGGTGGTTCATTTCGATGTGGCAACCCCTGATGAATAAAAGGACTAAGCCGGAGAAAATTGAATGAATGAACAAGCTTTAAGGTCAGGCCTCGTCACGTTTTTTAAAAGTGAACATTTCTGGTAGAATGTCCCATATTATCTGAACCATGATGTGATACCTGAGAAAAGGTAGGAGGAGGTCCTGGCGGAGGCGGAGGTCCAGGCATGTTCTCTTTTCTGTCGTTTCACTTTTAACCTGAAGGACTGAGAGCACACAAACACATTAGCAACAACTAATGAACAACAACCAATATTCAGTTTAATACATGTTAACAAAGCATTGAGGTAAAGTTGGTTTTATATTCGCACATTCTATCAATTTTTGAACAGGGACAACTTGCGACATGATCCCTAAATTGTTTACCACGCTACATTGAATATTCGGTCTGAAATTGCATGTAAGTATGACTTCAAAAAACAGTAGCACTATTTAATTGACCATCAACAACATTGCACTTTAATAGTCTTTGAATCATAATGTGATATCCGTGCCTGATCTCACGAGGAAACGTAAGTATTTTACATTTTGTCAGTTTAGAGGCTAATTCGTACGATTTCGTATGAGTTGAGTCGTACGAAAATGTAAGATTTTTAAAAGGAGGTGTGGCACCCAACCCCGCTCCTAAACCCAACCGTCATTGGGTGATGAGCAAATCGTGCTAAATAGTCCAAATTAGATCGTACGAATTTATACGAATTAGCCACTAAATCAAAAATTTACGAATTGCCGTGAGATTGTGTTGGATATCTCCAGGCCCGGATTAAGAATTCAGAGGCCCCTGGGCACAATGTCTTGTAGGCCCCCTACCTGGCCGCTCCCCTATAGTTGAATTAAAGAATAAGATTAATATACTATTTATTAAATAAAATGAATCTATAATGTATTGTACGCATTTTTTAAATAAATGATATACAGTACATATATTTCTAGTCTACAAAGATTTAACTTATTTTTAAAGCATTTAAAGCACACTTTGGAAGAAAAAAAACACTAATACAACTTGTGAAAATGAATGTATTTTAATATACTTGTTCAAGTTTACTGAAGCAATACTAAAAATGTATATGTAAGGGTATTTTTAATGTATAACTTCTACAAACGTATAATGCATGTGATTTGGATATAACACCTCTCCAATCCAGTTCTATGAATCTGAGTCCCCCATAATACACACACCTATTAATGATTGTTGTCTTGCTCATGATGAAGACTAGGAAAAATCTGATATGTAGTGGGGGAAAAAAGAAGAACGTGTTCATCAGACTCTGGATTCGAACCGGGGTCATGATCGATCGCGTCAAAACATGTTGCCATGCACATTACGAGCTACACCATTCACACTGATGTCTGCTGAGCTCATTACTTATGTCATCTCTGTCAATTAAACGGTAATGAGCGTGAATCACTCAAATAGCTTATTCCAACGAGGTGTGCTATTTGCTTTTATCCTAAAATAGACACTCCAAAATTGGCATTTACCCTCCCTCGCAGGGGCCCCAAGTGCGCACTTCCTGGCCCCATTGGTTAATCCAGCCCTGGATATCCCTAATTAGAATTGGCAAAAAAAAATACTTCTCTGAAATGACATGATTAAGGAGAAAGTAAAGAAGATTTTTATTTTCTAAAACCAAAATAATACATTTAATCGGGTGAGTGGAGGGCCATATAAATATGCCATTATATGTTTATGAAAGCTGGTGGTATGTAAATGCAAAGGGGTTATGAGAGATCACGAGAGAGGACTTGGGGATACAGGGAAGAGTGAGAACCCTCTGTGTAAATGCAGCCAGGAAAGCATTAAATGTATAAAACCAGTTGAAACGGTCATGTTTGAAAAGATACATACTGTATGAGAAGGGTAGATGTTTGAAAACATACTGTAAACACTAGTCATGATTGCCAAATTTAAACTATATGTGGTAAAAATTGTTATGAATACATTAGATCTGTACATTATGAGGCCAAAAAGAAGAGGGGGCTTTGAATTGGGGTCATAAAGGAGTAGCAGCTGGGAGAGGCCTGTTGAACCTGGAACCATCTGTAAAAACACAAAGGTGGGAGAAGGCAAGGATAAAGCAACGGTGGCCGAGAGAGCTTAACGCGCTGCAATTTAAGAAAGCACGTGCAATTACAAAAAACACCAGCAAATAAAGAAACCATCTTCATCAATTTGACAGCACATGTGTTGCAATTTCTCACAACACAAACAACTGAAGAAACGCGCAGCAATTGGTCACGACACTTGCAAATATCCACATTACACAACGAAAATATTTCAAGGGGACCCAAAACCATGGCGGACCCTGCTGAGATATGGATGTGTTATT
The DNA here is from genome assembly GCA_903798195.1 of Danio kyathit. Classification (NCBI taxonomy): domain Eukaryota; kingdom Metazoa; phylum Chordata; class Actinopteri; order Cypriniformes; family Danionidae; genus Danio; species Danio kyathit. Next base: position 3,427,893 of record LR812527.1, on the reverse strand, counting down.
ATGCCGTGACTGTTGCTCAGTAAGTGATTGGTGGTCTTTGAAAGGTGTGTTGTTTTTCGTTTATTTTAATATCATGATTACACAACATTTATACCCACTTTGGGGTGTTTGGAGGAGCGATTTCGATTTCCTCCACCAGCATCACATAGTGACCTGAACACTATTCTGCATGAAGAATGGCTCAAAATCCCTCTGGCCACTGTGCAAGACTTGTATCTGTCATTCCCAAGATGAAATGATGCTGTAATGGCTGCAAAAATGAGGCCCTACACCATACTAATGATTTATTGTGATCTAAAGCCAGTCAATTCAGTTTTCCATATATATATATATATATATATATATATATATATATATATATATATATATATATATATATATAAATACATATACAAGCGGTCAGTGTGGCTCAAAACCCCACCAAGCTGGCCAGAGTCGCTACAAACCAGACTGTAGTCTTAGACCGCAACTTGGAAAACATCGGGGTGAAACTAGCCACTTTGCAACAAGATTTGGCCAGACCTGGAGACCAGTGACAGACATTAAATATCTGTGAAGTTGGCAGAAATTTGAAAATACTTTCTTCTCTTTCGGCTTTCCTGTGTTTTTCCAGCTAGACGCTCTCGGCTGGAGACAAACAACTTCTCCCGAATAGCAAGATAAGGAGACCCTCTGAAATTCCTGCTCCATGTCAAGGACACCTGTTAGACTCTACAGGCTTACACACATAAACAGCTACAGATAGACTATCACTACCTAGCCCCTCATCCCACGCCTTCGTTTCACCCACTGGAGGGGGTAGGCGGGTCTGTGACCAGCGCTCTTCAGCTGCAGGTCGGATGGCTGCCCGCCCTCATCGGACTATATCCACATCCCCTGTTGCAATGTTATGTCTATGCCTATGTGTTTCTGTGCTTGACTGCTGGGGCTTTTTTCTCTCCCTGATCTCTCACTGCCCTAATTCAAGGGCAAGGTGAGAGGGAATTTTTTTTCGCCTCTCTCTCCCGAAATGTATCTTACTTCCTTTTTCTAAATGCTACCTCCCGTTGCCCTGTCTTCCCCTGAAATGTGATGTTTGTGTACTGTATGGTCGTGGGGTTCAATTTCACTACATGGCAGTGTATTTGACTACATGGAAGTGTATGTGACAAATAAAGGCCTTATATAAAGCGGCAACCTCCCGCTCTCCCTCGGGAAGCCAATACGGAAGTAACTGAAACTGCAATTCATCGAAATTCCTCTAGTCCTGGCTCCATAATAAAGCAGATTTCTATTGAGCCCACTGTTAAAATGGCCGACTTTACAGCAGAAAAAAGGTGTTTACAGCCTAGTACAAAGAACGATTTTGGATCATATGGCTAATATTACCCCTTATGACAACTGTGAGGGGGGTGAATTTTTTTATAACTCATCCATTTCCTTTATATTAGGTTATATTAAGTTTGCATAATTAAGGGCGTGGCCACTTGAGTGACAGCTAGCTCTCGCTGGTCGGCGTCACATCACCTCAGCTTATTAGCCGCTGATCTCGGCATATTCATCGTATTTTTGTGTTGTTTTATGTGGCTTTACAGAGTCAGTTGCCTTTTGGAATTATTTCCTACAATTATCAGATGATATGGCATGCTGTGTGCACTTAATTGTGCTCACAAACCATTCACATGGCCTCCGTTTCCCAGGTGAGTGAAATTATATACTTATATACCATCTCTATGAATGTATTTGTTTTATTTAAGATCATTTATCATTTATAATGTTCTTTAGAGCTGTAATGCACTCCAGAATCTGACAGATTGATTTGCTGTAGGCTCTAGAACAGTCGTCTGAAGCGTTGTCATACAGTGTTATGCCTGGACTTCATAATTAGCCTTGCATTTACTAACACAGACTATATCTGAAGTGTTTGGAAGTAATTCGCTCTTTCCTCCTGTTGAAAAACGTCATAAGCACAATGCTTAGTGGCTCAATGTGTAATATCCTTTATCCAATATGTGCCTCTTTGCCCTTGTTTGGTATGCCCCAGTTGGTGCGATGACATGGGAACAAAATGGCGACGGTCGGCCACGCCTACTGGTAGCTTCTTTTGGGTTCTTCATAAACCTATGGGTGACGTCACGGATACTACGTCCATATCTTTTACAGTCTATGATACATATATATATATACTGGTTATTGTGCAAAGAGAAAAAAAAACTTACAGGAGACTAATCAAATACAATAAAGTTCAACAAAAGATAGAAGGCTTTAATATGTTGTGTTTTATTAGCCTGCACAGAGCAGCATTATAAAGAAGCTTCTTCATGTGATCACAAGCTGAAGAACAGAAAGTGGTGAACTGTGACATAATAAAAGCTCCTCTGCTTTCGTGCCATGTCATACTCATCTCTCATCAGAAACTGCTTCAGTGTTTCTCTCGTTTCACTTCAGCTTTCAGCCTTAGCCTTACTCTGCTTTATGCTGCCATGATAATAAGTGCTGAATGTTTTAGCTCATCCATCAACATGGTTTCTGCAGGAGTGCTGTAGGATGATGAAGACCCATGATTCCACACCCAGTCACACCGTCATCAAAGTATGCTTTTGCTTGTTGGCATATCACTTTTATTTCTTAAACTGAAACTGAATATTGTGTAGAAGCTGAGCTTTTTTGCACATCATTCCCTCAAAGCAAACTAATGGCAAGAGAGGATATTAATATACAGTTGCTATGGAGACCCTCAGGTTGACGTCATCAGAAGGAGCGCCGCTCCAAATGTGGAAATAAATGCTCAGACTTTGATTGAAGATTATCAAAACATTTTTTATTTTTTTTTTGCAGTGGATTAACTTGCACGGATTGATTGTTTATCTAAAGAATAACAACGTGAGCTAGCAAAATAAATGTAAATGTTCTCTTATCCAGTCTAGGGGAGCACAGGTATGCAACAGAATGTTAGTGGCAACATAGGCTCATTCTGAAAACGTACCCCTATATACATTTCTGGAGATCGTGAATTATGTAGCCAGAAGTATGTATGGTTGCATTTCGCCTTTAAAACTAATGCTACGGGACGGGATGACGCTGTTCCTTTTCGTTCTTAGCAGCTGACCGATTACCTTCATGTGGACGGCTTTCCCACTGTTACCAGTTTGTCCAGTGGCTCGCTGCGTATGTTGGCGAACTTGAGACGCAGAGAGGAGTTGACCGTGACGACAGGGTCTGAGTCCGCCAATAAACAGTTCCAGAAAGCGGGTAAACAAAAATAAAAGCCAAAAAAATTAATAAACAAGTAGATAACATGGTGAGAATGTGGTCAAATCTGAAAACGTGGTAAAAATCAGGCTGCCGCGAGGGATTTCTTTTTCTGCATTGCTTTTGAAAGCACTTAGGGTTTAGGGAAGGAGGAGGGTGGGTAAGTCGATCGGTCAGTCAGTCAGTCAGTCAGTCGACAGCGGCCTCTGGTGGATTTACGTGAGAACAGCAGGAGCGAATGGCGCTCGTGAGAGAAATTTGAGATCTCAAAAAGCGTACACAGCGGCTTCAGGTAGATCCACGAAAACAAAACCTGTAAAAAAATACGTAGCTCCTGGGGCGCTGCAGAAATGTGTTTAGGGGAACGTTTTCAGAATGAGCCTGGGTTGATTCGTGTGTCCCATGAGCAATCGCAAATGATTAAATGAGAGAAAATGATCCAAAGAGGAAATCTACAATGCAAATTGAATTAAGAATAACAAATGTTTTATTCACAATTCAAGGGAGGGTTTCAAGAAAGCTTCAATACGGAGTTCAAGACAAAACAATAATCAAAAAGTTCTCTACCTATTAGAAAGGGAAAAACTACATAATCTATCAAAGAAAATAATATAAAAAACCTAACTTCCTCATTAAAATAAACAGGAGAAAACAATTACATTTGAAGTGATTTTATTGCACACCGTCCAGCCAATCATAATCAAAAATAGAATAAATGGAATTATAAATAATTACAATGGATATTTTAGGCAGTAAAACCGACAGTTTTTATGCACCATGCAGTGCTGCTGGTGGCTTTAGGCTGATCCACCCATTTCCTCATAACAGCAGAACGGCTACTGAAACCAACACAAGAACCACACATCAAACCAAAACCACCACTACCTGCTTTAACAACCAGCCTCTTTAACAACAATTTAACAACCAGCTTTTTTAAAGGTTCTGTGAAGTGCTTTGAAATATGCAGTTTTTTATTTAATGTTTGATGTAATCTCAACTAAACCATGAAGAGAGGGCGGGACATAGTAAAGCCCCTCCCCTTAAAAAAAAACAGCCAATAGTGTTTTGTTTTTGAGTGGTTGAGCTCAACCGCATCAAATAAAAAGCTAATGAGAAGCATCTTGAAGGGGGCGGGGCGTGTCAGATAGAGAGCATTTGATTGGTCAGAAGATAGAATGAGAAACTGAATTATGAGGTGACGTCAAAAAAATTGTTGATCCATTTAAGCGGAAGTGACAAACTGCAAGCTTTGGATGTTTATATGTTCTAAATGCATTTTTTTTGTCACTGTTATGTACACAGTGCTTATAAATATCCTTAAGACTAGCATACTGGTGGCACTAACATCTAAAAAAAAATATTTTATTTCACACTTTTAACAACACATTAACAACCAGCATCTCAGTCAGTCAACGTCAGCTCTCACACCTGAGGAGAGTCAAGAAAAAACTACACCTTAGCAAATACTGCAAACTACAGAAATGTGCCCCGAGTCAGGCTTCAGTTCAGTTCGGGCTGTTGCAAAATTGTAAAAAGCTGTTATCTGATTGTCGAGTGATCACACCGAGACCAATGACTTCCGGACACTAAAACAGAAATAAACACAAAGAGCAGATTGCCATCAAACAGGCACTCTCTTCAGATAAAAGTATGGTGCAGAGATGTAAAAGATGACTATAAAAAGATGTACATGTAAAAAGAGACCATTAAAACAGATGTAGATGTAAAATAGACCATAATATTATGTATATGTAAGAGACCATAAAAAGATGTAGATGTAAAATAGACCTCAAAAAGATATGTAAATTAGACCATAAAAATGTGTAGCTCTAAAATAGACCCTAAAACTTTGTATATGTAAAAGACCATAAAATTATGTATATGTAAAATAGACCATAAAAAGTTGTAGATGTAAAATAGACCATAAAAAGATGTAATGTAAAATAGACCATAAAAAGATGTAATGTAAAATAGACCATAAAAAGATGTAATGTAAAATAGACCATAAAAAGATGTAGATGTAACATAGACCATAAAAAGTTGTAGATGTAAAATAGACCATGAAAAGATGGATATGTAAAATAGACCATAAAAAGATGTAATGTAAAATAGACCATAAAAAGATGTAGATGTAACATAGACCATAAAAAGTTGTAGATGTAAAATAGACCATGAAAAGATGGATATGTAAAATAGACCATAAAAAGATGTAATGTAAAATAGACCATAAAAAGATGTAGATGTAACATAGACCATAAAAAGTTGTAGATGTAAAATAGACCATGAAAAGATGGATATGTAAAATAGACCATAAAAAGATGCAGATGTAAAATAGACCATGAAAAGATGGATATGTAAAATAGACCATAAAAAGATGCAGATGTAAAATAGACCATAAAAAGATGTAGATGTAAAATAGACCATGAAAAGATGGATATGTAAAATAGACCATAAAAAGATGCAGATGTAAAATAGACCATAAAAATATATATATATGTAAAAAAACATAAAATTATGTATATGTAAAATAGACCATAAAAATATGTATACGAAAAAGACCATAAAAAGATATATATGTAAACTAGACTATAAAATGATGTATTTGTAAATTAGGCCATAAAAAGATGAATGTGTAAAAGAGACCATAAACATAAAAAGATGGATATGTAAAATGGGCTATAAAAATATGTATATGTCGAAAAACATAAAATGATGTAGATGTAAAATAGACCTCAAAAAGATGTATATGTAAAATAGACTATAAAATGATGTATATGTAAATTAGGCCATAAAAAGATGTATATGTAAAAGAGACAATAAAAAGATACATATGTAAAATAGACTATAAAATGATGTACAGTTGCAATCAGAATTATTCAACCCCCTTTGATTTTTTTTCCTTTTTTAAATATTTCCTAAATGATGTTGAACAGAGCAAGGAAATTTTCACAGTATGTCTGATAATGTTTTTTCTTCTGGAGAAAGTCTTATTTGTTTTATTTTGGCTAGAATAAAAGCAGTTTTTAATTTTTAAAGAACCATTTTAAGGACAAAATTTTTAGCCCCTTTAAGCTAATTTTTTTTTCGATAGTCTACAGAACAAACCATCATTATACAATAACCTGCCTAATTACCCTAACCTGCCTAGTTACCCTAATTACCCTAGTTAAGCCTTTAAATGTCACTTTAAGCTGTATAGAAGTGTCTTGAAAAATATATAGTAAAATATTATTTACTGTCATCATGGCAAAGATAAAATAAATCAGTTATTAGAGATGAGTTATTAAAACTATTATGACTAGAAATGTGTTGAAAAAATCTTTTCTCCGTTTGACAGAAATTGGGGAAAAAAATAAACAGGGGGGCTAATAAATCAGGGGGTTGAATAATTTTGAACACAACTGTATTTGTAAATTAGGCTATAAAAAGATGAATGTGTAAAAGAGACCATAAACATATTTATAGTATATGTAAAAGAAGCTAGACAAAGATGTATATTATCCGGCAGCTAGCTCTCTGCAACTCTCACATGGTCGCCCACTGAAGCTAAGCAGGGCTGCGCCTGGTCAGTACCTGGATGGGAGACCAAATGGGAAAGCTAGGTTGCTGCCGGAAGTGGTGTTAGTGAGGCCAGCAGGGGGCGCCCAACCTGCGGTCTGTGTGGGTCCTAATGCCCCAGTATAGTGACGGGGACAGTATAGTGCTCAGTGAGCGCCGTCATTCGGATGAGACGTTAAACCGAGGTCCTGACTCTCTGTGGTCATTAAAAATCCCAGGATGTCCTTCGAGAAAGAGTAGGGGTTTAACCCCGGTATCCTGGCCAAATCTGCCCACTGGCCTCTGTCCATCATGGCCTCCGAACCCTCCCCATATCATAATTGGCTTCATCACTCTGTCTCCTCTCCACCAATCAGCTGGTGTGTGGTGTGCGGTCTGGCGCAAAATGGCTGCCGTCGCGTCATCCAGGTGGATGCTGCACACTGGTGGTGGATGAGGAGATTCCCCCCAATATGTAAAGCGCTTTGAGTGTCTAGAAAAGCGCTATATAAATGTAAGGAATTATTATTATTATTATTAAAAAGAGACCATAAAATGATGTATATGTAAAATATGCCAAAAAAGATGTACGTATATTTAATATAGGCCATAAAAAGATGAATGTGTAAAATAGACCATAAAAAGATGTAATGTAAAATAGACCATAAAAAGATGTAATGTAAAATAGACCATAAAAAGATGTAGATGTAAAATAGACCATAAAAAGATGAATGTGTAAAAAATATGCCAAAAAAGATGTATATGTAAAATAGACCATAAAAAGATATATGTGTAAAGAGACCATAAAAGATGTGTATGTAAAATAGACCTTAAAAATATGTATATGTGAAAGAGACCATTAAAAGATTTCTATGTAAAATAGACTATAAAAAGATGTGTATCTAAAAGAGACCATAAAAATATGTATATGTAAATAGACCATAAAAAAATAGATGTAAAAAAGGCCATAAAAAGATCTATACGTAAAATAGATCATAAAAAGATGTATATATAAAAGTGGCCATAAAAATATGTATTCATAAAAAAAGATCATAAAAAGATGCATATGTAAAATAGACTATAAAATAATGTATAAGTAAATTAGGCCATAAAAAGATGTATACAGTATGTAAAAGAGACTATAAAAAGATGTAGATGTAAAATAGACCATTAAAAGATGAATGTGTAAAGGAGGCCATAAACCTATTTACAGTATATTTAAAAGAAGCTAGACAAAGATGTATATTGAAAAGAGAGTGTAAAAAGATGTATATGTAAAACATACCATAAAAGATTTTTATGTAATATAGACCATAAAAAGATACAGTTGCAATCAGAATTATTGAACCCCCTTTGAATTATTTTTTCTTTTTTAAATATTTCCCAAATGATGTTTAACAGAACAAGGAAATTTTCAAAGTATGTCTGATAATATTTTTTCTTCTGGAGAAAGTCTTATTTGTTTTATTTCAGCTAGAATAAAAGCAGTTTTTAATTTTTTAAAACTCATTTTAAAGTCAAAATTATTAGCCCCTTTAAGCTATATATTTTTTCAATAGTCTACAGAACAAACCATCATTATACAATAACTTGCCTAATTACCCTAACCTGCCTAGTTAACCTAATTAACCTAGTTAAGCCTTTAAATGTCACTTTAAGCTGTATAGAAGTGTCTTGAAGAATATCTAGTCAAATATTATTTACTGTCATCATGGCAAAGATAAAATAAATCAGTTATTAGAGATGAGTTATTAAAACTATTATGATTAGAAATGTGTTGAAAAAAAATTCTCTCCGTTAAACAGAAATTGGGGAAAAAAATAAACAGGGGGGCTAATAAATCAGGGGGTTGAATAATTCTGATTGCAACTGTATATTTGTAAAGAGGCCATAAAAAGATGTAGATGTAGAAGAGACCATAAAAAGATGTATATGTGAAGGAGCCCATGAATAGACGTTTATGTAAAGAAGACCATAAAAAGTGTATATGTAAAAGAAAACATAATTAGATGCATATGTAAAGGAGACCATTAAAGATTACTATTGAACTATGGGACTGTTCTGTAATCAATTTTTGATGTGTTTTTGATGCCAATGTTAGATGTCAATTTAAGGTCATTTTGACATCAAGGTAGTTTACATGCATTTTAGAGACTCAAACTCCAGAATACATTTGTAATTGAATCTTTCAGATGAATAAAACAGTTGTCATATTATAATACCTTTTATGTTGTTATTTTGGTAGTCTAAAGGGCATCAATGTGTAGATGTCAAATGGGCGTCAAGGTTTTGACATCAAATCGATTTGCATTTTTGACATAAATGCAAATTTGATGTTAATTTGAAAATGTAAATGTTTCTGACTTAGCTTGGAGAATTACATCTCTAAGATGACTTCAATTCATTCATACATTTTCTTTTCGGCTTAGTCCCTTTATTAATCAGGGGTCGCCACCGCAGAATGAACCGCCATCTTATTCAGCATATGTTTTACACAGCAGATGTCCTTCTAGCTGTAACCCAACACTGGGAAACACCCATACACTCCTGCATTCACACAGATACACTACAACCAATTTAGCTTATTCAATTCACCTGAGCTGCATGTGTTTGGACTGTGGGGGAAACCGGAGCACCCGGAGGAAACCCACGCCAACACGGGGAGAACATGCAAACTCCACACTGAAATGCCAACTGACCCAGCTAGGGCTCGAACTAGCGACCTTCTTGCTGTGAGGCGATTGTGCTGCCCACTGCACCACCGTGCTGCCCATGATTTAAATAATGTAAATTAATTTCGTGATACCACAGACTCCTAAATATGATCCTGGTGATCCCCATCAATCAACTGTAGTCATTTCAAAACTCGGAAAGAACATTAACAAAAATGCTGGGTTGTTTTAACCTAATGTTGGGTCGAATATGGACAAACCCAGTCGTTGCTTTAAAAAGGGTAATTTAAATGTAATTTAAAAAAATAACACAATAGTTGAGTTGCATTTTTTTTAAATCACTAGTTTTACCCAGTGGTTGGGTTTGTCCATATTTGACCCAAAATTAAGTTGACTTGACACAACCTTTGGGTCAAATATGAACAAGCCCAGCTTTTAAACAGTTCAACCCAAATGACACTGTTTAACGCAATAGTTGGGTTTGTCCATTAGTGACCCAAAATTAAAAAAATGCAGCATTAGCTCACTCTTCATAAAATGCTGGGCTGTTTAAAGGCAACATTGGGTCAAACATGGACAAACCCAACAATATTTCACCCAAAATTGAGTTCTCAGTCAACAACCATCATTTTATTAATGTTTTTGCATTATTTTGTATGGAAATGCAACCTTAACTCAGTTTAAATTTCACTCTAAAAATGCTGGGTTGTTATCACTCAACTTTGGGTCAATATGAACAAAACCCAACTTTTAATCAATTCAATTTAAATGAGGTGACGCAGTGGCGCAGTAGGTAGTGCTGTCGCCTCACAGCAAGAAGGTCGCTGGTTTGAGCCTCAGCTGGGTCAGTTGCCGTTTCTGTGTGGAGTTTGCATGTTCACCCTGCGTTCGCGTGGGTTTCCTCCGGGTGCTCAGGTTTCCTCCACAGTCCAAAGACATGCGGTACAGGTGAATTGGGTAGGCTAAATTGTCCGTAGTGTATGAGTGTGAATGAGTGTGTATGGATGTTTCCCAGAGATGGGTTGCAGCTGGAAGGGCATCCACTGCGTAAAATATATGCTGGATAAGTTGGCGGTTCATTCCGCTGTGATGACCCCGGATTAATAAAGGGACTAAGCCGAAAAGAAAATAAATGAATTTAAATGACACTTTTTAACGCAAGGGTTAAGTTTGTCTATATTTGACCCAAAACTGAGTTGAAACAACTTATACGTTTTCCAAAGGGCAGCTTTAACAAACATTACATCCACAATGCACATAAATTGCCGTAGAAAATAATTTTTTTATCATTATGCATGGAAACACAGCATTAACTCACTCCAAATATTTTGGGTTGTTGTAACCCATTCATTCATTCATTCATTTTCTTGTCGGCTTTGTCCCTTGCGGGGTCGCCACAGCGGAATGAACCGCCAACTTATCCAGCACGATTTTACGCAGCGGATGCCCTTCCAGCCGCAACCCATCTCTGGGAACTTCCACACACACATTCACACTCATACACTACGGACAATTTAGCTTACCCAATTCACCTGTACTGCATGTCTTTGGACTGTGGGGGAAACCGGAGCACCCGGAGGAAACCCACGCGAACCCAGGGAGAACATGCAAACTCCACACAGAAACGCCAACTGACCCAGCCCAGCCGAGGTTCGAACCTGCGACCCAGCGACGTTCTTGCTGTGAGGCAACAGCACTACCTACTGCGCCACTGGGTTGCCCTGTTGTAACCCAATGTTGGGTCAAATATAGACAACCCCAACTTTTAATAAATTTAATCCCAATGACACTTTTTAACCTAACGGTGGGGTTTGTCCATATTTGACCCAAAATTGAGTTGAAAGAACCGATCATTTTTAAAGTACAGTTACAGTATGACACACATTACTGTACATCTATCACACACATGATTTGCATGAAAAAATCAGTTATGTTTAGTTTTTATTTGTGAAAAATGCATGAGAATGCAGCATGAACTTACTCTTCAAAAAATTCTGGGCTGTTTAAACCCAATGTTGGACCTAATATGGACAAACCCAACGCTTGGGTTGGGTTTACTAGTCCCAAAATTGGGTTGAAACAACTTATCCTTCTTTTTTTCAAGGGCAGTTTTTTAATCATTATGCATGGAAATGCAGCATTAACTCCATATTTGACCCAAAATTGAGCTGAAACAACTAATAATTTTTCCAAGGGCAGCTTTAACAAACATTACATCCACAATCCGCATGAACTGCGTAGAAAATTCAGCATTTTTGATCATTGTGCGCTAAATGTGCTTTGTTGTTGTAACCCAACACTGAGTCAAATATAGACAACCCTGACTTTTAATCAATTACATTCTAATGACCCTTTTTTAACCTAACAGCTGGGTTTGTCCATATTTGACCCAAAATTGAGTTGAAACAATCAATCATATTGTTTAAAGTGCAGTTATGACACGCATTACTCTACATCTACCACACACATGATTTGCATAGAACATTCTGTTTTGTTTCTATTTCTGAAAAATGCATGAAATTGCAGCATTAACTCACTCTTCAAAAAATGCTGGGCTGTTTAAACCCAACATTGGGTCAAATATGGACAAACCCAACAATTGTGTTGGGTTTACTTGACCCAAAATTGAGTTCTCAGTCAACAACCTATCCTTTTATCAATGGCGTTTTTATCATTATGTATGGAAACGCAGCCTTAACTCAGTTTATATTTCACTCTAAAAATGCTGGGTTGTTTTCACTCAACTTTGTGTCAGACATGAACAAAACTAAACTTTTAATAAATTTAAATGACACTTTTTAACTCAATGGTTAAGTTTGTCCATATTTGACCCAAAATTGAGCCTGAACTTCAAAAAATATTGGGCTGTTTAAACCCAACATTGGGTCAAATACGGACATATTATTATTATTATTATTATTATTATTATTATTATTATTATTATTATTATTACATATTATTATTTGATCCAAAATTGAGTTATAACAACCTATTATTTTAAAGGGCAGTTTTTTAAATCATTATGCATGAAAATGCAACATTGGACAAACCCAACTCCATACGCAAGCATTAACTCCATATTTGACCCAAAATTGAGTTAAAACAACGTATAATTTTTCCAAGGGCAATTTTAACAAACATTACATCCACAATCCACATAAATTCCATAGAAAAATCAGCATTTTGTATCATTATGCATGGAAACCCAACGTTAACTCTAAATATGTTGGGTTGTTGTCACCCAATTTTGGGCCAAATTTTAGAAAAACACAACTTTAAATCAATTAAATTTAAATAAGACTTTTTAAACAATGGTTGGTTGTCCATACTTGACCCAAAATTGAGTTGAAACAATCAATCATATTGTTTAAAGTGCAGTTATGACACACATTATTGTACATCTACACACATGATTTGCATAGAAAATTCTGTTTTGTTTTGTTTCTATTTCTGAAAAATGCATGGAAATGCAGCACTCTTCAAAAAAACCTGGGCTGTTTAAACCCAACATTGGGTCAAATATTGACAAACCCAACAACTGGGTTGGGTTTCTAGATCCAAAATTAAGTTGAAACAACTAATAATTTTTCTATTGGGCAGTTTTAACAAACATTACATTCCACAATCCACATTAATTGCGTAAAAAAATCAGCATTGTGTATAAATATGCATGCAAACGCAGCATTAACTCTAAATATGCTTGGTGGTTGTAATCCAATTCTGGGCCAAATTTGAACAAACCCAACTTTTAATCAATTCAAGATGGGTTTGTCCATATTTGACCCAAAATTGAGTTAAAACAACCAATCATATTGTTTAAAGTGCAGATATAGCACACATTACTGTACATCACACACATGATCTGCATGAAAATTACGTTTGTTTTGTTTTTATTTGTGAAAAATGCATGAACATTTAACATTAACTCACTCTTTAAAAAATACTGGGCTGTTTAAACCCAACATTGGGTCCAATATTGACAAACCCAACAACTGGGTTGGGTTTATTTGACCCAAAATTGAGTTCTCAGTCAACAAACTATCATTTTTACAATATTTTTTATCATTATGCATATATAACTCAGTTTATATTTCACAAATATGCTGGGTTGTTAGAAACAAACTTTGTTTTAAACATAACCAAACTTTTAATCAATTCAATTTAAATCACACTTTTTAACCCAATGGTTAAATTTGTCCATATGTGACCCAAAATAATCCAACAATTAGGTTGGATTTGTTTGACCCAAAAATGAGTTGAAATAACTAATAATTTTTCCAAGGGCAGTTTTAGCAAACATTACATTCACAATCCACATAAAAGTGTGTAGAAAAATCAGCATTTTTTAATCATTACGAGTGGAAACACAACATTAACTCACTTTAAATTAGCTTTTTTGTTGTAACCCAACATTAAGTCAAATATAGACAACCCCAACTTTTAATCAGTTTAATCCTGACACTTTTTAACCCAGTGGCTGGGTTTGTCCATATTTGACGCACCGTGGATGTTCAAAAGCATGTGTGAAACCCAAGAGAGCGAGTTACATTTCCTCTGCTGAGTTTCCTCTGTGGTGCAGCTCTGAGTTTAAACACAAACAGCATCTCTGCGCTCTCTATACAGCACAACTTGGAGCTTCACTCCATCATTCCTGCCCTTTAGACACACACTCACCTGTGCTCGAGCATCTGGACTCCACAGATCCGCAGTTTGGCTGAACGTTTTCCTCCGCAGACCAATCAGAGAGTGCTGGGCTGCTGCTGCCAACACTTCTCATGCAACTCTACGAGCGGACGCATGCAAACGAATGTGACCACATGCATTTCCTCACACAGCGTCTGTGAAAAAAACACAGAGACGAGCTCCACTTATGAACTCAGAACACAGAAACAGGAACTGTGTGACTAATTTGAAGAAAATAGATCTGACACCTCACGTCGGCCTTCAGTTTGAACACTTTACTGCAAATTTGTGCCCCAATATTAAAGTGGCATTATTTACTATGTGACTGCACTTCAGGGTTCCACACAAGTCATTCATATTGTCCTAACACAAATCGATTAACTTTAACAAATTTAAGTGCATTGAACATAAAAAATTAAGTTGTTTAGCTCATTTTACATACTTTGTACAAACAACAACAACAAAAAGTTGTTTGAGTGATGTACACGGTAAAACATGCAGAGTTCCTCACATTTCATTCATTTGAAAAGATGTTCTGACAGTTATATTAGATGTTTCACGGAGCCGTCTAGAAGTAAGTGCTGCTCGCTCATATCGAAACCAGAAGTTCCCCACACAATTCATTCATGTTGTCCCAACACATATCCCTTACGTTAACGTAACTTATGTAAGTAGATTGAACATTTAAGTTTCCCCCAAAAATCTCCAGAATTGTATTGAAACAAATCTTTTTGAGTATTATATATATATATATATATATATATATATATATATATATATATATATATATATATATACTGTAACCTGGTTTATGTTTCCGTAACATATATAATATATATGTGCTAGCATTAGTGTTAGAACTTTAAAACACTTGTATGTAATGCCATAAAGTAATGAAATACGGTATTTAACCATAAAAATTAGACATTTATTTTAAGGTTTCTATTGTTTTTTAATGGTACAGTTCTGGAAACCACAGCGGCTGTTTTTTACAGTATTTTTTTGTATTTTTTTAGTGAAAAAAAACCTGTAAAAATGCTACAGTAAAACTGGTTAACTGGGCATTTCCTTAATATATATGATGTGTAGTGTTAATACTTTAAAACACTGGTGTGTAATACTATAAATGAATGAAATACGGTAGTTTACAGCAAAATTTTGAAAATTATTTTACAGTTTCTACTGTATTTTTATGGGTAAAGTTCTGTAAACCGCAGCTGCTGTTTTTTACTGAAAATGTGTTGTATTTTTTCAATGGTTAAAAAAACTAAAAATTCTACGGTAAAAATCTGTAACCTGGTTAATGGTGAGTTTTATTAACCTTTATGATGTGTAGTGTTAGTTTTGTAAAACACTTGTGTGTAAATGAATAAAATACGGTAGTTTATCGTAAAATTTAGAAAGTTATTTTATGGTTTGTGTCGTATTTTTAATGGTACAGTTCTGGAAACCACAGATGCTGTTTTTTTTACAATATTTTTTTGTATTTTTTAGCATTGTACATTCACTGTAAAAACTTACTGTAATTTCAGTGATAAAAACTGTAAAAATGCTACAGTAAAACTGGTTAACAGGGCATTTCCTTAATATATATGATGTGTAGTGTTAATACTTTAAAACACTGGACTGTAATACTATAAATGAATGAAATACGGTAGTTTACAGCAAAATTTAGAAAGTTATTTTACGGTTTGTAATGTATTTTTAATAGTACAGTTCTGGAAACCACAGCTGCTGTTTTTTACTGGAAATTTCCTGCATTTTTAAACAGTGTACTGTACTTTTTCTACAACTATTTATAATACACCACAGTTTACTGTAGTAAAAATGTAAATATTTTACTGTATTTATTACAGTTTGTTGGGTCACTATAGTGTACACGAATGCTTAATGTATCCATCTATCCGTCCATACATTCATCTGTCCATCCATCCATCCATCCATCCATCCATTTGCCCATCCATCCATCCATCCATCCATCCATTCATTTACCCATCCATCCATCCATGCACCTTTCCAACTTTTCACCCAACCATCCATTCATTCACCCATCCATCCATCCATCCATCCATCCATTCATCCATCCATCCATCCATCCATCTATCATCCATCTATCCATACGTCCACCCATCCATCCATCCATCTGCCCATCCATCCTTCCATCCATCTGCCCATCCATCGTCCATCCATTTGCCCATCCATCCATCCATCCATCCATCCATCTATCATCCATCAATCCATCCGTCCACCCATCCATCCATCCATCCATCCATCTGCCCATCCATCCATCCATCCATCCATCCATCCATCCATCCATCCATCCATCCATCCATCTGCCCATCCATCCGTCCATCCATTTGCCCATCCATCCATCCATCCATCCATCCATCCATCCATCCGTCCATGCACCCTTCCAACTTTTCACCCAACCATCCATTCATTCACCCATCCATCCATCCATCCGTCCATGCACCCTTCCAACTTTTCACCCAACCATCCATTCATTCACCCATCCATCCATTCATCTGTCCATCCATCCATCCATACATCCATCTATCCATCCATCTGTCCATCCATCTATTCATCTATCAGTTCCTCCATCCATCCATCCATCCATCTATCCATGCACCCTTCCAACTTTTCACCCAACCATCCATCCATCCATCCATCTGGGAATTATCAGCTATGCTCTTCCAAGTGTTTACTTTTTGTAATACAGTTTGTCCAGAGATGGGAAAACTGCATTTTTTAAAAAAATAATAATTAATAACTTGCAAAAAGATTTAAAACTAAATAATATTGTGTCTTTGGGTGCATTAAAAGGATTGTAAAGACGGTGGTATTAAAAGCATGCCATTGTTTCATTGAGAGGACTGATGAAAAGTTGTTATGTGGTGTATTTTAAAATAGTTTTACTGTATAGCTGTTATCGTGACCAGGTCTCTCTTGAGAAATGTAAAATCTCAATGAGACTACCTGCTTAAATAATGGTAAAATAAAAATAAAATAGGGGTGACACGCTGGCTCAGTGGTAAGCACTGTTGCCTCACAGCAAGAAGGTCGCTTTGCCCCACAGTCCAAACACATGCGCTATAGGGGAATTGAATAAACTAAATTGGTCGTGGTGTATGAGTGTGTGTGTGAATGTGAGTGTATAGGTGGTTCCTAGTACTGGGTTTGTAGCTGGAAGGGCATCCACTGCATAAAATATGTGCTGGAATAGTTGGTGGTTCATTCTGCTGTGGTGACCTCTGATGTATAAAGGGACTAAGCCGAATGAAAATGAATGAGGGAAATAAAATCCTCAATGTCAGTGCTGTCCTGCAGGGGCAGCAGAGAAAGAGAGAGAGAAAGAGGGGGAGAGAGAGAGAGAGAGAGAGAGAGAGAGAGAGAGAGAGAGAGAGAGAGAGAGAGAGAGAGAGAGAGAGAGACTGTCACATTTTACTAACACTGTTGCCAACATGTTACTAAAATGGTTTATGATGTGCGCAGTATGCAAATCTCTCTGCATGTAAACTATCCTTCATTTTGAGTGTGATGATTGAACAGGAAATAAATATATTGCAAGCTGCACACTATATGAAATGCTTTGTTAAGATATTAAAAACAGTACGTAGTGTATTTTATGCACTTAAAAATACATATATACAATCTTTAAATGCTAATAAAAGTTAAAAGTAAGTTAAAATGAGTTATAAATAGTTTAAAAAGTAGCTGAATAAGTTAAAAGCAGCTTTAGGATTATAAATAAATGAATACAAGCATAAATAAATGAAAAGTGCATATATTTTAGTGTTATATCAAATAGAAAAAGCTGTTTAAACAATTGCTTTTGCTCATAAATTCTTTGTAAATTCCACAATTAAAGGGGTAGTTCACCCAAAACTAAAATGTACTTGTTTACATGTGGTTATAAACCTTAATGAGTTTCTTTCTATTGTTGAACACTAAAGAACAAGCAAAAAAATCTGCCAATTGGGTAAGCTAAATAATCTAATGTTAAAAGGAGAAACAAGGTTATTTTGCTTGTTTTAAGGAAAAACTCACCTAATTTTGGCACATTATTTCTGAAAACAAGACAATATGTTTTGCTTGCCTAGAAAATTCTGCTTGATTTAAGAATTTTTAGATATTTGGACTAGAAACAAGACAAAAAAATCTAAGTAAGAAAATCATTTTTTTTGCAGTGCATTTACTGTCATCACGGCAAAGATAAAATAAATCTTGAAATTTTCACCAGATGTTGGTAACAACCAGAGAAATCCATATATGCAAAGAAAGCACATCTAATTAGTTTACAAAAAGTTATGCATCATAAAATGAAATGACGCAAGGAAAAAGTATTGAACACATGAAGAAAGGGAGGAGTAGAAAGACATGGAAAGCCCAGACGGCAGCTGAAATCTCTCAGTAGTTCTTCAGCAACCCTCTGCTCTTCCTCAGTGTAAATGAATATCAGCTGCTTCAGTCCAACATCTACATTAGCAGGAGGATGAAGATGAAACCAGGGTGGACATTTCAGCAGAACGATGATCCAAAACACAGCCGAGGAGACTCTCAATTCCACCTAATTCCATGTCAACAGCTCCTTTAGAAATATTATTCCCAGGACAAATAGCTTGACGTGTTCAATACTTATTTCCCCCACTGTATATACAAATGTAACCCTTACAGTGTGGACAGTGCGTGCATAAAGCGGGTTTTGCATTCTGACTAGCCTTTTCGGTGTGTAAGAATAGATTAAGGAAGTGTATCTATGAGAAGAGACAGGAGGTAAAAGGAGAATGGAGACAAATGTGGAGCATGTAAACAATGGCCTGACAGAACGCCATATAACCTGTGCCAGCCAATCAGCATGCAGCACCCGTCACCAGGGAGAAAACCAAAAACAATGTGCGTGTGTGTGTGTGTGTGTGTGTGGACTGGTTTACAAGGATATTTCTATAATGACATTGGTATGACCTAGATATTACAATTTTGATGTGTTTAATGAGGACGTGCCCTGTGTCCCTATAATACAACATGTTTAAAAATCATATGGGCGTCACGGTGGCGCAGTGGGTAGCATGATCACCTCACAGCAAGAAGGTACCTGGTTCAAGCCCCGGCATTTCTGTGTGGAGTTTGCATGTATTCCCTGGGTTCGTATGGGTTTCCTCCGGGTGCTCCGGTTTCCCCCACAGTCCAAAGACAAGTGGTATAGATGAATTGGGTAAGCTAAGTTGTCGGTAGTGTATGTGCGTATGTCCTGTTCCTCCAGGTTGGGATTTGAGCGTTGGGCTTAACATTTGTCTCTGAAAATCCGGGAAGCGGGGGGTGGGGGGTGTGCATGGGTGTTCGAGGAGAAGGATGTGTCTGTGTCCTATACTTTACAGAGGCTGGAAAAAGGGGGCGGGAGTGCACCCTACTCTTAAGAACCACCAGTAGGGTGCAGCTAAATATCAACTTTGATATAAATAGCCATGGGAGTATGTTTGTTGATGTACTTCCAACTGAGCCGGAATATTGATTAGGGGCTGGGGCTTTCTTTTTGCGCATCATTCCCTCATGGCAAACTAACGGTATAAGGGGCGTGGCTAAGAATATTGTGTTTAAAGTATTAAAGAATCATCAGAGAACGAGCCAATCCAAACACACAAGCAGATGCTCAGATTTTGATTGAAGATTACCAAAACAAAACAAATAAAAATCAGTGTATTTACCCGCAGAGATGAATTCACCTAAAGAATAACAATGTGCGCTAGCAAAATTCATTCATTCAATCATTTTCTTTTCGGCTTAGTCCCTTTATTAATCCTGGGTCGCCACAGCGGAATGAACCGCCAACTTATCCAGCATGTTTTTTACGCAGCGGATGCCCTTCCAGCCGTAACCCATTTTCTGGGAAAGATCCACACACACTCATTCACACTCATACACTACGGACAATTTAGCCTATCCAATTCACCTGTACCGCATGTCTTTGGACTGTGGGGGAAACCGGAGCACCCGGAGGAAACGCACGCGAATGCAGGGAGAACATGCAAACGAGGTCGAGGCTCGAACCAGCGACCTTCTTGCTGTGAGGCGACAGCACTACCTACTGCGCCACTGCGTCACCCGTTAGCAAAATTCATTCATTCATTTTCCTTCGGCTTAGTCCCTTTATTCATCAGAGGTCGCCACAGCGGAATGAACTGCCAACTTATCCAGCATACAGTATGTTTTACACAGCGGATGCCCTTCCACCTGCAACCCAGTACTGGGAAACATCCATACACCCTCATACGGCCAATTTAGTTTCTCCAACTCCCCTATAGCGCATGTGTTTGGACTGTGCGGGAAACCGGAGCACCCAGAGGAAACCCACATGAACATGGAGAGAACATGCAAACTCCACACAGAAATGCCAACTGACCTAGCCAGGACTCCTTCTTGCTGTGAGGCGACAGAGCTAACCACTGAGTCATCGTGTCGCCCCGTGCTAGCAAAATGAACATTGTAAATTTAGATTTCACACGGACTTTTAAATATTTTTTCTTCTTTATGCAGATATTAAGCGACCGTTCCATAATTCCAGCATTATGGGAAAGTTACTTTTGGATATCCTGAAACAAGTAGAAATTGTGTAAATACCAAATGCAAGCTGAATGGCTATGAAGTGGCTATGGCTATTAGCATTTGAGGAGACAAAAAAATAAAAGTACAAATGTTTTTATTCTTATATTCAGAGAACATTACTTACAAACAACAACAAAAACTGATAACTTAGAACGAATGCTAGCGGAAAATGTTTGTTCATAACTTTTAGAGAAGCTTGCAAAGGCCGTGTCCAGAAAGATGATGTAAGATTTCCGAGTCTTCTGAGCACTCTATTGTGCCATTACGTGATCAAATATCTTTCTGTAGACACACAACATACAAATCAGCAAATAATTAATTGAAGATCACCAAATTCCCTAAATTTCCATTTTATTTCTCTCATATCTGCACTCCTCTGTGTAAAACTATCTAGACACTTTATCTTGTGGTAATTTTGGTATATTTAATAGCTAGTAAATAAATACTGCGCAGTCAGAGCACAAAAACGGGAAGTGCAGCCCAGGTTTGAGCACTGTCTGCCCTCTGGTGGTGGAGAGGTGACATGACAAGCTCAGAGTCTCACTGTCACTGATACACCTCGCATATCATCAGCTGATATGAATGTGAGTTACAGAACGATGCAGATTTAGAAATGATAAGAATTTAATTTATTTTCACTGTGACTGCAGGCTTTTCATGATACACATTCACACATAGAATCACAACACACAGACCTTTCTAACGTAATACACGTTACATGGTTGGATGGAAGGATGGACAGACAGATTTATGCATAAATGGACAGACGATTGAATGGATGGATGGACAAACAGATAAGCCGATGCCCGATGGATAAATGGACGGACAGACAGTTGAATGGATGGATGGAAAGATGGATGGAGAGGTGATTGGATGGGTGGTTGGGTGGTAGGTTGGATGGAT
This sequence comes from Danio kyathit, assembly GCA_903798195.1. Taxonomy (NCBI): domain Eukaryota; kingdom Metazoa; phylum Chordata; class Actinopteri; order Cypriniformes; family Danionidae; genus Danio; species Danio kyathit. The sequence goes on along the minus strand of LR812527.1, from coordinate 3,406,267 downwards.
GAATGGATCGATAGACAGTTGAATGGATGGATGGACAGATGGTTGGGTGGTTGGATGGATGGTTGGATGAATAGATGGATAGATGAATGAATGGATTGATGGATGGATGGATAATTGGGTGGTTGGATGGTTGAATGAATAGATGGAGAGATGAATGAGGGCAGACGGATGGAATGAATGTATGGATGAATCGATGGACAACAGGTGGACAGATGGATGAATGTACAGACAGATGGTTGAATGGATGGATGAATAGATGGATGGATGGGCAGACAGTTGGATGGATGGTTGGGTTGTTGGATGGATTGATGGATTAATGGATGGATGGATGGATGAATGGATGAATGGATGGATGGATAGATAGATGAATGGATGGATGTTTGGATGAAAAGATGGATAGATGGATGGATGGACAGATGGTTGAATGGATGGATGAATAGATGGATGGATGGGCAGACAGTTGGATGGATGTTTGGGTTGTTGGATGGATTGATGGATGGATGGATGGATAAATGGATAGATGTTTGAATGGAAAGATGGATAGATGGATAGATGGATGGATAGATGGATGGATGGACAAACGGATGAACAAACAGATGGGCCAAAGGATGAATGAATGGACAGACAGTTGAATGGATGGATGACCAGACAGTTGGATGGATGATTGGGTGATTGGATAGATAAATGGAGGGATAGATTGATGGATGGATGGATGGATGGATGGTTGGGTGGTTGGATGGATGGTTGAATGGTTGGATGAATGGAAGGTTGGATGGATGGATGGATGGATGGATGATGGATGGATAGATGGTTGGGTGGTTGACTGGATGAATGGATGGATGGATGGATGGATGGATGGATAGATGGTTGCGTTGTTGAATGGATGGATGGACAGATGGTTGGATGAGTGGTTGGATGGATGGATGGATGGATGGATGGATGGATAGATGGTTGGGTGGTTGGATGGATGAATGGATGGATGGATGGATGGATGGATAGATGGTTGCGTTGTTGAATGGATGGATGGACAGATGGTTGGATGAGTGGTTGGATGGATGGATGGATGGATGGATAGAGAGTTGGACAAACAGACAGATGGATGAATGGATGGATGGATGGATGGATGGATGGATGGATGGATAGACAAACAGATGGACAAACAGATGGGCCAATGGATGAATGGACGGACAGACAGTTGAATGTATGGATGGATGGACAGACAGTTGGATGGATGATTGGGTGGTTGGGTGGATGAATGGAGGGATAGATTGTTGGATGGATGTATAGTTGGGTGGTTGGATGGATGGATGGATGGATGGATGGATGGATCGATGGATCGATGGTTGGATAGTAGGATGGATGAATGGATGGTTGGGTGCATGGATGAATGGATGGATTGTTGGATGGATAGATGGTTGGGTGGTTGGATGGTTGGGTGGGTATGTGGATGGGTGGATGGATGGATGGATGGATGGATGGATGGATGGATGGATTGTTGGATGGATAGATGGTTGGGTGGTTAGATGGATGGGTGGTTGGATGGTTGGGTGGGTGGGTATGTGGATGGATGGATGGATGGATGGATATATGGATGGATGGTTGGTGGGATGGATGAACAGATGGACAGTTGGATAGATGGACGGATGGATGAACAGTGAGACAGATATATGGATAGTTGGACAGATGGATGAACATGAATGGATGATTGATTGATTCACAGATTTTTGCAGTAGCTTTGCACCATTGGCAATATCCAATTTAACACTGAGGAAAAACAGATAGAAGCATGGTATTTTCCTGACTCTCTCAATCTTTGTCATTCCTTTAGTGGCTGATCTGAGAGCAGTGCTCTGTGGACACAGTCTGTTTTTGATACCAACAACATGCCAGCTGCTACCAGTCATGCAGATGAAGCGGTCAGACACAGCAGTCATGCCGCTGATAATGTTCCCATTCACTGTATACTCCTCTCTCCGTTTAATACGTTTCACATTTTAAATCTTCTAGATTAATTCTCAATCATTATTAAAATATGAGTTGAAAGATAATGATCACGGTCAAGCAAATGTTTTTTATTTGTATAGATGAGGTTATAAAACGTTTTTTTAGATTGCTGTACTTCGTTGTATACAGCACTCATGTGGTGTAAATAGAGTAAAACTAAAACAAAAAAGCTTTCAGGTGGCATTTAATGCAGCAACGCGAATTTAGCTTAAGCTTCCAAGGTGGACGAGTGCAGGTCAGATGTTTGTATATAATAATAATCTCTCTGTGATTTAAGGAAATGTGTATAAATTGATGTGTTGATTGAGTGCTCATGAAGTGATGCTCAGTACTGCTCTTGGTATTGGAAGTGCTCTTTGGATGTTTTTTAAATAGTGCTATGGTATATGAACATTCATTGATGTATTGTTTTTCGTTGAGTTGCTTTTGTGGATATGGACCTGAGTCTGGAATAAAGGAATGAAATGAATTACCGCCAGATCCTTTCTCCCCTTCACTGAAGCTGAAGTCTGATTGGTCACTTTCCCTAAAGCCCAGCCGGCAGGCAGAATCCAGACACATCATCTGTCCTTGAGTGTAATTGAGCGAGCGATGTGCTCCAGGAGAGCTTTTCACCGTATGACGCCGCTTGTGTTCCTCCACTCCAGACAGACTGGCTTTCATCTGTGCCTTGGTGAAAGGGATTTTCTGCTGGCTACATCAATACACCAGTAGGTGGCAAAAAGAAAAAGTTTTTTTGAGAAGGTTATTGATTCATCATCATACAGATCAACTAGCGAGCCATTGACCTACACCCAACCAATAGTGTTTTCACAAGGAGACATACAATAAAACTGCACTGCAATCACAGATTTACCTTGATTTTACATTACTTTTGTGGGAGTGTGCTTCACTGGACTCGAACCTGAGCTCTCTGCAGCACAAACACGACATCGTGCAAAGTGAGCTCTGAGAAAATGGACCATTCCAGAAAAGTGTCCATATAGAGAAATACAGTAGGTGACGCAAACATTCATCACAAACAACACTGTTAAGTTATTTTGTGCAGTGGTGTAAAGTACATGAGTAAATGGACTTCGTTACTTTACTTAAGTATTTTTTTGGCTACTTTGTACTTGTACTGAGTATCAAAAATATAAGCAACTTTTACTCTTTACTTGACTACATTTTTGATTGAATATATGTACTCTTTACTCCACTACATTTGAACACATGCTTACCGTTACTCATTACATTGTGATTGTGCGCGACAAGTCGGCATCTTTATCTACCACAGCTAATTTGTTGGGCGGATGAGGCGATATCGCCATCTGCAGGGTGCTGAAGGTACTGTATGCTATTTATGAGCTAAATCATGTGAACGTGAATTAGCAGCTTGCCTAATACCAGTGCTGCGTCCCAATTCGCATACTTATACTACGACCAAAAAGTATGTACTTTTTTTGTGGACGAAAAATATATACTTTTGAGTGTGTAACAGACAAGTATGCAAGCTTTGGGACATACTACTTCCTCGTTACACAGATCGTTGTGTTGCTTAGTTAGAGCCCTGTCAATCATCCACATTTCTGTTGTATTTAATATCCTACCTTATTGGAGAAGCAGCAGCAGGATAATCTCCCATTCACGAGTCTTTCATGCAGAGAAATCTCCTCAGGTCTTTGGGTAATTCTGCATTCAGACGGTAATGTCCAAACACGTCTTTATATAAGTTCAGTATTGTTGTTGCAGATGAAATATAACACAGACAACGCTATTTAAATATTCTACAGTGGGCTAGATATTAACTAACAGTCATACAAACATCTTCACCGAAGCCTCTCTGCTTGACGGTTGGTCTCGCGCGTCCATCATGTTTGTAGTTTGTTTACACTTTTCACCCGCGTTTTGTAGTTCTAATCGAATTCACGTCCAACGCGCAATGTACTGTGGGCAATATCAGCGGTTAGAGTATGGACGCTTCTACACTTAAAATTTTGACCGGAAATAGTAAACCATCCGGGAGTTTTTGGCATACTCTTTTCAACATACTACGATTTGGGACATACTAATTCTACTTTCACATACTATTTAGGACGGATAGTATGCGGATTGGGACGCAGCACAGGTGTTTAATTAGCGACATGGCTGCAGCCAGTGATGAAGCCGAAGCTTGAATTTATATGTAGTTTACTAAGTTGAAAAATAACAGCGCTCCACTTTGTTTAATTTTAATACAGAAAAAACATAATTAATCAATTGAAAAACTACTCAAAATAAAAATATTGCCCCCCTCTGAAACTGAGAGATAAATCACATCAAAGTCCGCTCTGATTTTTTTTACTACGTTTTACTACTTTTTTTTCTTTTGATAAATTGTTTGTGCCTTTTTTGAACATTTGAGTTTGACTGAGACTTTTTGTTCTATTTTTTAAATATATTTTGTTCTGCCATTTTGAAACATTAAGGTGTTAAATTTAATTTATATATTAGGAAAATAAACCTTTCTTGGTGTTCTTTGAGCCTACATTCAGTATGAGTAAAATACTTAAGTTCTTTTAAAATCGGATACTTTAATACTTTTACTCAAGTCTTATTGGAATTGGTGACTTGTAACTTGTAATGGAGTCATTTTTACAGTAAGGTATCTGTACTTTTACTCAAGTATGGTTTTCAGGTACTCTTTACACCTCTGATTTTGTGGTGTTTATTTTGGTGTTGTGCAAAGAACTGCATGAAAAATAATTCTGTTTCTTGATATGTCTGTAGGTATCATTAGTGTGATAATATGGTTTAACCAAAGACTATAAAATACACAAGACATGACACTCGTATAGTTTTGAACGGACAGAAGTGGCGAACTTTTTTTGGCGAATAAAGCCCCGCCTTCTAGTACAGGAGCCAATCAGCAATTGCTATAGGCTGAGGATTCTCCGGAGGATTGGCTGGGACCAGACGTGAGTTTCTGCAGATTTTGTGTGATTCAAACATTTAGAAATGAATCTAAAGAGATGGCTGTTGTTTAATCTTATTGTTGATTACTAATATGAAATTCAATCGCAAGCTTGGAAAGCAATTTTGGAGAATTTGATGTTTCCCCATTTGAACAGAATGCCAGAGCATACTGCCTGTGAGGCGTTTCAAAGATGGCCGCCGAGTGAAAGAACTTGCCTTAAAGAGACTTTGGTTTAACCCAGCACCAAGTTCAACCAGAGACCTGAGTTCGATCCCCAGCTCAATCGTTACTCATCAAAACTACTGATCCATTTAGAAGTAAAATAAGTCAGTTTCTTTCTAAGTCATTGAATCATTCACTCAATTGATCTGAGAAAAAACTTCTGATCTATTTAGAAATTAAACAACTCTATTTTTGAGAGTCATTGAATCGTTCACTCAACCGAGTCATCAAAACCACTGATTCATTCTTTCTAAGTCACTGAATTATTCACTCAACTCTTCTGGTTTATATTCACTCTACACATCAGCTCAGCTGACATCATGATATAATATTGCTCAAGTACATTAGTGTTACCAGCATGTTGGTGTGCCATTCTGAAAACTACTTTAACTGGACACCAATTTAACTATCACAAACTAGCACTTGACGCCAAATTCTGACCCTACCATCTGAATGTGGCAGCAGAAATGGAGACTCATCAGACCAGGCAACGTTTCTCCAATCTTCTATTGTCCAGTTTTGGTGAGCCTGTGTGAATTGTAGTTGCAGTTTCCTGTTCTTAGCTGACAGGAGTGGCACTTGGTGTGGTCTTCTGCTGCTGTAGCCCATCCGCCTCAAGGTTGGACGTGTTCAGAGATGCTCTTCTGCAGACCTCGGTTGTAACGAGTGCTTATTTGAGTTACTGTTGCCTTAATATCAGCTGGAACCAGTCTGGCCATTATCCTCTGACCTCTGGCATCAACAAGACATTGTTGAACTGCCGCTTACTGGATATTTTCTCTTCTTCGGACCATTCTCTGCAAACCCTAGAGAAAGTTGTGCATAAAATCCCAGTAGATCGGTAGTTTCTGAAATACTCAGACCAGCCCGTCTGGCACCAACAACCATGCCACATTCAAAGTCACTTAAATCACCTTTCTTCTCCATTCTGATGCTCAGTTTGAACTGCAGCAGATCGTCTTGACCATGTCTACATGCCTAAATGCATTGAGGCCCCGTTTACACTAATGCGTTTTCGTTTTAAAACGCATAAGTTTTGCTACGGTTACGCCATCCGTCCACACTACGCCGGAGTTTTCGAGCCCCAAAAACAGAGCGTTTTGGAAACGCTGGAGAGGTCATTTTCATTCTGAAACGCTGCTGCTCCGTCTCAGTGTGGATGGGGGGAAAACGGAGACATCTGAAAACGGAGGCGTGGCTGCTGAGATTCGCTACATGATTGGGGCTTTTGGGTCATTGCGTATCCTTCCCTTATTTGTCAAGCCCCTATCACATGACTATAACTCTACCGGAAGACAACAGACCAGCCTTCACTGTAAACAACAACATGGACACAGAAATGGGAGCGTTGTTTGCACTATTGTCCGTTTTAGGCGCCATTGTGAAGTTAAACTCTGCCTTTTTTACTACAGCAGCTGCATATATTCGCAAGAGGCAAGCTATTGTTCGAGCACTCGCTAATCGCTCGCGTTCATCGTTCAACCAGCGTTTGTTGACTAACAATAGCCAAATGCTGAGCGAGACACATGCTTCCTGTTTATATTTGAACGCGCATGCCCAGAGTGCGCGAATGGTCACGTGATATACGTTTTTGGTGGAGTAGTGTGGACGGAGATATGTTTAGAAACGCTAGATGAAACGCTAGTGTGAACGCGGATCGTTTTTGATTTAAACGCCGTTTCAAAACGAAAACGCATTAGTGTAAACGGGGCCTGAGTTGCTGCCATGTGATTGGCTGATTAGAAACTTGCGAAACTTAACGAGCAGTTGGACAGGTGTACCTAATAAAGTGGCCGGTGAGTGTAAATATATTGGGTAAAAATTGTTTACTATCCCCAAACATACCCCTGAACCAAACTTTAACCTTTGTATTTATTAAAATCAAAACCAAAAAAAAAGAGCTTTTGTAAGCCGTTATGTTTTGAATGGTTGTGTTTGGCGCACACACACAAACACATCTTAGTCAGGACATTACACTGCCTACTCTGAAACTCAACCCAAATCAATAAATAAAAGCACACTCTGCTCGATTTATACAGATTTTTATTTAAATAAAGACCAGTAAAATCTCCTCACTAGCGGGATGTTTTGATCCTCACATGTCCTCACATGTATAGCTAAACCAGCACACACACACAGACGCACACTTATGCAGGGGTGGAAAATTGTGTGTCCTATTTCATTATCTCACAAAGGTGATTGACTGGATTGATTTAGATTTTCGTTTTTCCACATAGCTGAGTCTGACATCCATTTCAGCGCCGCTCGTCTCCAGTAGATTGAACCCCACTCGCAGACCCCCACACAAGCCCAGCACCACTGTCTGATCATCCCAACACACCAGATCCGGCTTAAATCTATTGCTTTTCCCCCAGCCAAACCCCAAATCTCCCCCACCCCTGCGCCATCTGAAATCCTCCCCCAACCCGTTCACCAGTCGCCCCCTTCACACCAAGCTCCATTCATCTTACTTACACCCGCTCTGTCACATTTGGCACCCTCTGAATTAAGAGAGATCAGTGCTTCACCACCCCGGGCCGCTTGGACTCCAGCCCCCACACGCGTCCCCGACAAATATGAGCACCGTTCGACCTTGACCTCCAGCTGAAGCCCATTCGGAGGAGTCAAACGCACAGGGGCGCAGCGGGGGGAACGGCCAGCCCTTCTCTTAATGTGCTTTTACATTTGATTAGCAGCCTTGTAGAAGCTCGGCTTGAACACGGAGAGCATGCAGAACATCTGTTCGCCGTGCTGAACTCAGATCTGTGTCCTGAGATTAGACTTCACTCTGTGGACATTTCTCAGATCATTTTCATCACTGTTTGCTCTTCTGTCAACATAAACACGCATCGGAGAGCCGCTCTGTCAACATGGAGAGTTTAGAGCTTTGTAAACATGCATGTTAGTGGGTATTAAAGAGTATTTAACTGGGGAACATTTGGACTTATGCAAAATATTATATAACGATTTGTGTTATACAATGAATGCAATGAAGGATTCTCAGAATTTTGTAACTTTATTTATTAATAATAATTATTATTATCCATATATATATATAACACTATTTCATTTTCTTTTTTTTGGCTTAGTCCCTTTATTAATCAGAAGTCGCCACAGTGGAATGAACCGCCAACTTATCCAGCACATTTTACGCAGCGGATGCTCTTCCAGCCGCAACCCACCACTGGGAAACACCCATACACTCTTGCATTCCCACACATACACTACGAACAATTTAGCTTATTAAATTCCCCTATAGCGGGGAAATGCCAACTGACCCAGCCGGGGCTCGAAACAGCGACCTTCTTGCTGTGAGGGGATTGTGCTACCCACTGCGCCACTGTGATGCCTATATAATGCTATTTATTATTATTAAATAATTATAATTAATAATAATAATATTAATAAAGGGTGATGCGGTGGCACAGTGGGTAGTGCTGTCGCCTCACAGCAAGAAGGTCGCTGGTTCGAGCCTCAGCTGGGTCAGTTGCCATTTTTGTGTGGAGTCTGCATGTTCTCCCTGCGTTGGGGTGCTCCGGTTTCCCCCACAAGTCCAAACACATGTGGTTTAGGTTAATTGGGTAGGCTAAATTGTCCGTAGCGTATGCGTGTGAATGAGCATGTATGGGTGTTTCCCAGCGACGGGTTGCGGCTGGAAGGGCATCCGCTGCATAAATCATGTGCTGAATAAGTTGCCGGTTCATTCCACTGTGGCGACCCCAGATTAATAAAGGGACTAAGCCGAAAAGAAAATGAATGAATAATAATAATCAGAATATAAATGACTTTGCCTGACCTTACTTATTAATGGACAAAACATAATGAAAACGGTGTAATAAATTAAATATTACAATAATACAACAACAAAAAAAAAACAATAAGGCATGTATTTATGTTAAAAATGGTATCAATATTTAATAACATTTTAATTTGCCTCTTATAATGCATTTATTGGGTAATTCTCAGAAAGCGGGGCTTTTTATGACACATTTTGTGTCTTTGTGGCTCATGATAGATTAATAAATATAACAAAATATTGTTTTTTATAACTAATAAATAAACATTGAATTAATCAGACTTTAATGTCCCTATATTTTAATGGACAATATCTAAAAGTAAAATGACTTTAAAAATATGGCTTTTGTTGATATTTAAATGTTTTTCTTGTCATAGTATTTTAAAATACAGTATTTTAGTACAGTATTTTACATTGATTTAAAAGCAATCAGGGCAGCGCGGTGACACAGAATGTAGCGCCGTCACCTCACAGCAAGAAGGTCCCTGGCTCGAGCCTCGCAAAGTCCAAAAACATGCGCTATAGGTGAATTGGGTCAGCTAAATTGTCTATAGTGTATGTGTGTGAATGAGAGTGTATGGACGTTTCCCAGTGATGGTTGCAGCTGGAAGGGCATCCGCTGTGTAAAACATATGCTGGATAAGTTGGCGATTCATTCCGCTGTGGCGACCCCTGATTAATAAAGGGATCGTAAGCCGAAAAGAAAATGAATGAATGAATAAAAGCAATTAAAAAGTGCAAATGAATCACCACTTTTGTTATGAATACTAATATCTTAATATTGTTACACTTATACTTTTACATCGATATAATTGCATTATAATATTATTACTAAAAAGTAAATGTAATCTCTTTAAGATTTGAGATAACAACAAACTGGCCAATAACTGTGTAGGTCATTCATTACCCTTATTTATATGGTGGATATAAACAAAATAAATATATTAAAACTTTTCACACCATTTCCTAATATGGCGCTGGATGACGGTTATATTAAAAATCCTATCATTTGCATATTTAGTCAACGAATCATGGAAAGTGTAAATTACCGTCAATCAGCTCGCAGAGAAAAGCCACTTATTTCATGGATCACACACACAAACAAACATAAACACATTTTCCATCAGACTGTAGCCTCATTTATGATTGTGCACGTCATCTGACGCATGCGGGGAGAAATAAAACACGTCACAGCAGCCAAGCGGAAATGGCCTTTTACTCACTCTCGTCTAATGGAGATGGATTACTAATGTACACTATAATTCCCCTCATAAATTATACAGTTTCATCCATTTCATGACTAGCCAGAGACGTGAATCAAATTGTGAGTAAAATCTATTCAGAAAAAAAGGAGACAATCAGCTTAAAAAAATAAAAAGAGAGAAGAAAAGGGTTATGAGCTTTAAAACCCATACATGTAAATATATAATTAAATATATATATGTGATAAACAAGGTCATACATGGGCGCAGTGGGTAGCGCTGTCAAGTGATATTGAATATATTTAATCAACAAATATGGATACAGTAAACGTAAAAACATCTTTATCAAGGTTTGTCAAGCTTCATGCAATTGTCCCAATGCACCTCTGATGGCTATTCCATGCTTACCGGTCACAAAAAAAAAGTAATTGAATGGGATTTGACGACGATTGATGCTCTGCAGCCAACAGAAGAGCCCCAAATATAGGAGACGTCAGACCTGAAACACTGTCATGCGAAACATACAGAAAAGCTCTGATGAGACGAATGAGGAAGTGAAATCAAAACTGACAGCATTTTAGTTCCTGCAGGGAGCAGCCATTCAGCACCATGCAAATCTCCTCTGAAGCTATTTCCATGTACATCCAGCAATTAAAAACTGTCTGTAAATGGACGAGGGGCCGCCGCAGGACCCCTCATGTCTGTGTTCATCAGGCTGATTGAGATGGACCCGCAGGCTCAAAGCTCTTCAGATCATCCCTCACTCCACATATTACACACATCATCTGCTGACCACTGATAAAAAAAATTATATATATAGACTGCTGCACTACACTGTTAATGATTTTTGTAAATTACAGTATTAAGCAGTAATATGAACTGTATTTTACCGTAGGACAGTTATGCAGTATGTTATCGTATTTTAAAGTTGCATTGTGAAAATTGCTGTATATTTTACAGTAAAGATATACAGTACTGTAAATGCATATACAGCAAGATAAATGGTGCTGTAAATGTAAATACAGTATTTCTGCTGTAATCGATTTACAGTAAGTTACTGGTGGACTGCTGCTGTACAACTATACTGGTAATGATTTTTGTAAATTACAGTATTAAGCAGTAATAGTAACTGTATAACACAGTATTTAACTGTAATATGAACTGTACTGTAGAACAGTTATAGAGTATCTTACAGTTTTTAGCTGCATTGTGAAAATTGCTGTATATTTTACAGTAAAGATATACAATACTGTAAATACATATCCAGCAAGATAAACGGTGTTGTAAATGTAAATACTGTAAAGAATTGCAGAAAATGATAGCAAAAATACTGTAAGTTACTGTAAATTCTATAGGAAATAGTTTCCAGTGTACAGTAAATTATCTTTATCATTCTTTTTAACATCCACATTTTTAAAATAAAGGGTATTAACAAAAATTCAGCATCACACAATAAAAAGTATCTTTTCCACGATAATAGGGATTTTGTCCTAACCATCTTGTGCAAAATGTCAGTTTTAGAAACAGTTTCTATTTCTCCGATGCCGCAGCTGAACATCAGCATAATTTACTATGACAATGACCACCTCAGGTACTGACTGCGGGCTTTATTCAGTGTTAAATGCTATTAATGTGAGTTTGAATACCATTTTATGTGAGATTTATTGCAATACTGAAGGTGGAAGCAGATACTGTAGTTTAACATCAGTTCTTGAAAATAAAATAACTAGCGTAGAGTAAAATAAAATAACGAATAATTTGAAAATGAATGTTAGAATTGCGAACCAACAACATCAGTCACTCAGTATGTACTTTCAATGTTAAAGAAGTTTGTAATATGTAATATGTATTAATTAGATTATAAAACTTACCATTAAATGTCTCTGTGGTGTCTATGATGATGTCACTTCCTGGGTCTCAATATTGTAGAAAGTTTTTTTTATTTTACAAAACACAAACATGGACTGATTATATTGTTTAACAAAGGGTACACTCTAAAATAAAATAAAAGTATTTTGTGATTCATGTTTTTATTTTTCCTATTTATTTCTGCTTTTGAATTGCATAGCTTGATATTTATATTTGTTTAAATAAAAACAAGTTTAGATTTGTCCACCTGTGGGGTTTTGGAGACGTCTGCATCACCATATGGGGCATAAGAACAGGACGCGTGTTTGGATATAACTCAGTTGTTTGACCACACTTCGTTATTATTGTTCATTTATTCCTTTGCTGGAAATTAGAACTGAATTTAGAAATAGTTTTGAAACAAATCTTTGCGCATAACAAATATGTAGGCTCATGGGTGTCTTCAGTGGAGTGAGTCCAACACCGTTTCCTTACTTCACCAAAGTAAGAAAGTAAAGAGAAAGTAAAGAGGCTGAATGGAGGAGGCTCGTTCTTAATCCTCGCTGCAGATGTTCTGTTTAACTGTTTTCTTGCTAGTGAAGTGTTCAGTTTTTACACTTACAAAGTCCTACATGCAAATAGCAAATGCGCCATGGCACGACGCAACTGACTCTTAAAGGGAATGTGAGATGAGACTCTGATTGGTTTAATGCACGTTATGCTCAAAACACACCCAGAACTCATTAAGAGAATAAACACAACCCTGTTAGACCATGCGCCAGGGCGCAGAGCACATTTTTCCATCCTTAAAATAGCAAAAGTGGATTCGAACACGTCCTTAATGTTTTTGCGCTTTAGACTTTGTGCCTAGATCATTACAATAGAGCCCAGAAACTGTTAATTAGCAGATATTTTTGAGTGTATAAACAGCTGTTTTTGTTTTCCGAACGAACAAGACAGAGAGCAGCGTTACTAAAAGAACATTTTAATAAATTAACGTCTTCATGCTCAAATCAAAATACAAAAACACAGAACCAAAAAAAACATCAAGCAGTCATGAGGGGGTTTCTAAAGGTCGAAATGTACATGGACTGTGAATATTCTTCATGAATATTCATCTACAGCAGAAGTTCATCGCTCTGGTGAGGAGATCTGACACGAGAAAGCGGATTATTAAAAAAAAAAAAAATAATAATAATAAAAACTCACTGTTGGCACTTTACCTGCAGAGCCATAAACCAATCACAGATGTTCATAGCAAAAAAAAAAAAAAAAAAAACAAAACAATGAAAATGAAATGGAAAAACATACCAGGATTGTCTAAATACACTGAAAAAAAAAAGATTTATTAGATTTACTCAATTTTTTTAAGGTAAACGTTTGCAAACTATTTATATGGGTTAAATTTAAACATGCAAATTAAGTTTAACATTACTAAATTGAAATTGATTGATAAAATCCAGCTCATATAAACAATCTGCAACCACTAACCTTAAAAAAAAAAAAAAGAGTAAATCCAATAAATCATGTTTTGTTTCGGTGTAAGACGTTATATAACTGAAATTGACATTATTATCGCCATCTTTACATTTACAGCGATAAAGTACCTCCAAAACTGACGATATCAAAATTCACAATGTTTTACGAAAAAAAGGTGACGGCATCGCATAATAACGCTGAATAGGCCCCGCCCACAATGCTAAACTCCGCCTCCTCGGCTCCAGCAACCCCCGACAAAAATGGGGAGGAAGACATGCAAAAAATACAGAAAAGAAGCTGGAAAAAGTACAACGGTCCAAAAAAAGAAGTCCTATAATACAGCAGTCCTTCATGTTGGAGTCCAGAGTTTGAGGAACAGTGCTAGAAGAGGATGTCTTCATTTTTGATGAGCAGCTCCACCACCTGCCTCTGGTAGCGGATGTCGTTTAGAGCCGTCATGGCATCCAGGTCTGGAGCCCGCATTAAAGTCGGCCCGAAGACGATCCCGAGGTTTTCGGCGTTCATCAAGTTGTCCTTCTCATTCTGAGTGACCCTGCGCACACATATAAACACAGAGCTAAGTACACATGAAATCAAAACTAATCATATTGATTTTGTGAGCTCACATTGATAGTTTTGTGGTGACAACACCAAAGCTCCAAAAATACAAATTTATTAAATTAAAAAGGCTGACACAAAGCGTGTTACGTTTCGAGCCACACGGCTCTTCATCAGACAGTGTTCATCACAATCAGGTGTTCCTATTTGTACACTTCCGGATCACATGATAACCTATCGCGTAACAGGAAAAAACGACTATAAATGTACACATACCTATACACATACATGCACATATACACGCGTACATCATCCACACGTACATACATACATACATACATACATATAAATAATACATACATATATACATACATATATACATACATGTATATACATACATGCACCTCGATAAATTGTACAGCTAAATATTTCTGTCCAGTACAGAAATAAACCATAATATTACATCTTAATTTATAAGAAAACTGAATGTACCAGGATACTACAAAAATATATACAACAAAATGTATAGCCAAAAGACCTTTTCCAAACACCTAATAAACATCAAAGAAAAATTAAAGAAAAGGACAAATGTCAAACTCCTCGTTTAGACCTTTTGGAGACAAAGTATCTAAAGTGAAAATCCAAAAGGCTTTGGTGTTGCCGCCTTGGTTGAATTTAGAATTTTGCACCTGTTGCGTTCTTTGGCTGAGCACCCAGTTAAGAGGGATTTGCGTGCTTTTGTACAGTTTTTCATAGTTTTGTGGTGAACAACTCATCTGTTCGTGTCCTTAAGAGCAAAAAAAGTTTGCCCTTGTAATCTAAAATTACAATCTGAAAATGTTTTCAGTTAAACTCTCAGATTAGGTCTGTCTGAGGTATTGGGTGGAGCTAACACACTTAACCACGCCCCTCCAGCTGTTAGTTTAAACCACAAACAGAAATGGTGAGGAGGCAGAGTCTCTTAGGTTGTAATAAATCTCCCCAAACCCTTTTCCCAATCTTTCTGAATGAAATGCCTACTTTACTATATCCAATCAGCTCGCAGTAGAAAAAAATATAGCCACGCCTACTGTTTTCTCATTTAATCCATTTGCCTAGGAACTGCGTCACAATACGAAAAAAAAATAATAAAAAATATTGGTTCCAGACTTTAATAAATGATAATTAAAACAAGACTAAAACGATTGGTCAAAAAACATTTTCTTTAACTGAAATAAAACAATAAAACAAATAAGACAATAAACACAATAAATGAAATGCTAAAACATAAACACAGAGTATTTAAAAAAAACTAACTAAATCGAAGGCTAAACAATTGGGCCAAAAATATTTCAGCGAACTGAAATAAAATAATAAAACAAATAAGACAATAAACACAATAAACGAAATGCTGAAACACACAAACACAGAGTATTTTAATAAACGATAAACTAAATAAAAGACTAAAACTATTGGTCAAAAAACACTTTTGTTAAATTAAATTAAATTAAATAAAACAAATAACAAGACACTAAACACAATAAATGACAAGTGAAAACAAAAACAGAATATTTTAATAAACGATAACTAAATTAAAGACTAAAACTATTGGTCAAAAATATTTTCGTCAACTGAAATAAAACAATAAAACAAATAACAAGATGATAAACACAATTAAATGAAAAGCTGAAACACATGAACACCGAGGTTATTTTAACGATAACTAAATTGAAGACTAAAACGACTGGTAAAAAACATTTGCGTTAAATGTAATAAAATAAAAAAATAAGACAATAAACACAAATGAAAAGCTGAAACACAAACATTGAGGTTATTTTAATAAATGATAACTACATCGAAGATTAAAACTATTGGTCAAAAATATTTTCGTTAACTGAAATAAAATAAAAACAAATAACAAGACACCTAACACAATTAATGGAAATCTCCGAGGTTATTTTAATAAACGATGACTAAACCGAAAACTAAAACTACTGGTGAAAAAACAATTTTGTTAAATGAAATAAAATAATAAAACAAATAACCAGACGACAAATAATAAATGAAAAGCTGAAACACGTAAACATCGAGGTTATTTCAATAACCGATAACTAGGGCCAGACGAAATCTGCGGACTTTTTTTGCAATTTCTGTGGAGAATTTTGGTAAAAATCTGCGGATTTCTGCGGAATTATTTTGGGAGTCTCATAACTAAAACCTTAATATGTGAAATATGTGTAATTTAAAAACTAAATAAAGTCAGATTTACACACATTTACTCAAGTAAATAAACAAAATTAATGATGGGCTAAAAATCTGCGGAATTCTGCGGAAAATCTGCGGAATTCTGCGCGCGCAGATTCCGTGTGGGCCTACCGATAACTAAATCAAAGGCTAGGCTATTGGTCAAAACATACTTTTGTTAACTGAAATAAAATAAAAACAAATAACAAGACACCTAACACAATTAATGGAAATCTCCGAGGTTATTTTAATAAACGATGACTAAACCGAAGACTAAAACTACTGGTGAAAAAAATTTTTTTTCGTTAAATGAAATAAAATAATAAAACAAATAACCAGACGACAAATAATAAATGAAAAGCTGAAACATGTAAACATCGAGGTTATTTCAATAACCGATAACTAAATCAAAGGCTAGGCTATTGGTCAAAACATACTTTTGTTAACTGAAATAAAAAAAATAAAAAAAAACAAGACATAAACACAATAAATGAAAAGCTGAAACACAAACACTGAGGTTATTTTATTAAATGATAACTAAATCGTAGACTAAAACTATTGGTCAAAAATATTTTCGTTAACTGAAATAAAATAAAAAAAACAAGTCTTAAACGTAATAAATAAAATGCTGAAACATAAACACTGATTATTTTAATAAAATATAACTAAATCAAAGATTAAGGGTGCTTTCACATATGTGGTTCGGTTCATTTGGGCTGGACCAAAGGCAACAAATGATACATTGTAGCATTTTTCTGCCGTTTTGGGTCCCTTTCACACCACACTGATTGCTTTGGTCCGAACCAGTTGAAACGAACCAAAATGCAGTCATGTGACAAAATCTACATCACTCACTGGCCAGATGTTATTGAACGCATTTCCTAAACTGCTTTTCAATTGGTCAGAATTCACGTGGAACTACAGCAAATAAACAAACCGGCAGACACACAATGTCGCTGCGCTGGCTGACGCAGTATCCCTGGTCATAGTATACTATGTAGTTTGTATGCATTACTTTAGACAAACTATACATTCCGAGAATGAAGGGCGGCTGGGGCTGGAAAACAATGTTTAATGCATTGCAATCGGCGAAAGCATTAGGAGAAGGCGTGAAATAATTTAGCTAAACTGCGACATGGTCATCTTTCGGAAATATCACCAATGATCCATCAGGTAATGTTTCTCCCTCCCTCTCTCTCTCTCTCTCTCTCTCTCTCTCTCTCTGTTTAAAACTGTTGGTAAAGCGCTGTCAACAAATATTTTTCCTCCAAACCCCATAAGATAGACAGCGCATCGCACTACGGCAGCTGGATTAGTCCAAAAAGGCGCAGTACTTTTTGCGGTTGGGTCTGTTTTAGTTTGGATCACGTTCTCACCACAAACGAACCGCTCAAGGGGTCGTTTGAAAGCGTACCGAGACCACCTCTTCAAGCAGGTCTCGGTACGATTGCTACGTTCTCACCTGCCCAAACGAACTGCACCAAGAGGGAAAACGAACTCTAGTGCGATTCAACCGAACTCAATAAGGCAGGTGTGAAAGCACCCAAAAACTATTGGTCAAAAACTATTTTGTTAAATCAAATAAAATAATAAAACAAATAAGACAATAAACACAATAAGTGAAAAGCTGAAACACAAACACTGAGGTTATTTAATAAACGATAACTAAAACCAGGACTAAACTATTAGTCAAAAATATTTTCGTCAAATAAAATTAAATAATAAAACAAATAATGAGGTAATAAACACAATAAATGAAACGCTGAAACATATAAACACTTTCCTGAATTACTAAGCGCTCATTCTATGGCGGAAAATCTGACCTGGCGAGACCTACATAAACACTTCAAACAAACACTACATAAATGATCTTTAATATTAGGAAGTTTGTCTTAATTCTTCATTATTTTTACATCTGTTAAATCTTAAAAGCTATAAGTCACTTTCCAAAACCTTTTCCTTCGCTGTTCCTCACTGGTGGAATAATCTTCCCATTTCCACACAGACTGCGGATTCACTTGTATCATTCAAACCACAACTAAAAACCATTTCTGCGATCAACTGAACCCCTGTGAACAAAACCAATATTAAGTTCTTCAGTTGCACTATTACAAGCGTTTTACCTAGGAAATGTTTGTTAAATGAATTGTTAAAGAAACAGTCGACCTATAAAGCACATAAAGGAATGCAGATTGAAACAGAGTGAATGATGACTGAATTTCTGACCTTTTCAAGTGTGCCATGAGGTATCGCAGTGTTTCGCAGTGAGCAGGAGGAAGTAGCTTCAAAGCTTCATGAAGAGCCTCCAAACGCTCATCTGGATCTGTCAGCTCTGAAACACACAACAAAATGTAAGACATTGATGGCTGATGTGTGTGATTGTTTTCATAGAACATATTAACATGCACTTAAACAAACTTGAAAAATAAGGAGGGAAATAATAGTTGTTGTAATCTCACTATGAAACATTGCGGCCAATCAAACGCAGCCTGGGGCTTGCATATTAATGATCACAGTCTGTGTTTTGTTCTGATTGGCCTGATTTTCATCAGGATTTTAAACTCACTGGATTTACATGAGAATAACAAAATAAAAGGTTCAAGGTATGCTCATTACCATGCAGTGAAGTCCTAATATTCAGCTTTGCCTATAGATATATAGAGACTTTCATTATACGGCATCCATAATGTACTGTTATATTAATTATATATATATATATATTAAATATATGGTTAGCAGGATTGCAAGTAAAAGGGTTGCTGCTAAATTTAGCCTGTTGATGTTCTATGATTTCCTAAAATAAAACAACAATCAATCAAAAAAAAAAGTATTAAATTATAAAATAATAATAATTAAATAATGTTTATTAAAAAAATAAAATAATTACCTATTAAATTAAATTTATTTATTAGCTTATTTACAATTTGTATGTATATATATATATATAAACAAATTGTAAATAAACAAATAAATAATAAATAAAGTAATATTAAAGAATTATTAACATAAAATAAACAAGTAACCTGCAAGAGCACAACTTGAAAAACAACTGAAACTGAAAAAGTGAAAAGTAAAGTGAAAATATATATATAAAACAAAAACAAAACAAAAACAGCAACAAAAAAATAAAGATTTTTTTAAACAAATTGTTAATAAACAAATTAAATAAGTAAAATAATAAGAATTGAAATAAAATAACAATTAAATATATATATATATATATATATATATATATATATGTATATATATAAATTATTATAATAAAAAATATATAAGCATAATGTGAAAAATCTGAAACTGAAAAAGTAAAAAGAAAAGCTAAAAGTGAGAAAAAAAGAAAGAAAAAAAAAAATATATATATATATATATATATATATATATATATATATATATATATATATATATATATACATATACACATACACAAATTGTAAATAAAAAAAATATATTGTATAAACAGAAGTGGCAAAAGGTCAATATAAGTTTGCTAATGGGAAAATTAAATACAAACGCTTTTCTTAACTGCAATACATCTGAAAGAAATCAAAAGCAAATAGAATGTAATAAACATATAGTGAAGAGGAGACTCACTGGCGGCCTGGATGAAGCGAGGATACGCGTCGTAGGTGATGACGGGGATCGGCAGGTCCCTAAAGTACAGTTTCAGAGCTCCGCTGATCACGTTAATGTCTTCATACACATTTACTGAGATGTCAGCCTTCTCTCCATCTGAACACACACACACACACACACACACACACACACACACACACACACACACACACACACACACACACACACACACACACACACACACACACATTAGAAAACCAGCTCCATCTTCCTTCAACACACCTGCCTGGAAGTTTCTAATATACCTAGGCTGCTTCTCAATTCTTATTAGTGCATCATTGCTTCCTTTCCTTGAGTCTTAGCTCCACCCCTTCAGGATTCGAGGGAAGGATGCAAGGAAAAGATGTGAGGACAGAGGATTTGTGAAATGATACATCCTCTCTTCCTTCAGCGTCACTTCAAAGAGTCATCCATACTGTACATCACTAAATTTGCTTGAGCATTATAAGCTTTTACATTGTAATAGTTTCAACCTCCACAAAGCACCATTGTATTTGTCTGTATTTATTATTTTACCTGTGATTATGATTAATTGTTGTTTTTGTGCTAAAAAGTACATCACGTCAAAATGAACGAATGAAAGAACACAATGAATTAATGAAGGCAAATGAAAGAACAGGACAACAAACAAAACAAACAAACAAATAAACTAATAAATGATCAAATCAATGAAGTAATTTAACTTAATGACCAAACGGATGAACAATTGAACGAAGAAACAAAAATAAAATGAACAAAACAAAAATGAACAAAGGAATGAAATGAATGAACAAACAAAACGATTGAACAAACAAATGAACAAATTGAAAATAAAACGAACAAAGAAATGAAACGAATGAACAAACAAAATGATTCAACAAAAAATGAACAAATAAAAAAAACCAACAAACAAAAATGAACAACGGAATGAAACGAATGAACAAACAAAACGATTTAACAAACAAATGAACAAATTCAAAACAAAACAAACAAACAAAAATGAACAAAAGAATGAACAAACAAAATGATTCAAAAAACAAATGAACCAACTGAAAACAAAACAAAAAGAAATGAACTAACAAATGATTCAACAAACAAATGAACAATAAAACGAACAAACAAAAATGAACAAAGGAATAAAACGAATGAACACAAAACAATTGAACAAACAAATGAACAAATTGAAAATAAAACGAACAAACAAAAATGAACAAAAGAATGAACAAACAAATGAACCAACTGAAAACCAAACGAACAAAGAAATTAACTAACAAAATTATTCAACAAAAATGAACAAATTGAAAATAAAATGAACAAACAAAAATGAACAAAGGAATAAAACGAATGAACAAACAAAACGATTTAACAAACAAATGAACAACTGAAAATAAAACAAACAAACAAAAATGAACAAAAGCATGAACAAACAAAACGATTCAACAAACAAATGAACCAACTGAAAACAAAACGAACAAAGAAATGCACAAACAAAATGATTAAAAAAACAAATGAACAAATTAAAAATAAAACGAACAAACAAAAATGAACAAAGGAATGAAACGAATGAACAAACAAAACAATTAAACAAATGAACAAATTGAAAATAAAACGAACAAACAAAAATGAACAAAAGAATGAACAAACAAATGAACCAACTGAAAACAAAACGAACAAAGAAATTAACTAACAAAATTATTCAACAAAAATGAACAAATTAAAAATAAAACGAACAAACAAAAATGAACAAAGGAATGAAACGAATGAACAAACAAAACGATTTAACAAACAAATGAACAACTGAAAATAAAACGAACAAACAAAAATGAAAAAAGGAATGAAACGAATGAACAAACAAAACGATTGAACAAACAAATGAACAAATTAAAAATAAAACGAACAAATAAAAATGAACAAAAGAATGAACAAACAAAACAAATCAACAAACAAATGAACTAACTGAAAACAAAATGAACAAAGAAATGAAACAAATCAACAAATAAAATTAATCAAATGAAAAACTTGAAAACAAAAGGAAAACAAAAATGAACAAAGGAATGATACGAGTAAACAAACAAAATGATTCTACAAACAAATAAACTAATTGAAAACAAAACGAGCAGAGAAATTAAACAAATGAACAAACAAAATGATTCTACAAACAAATGAACAAAGTGAAAACAAAAGGAACAAACAAAAATGAACAAAGGAATAAAACAAATGAACAAACAACACATTGATCAAATGAAGGAATAAACAAAAATGATCAGTAAAATGAAAAAGCAAGCTGAATGAATGAATGAAAGATCAAAATAAATGAAGAAATCTACGAATAAATAAAAGAATGAAATAATGACTGAATAAATGACGTAAATGAACAAAAACAAACGAACAAACAAATAAATCAACAAAATGGAAAAACAAAACAAATAAATAAATTAACAAATTGAACGAACAAAATGAACAAAATGCACAAATAAATAAATAAAGAAAAAATTAACAAACAAATAAATCAACAAAACGAGCAAAAAACTAAATTAATCAATAAAAAGAACAAACTGAGTGAATGAATGAAAGAATAAATGAATTAATGAGGGCAAATGAAAGAACAGGAAACAAACGAACGAACAAACAAACGAATGAACGAACAGACCGACCGACCAACCAACGAACGAACGAACCAACAAATGAACAAACCAACCAACGAATGACCAAACGAATGGACGAAAGAACAAGTGCTCAAACACTGTATAAACCGGAGGACAGTCATATTTCTGTCTTTCATCTTCATATTCTGTCTCTCTGAATCTGTCCTTATGTCATCTACCTTATGAAACAGAAACGTTTCTGAATATGAACAGATGGGAGAAAATCCTCCCTCAAATCTGCCACATATAAGCAGATCAGAATTATATTTCATGTTACATAAACCCACGGCTCTATATGAAAGACAAAGCGTGACCTAAAAAAGCAGCACTGAGCTTTCTTCTGCAGGATTTGTGTGTAGGCGTGTGTGTGTGTGTGTGTTTGTGTGATGGATCAGTGCTGTACATGATCACAATAAAACAGCGCTCACCTCTGTCAAACGATAACTTCACGTCTTCAATCAAGTCACTGAATCCAGAGATGCGATAGAGACCCTCCGACTGCAACCCTGTGGGACGAGACCATGAGGAATTGAAAAAACACTGCATTTAAGAGCTCTGAACATTCTGCATGATAAACGAATAGATAAATAAAAATACAAATAAATAGATGAATGAATAAAAAGAAAGAAACAAATAAATAAATAAATATAAACAGAAAAATAAAATAACAAACAAAAAAAAAATAGAATAGATACTGTATCAGTAAAAATGTAAGGTTAAAAAAGCAGTGCATTTGAGCGGTCTAAACATACTGTATACACACACTCACACACACACACACACACACACACACACACACAAAAAAAACCCATTATAAATAAATATAATAAATATAAATATATATAAATAAAACATAATAAATTAATCTAAATAAATTAAATAAATAAAAAAATATAAAATTAATGAAATACGTAAAAAAAAATCCACACACACACACAAAACCCTGAAAAAAAAAAAAAAACATTTCTTACAAATATTATTATTTGTAATACATTTAATACAAATGTAAGATTGAAAAAGCACTGCATTCAAGAGCTCAGAAAATTCTGCACAAAAATAATCTATTTAAATAAATAAATAAATAAAAAACAATTCAACACACAAAAAACCCTGAAAACTCCTCAAAACATTTCTTACAAATATTGTTATTTGTAATACATTAAATACAAATATAAGATTGAAAAAGCACTGCATTCAAGAGCTCTGAAAATTCTAAACAAAATAAATAAATAAAAATAAACTAAATAATTAAATAAGTGAATAAATAATATAAAACAATTCAAATAAATCCAAACAAAAACAAAACATTTCTTAAAAATATTATTATTTTTAATGCATTTAATACAAATATAAGATTGAAAAAGCACTGCATTCAAGAGCTCAGAAAACTATCCACAAAATAAATAAATAAATAATTAATTTAAATAATTAAACAAACAAATCGATCAATTAATTTTAATAAAAATAAATAAATCCACACACACAAAATAAACCCCTCAAAATAAAAATATATAATTTACAAATATTAGCCACTGGCCATAAAACTGACCATCAAAATATATCACTGACCAAACAAACCACCAAGCAATACACAACAGATAACAAAACAAAAATAAATAAATAAACAAAGACAAACACAACAAAACACAAAAGAAGATTCAAGAAAAAAACAACTTGACAAAAAACTAAATACACACAATAAAATAAAATAAAACGCACAAATTTACACAAAAATAAACAGAATAAAACAACCCACCAAAAAACAAAGAAAAAAAAAGCTATTGAAATAAACAAAAATCAAGAAAAAAAAACATCCAAAACTAAAGAAATTACCCCCTCAAAAAAACATTAACAAAACAAAAAAGTGACAAAACGTCTTTTAATTTAATTTTTTTTTAGAATAAATATATAATTTAACTTAAAAAAGCAGAACATTACAACACAATATCAGCAACTGCTCATAAAACCGGCTGTTAATATTTGCAAGCAGTTTTTATAAGAGAAACTCAATACATCACTGATCATGCTACAAGAGTGCAAAAACATAAAAGTCACACAAACAATATCAGTCCCTGGCCATAACATTAGCGTTAGCTGCTGGCATCACTGCTAAAGTCTAAAAGGGATACAGCCGAGGATTCCCACATCAATTATTGTGACATAGTTTTGTATGAACATAAGAGTGTTTTCTGACCTCGTGCTTCGATCTCTCGTATGCACATGTCCACCACCATGGGTCGTTTGGCGTTGTGGGCTTTGACCAGCGTGGTCAGATCACAGCTGTAAACCTTCTTCACGTGCTTCAGGTCTGGCTTACAGTCGTTCGGCACCATCTTCGAGCACTGCTTATGAACATTCAGACCGCAATCTGAAAAACAACACAGAAAACACAATCACATGAGATGCACTATAGGATTTTTTTCAACCAGTACTTATACCGAATTTAACCCTTGTGTATTGGTCAAACTGAATACCCTTTCGTTATGTTGGGGGCTGTTTTTGCCCCATTGACTTCTATTATAATAAACATTTTTGATTGCAAAGCCATGACACCATATAATCATGCATTGATTGTTGCTGGTTTTCCCTGTTGGGAAGAGGTCAAATGTGTCATTAACTCTTTAGATAGGCCTGTGCAAAAAAGTTTCTGGCTTTTATATGGAGTTCTGTAGAGTAAAACTGCAGATTATAGTGTGTGTGTGCAGAAATACACTTACTATGTTCTGGGAGCTGAGCTGCTTATTTAGATCTTCTCAGACATAGCAGAGTGTGCAATGTCTCTCTTACACTCACACACACACACACTATACTCTATGTAGTCAAACCCCCAAATGTTTTTCACAATTTTTTATTTTTTATTTTTTTGCAATTTTTGCAATAAAAATGACTAATTTTGTGGTGGCAATTCACAGATTTCTTCTAATTTGTGGAAGATTTAGCGATTTGTTTAAAACATATTTATATACATAAATATTTACATACATAAAATCTTATTTTAGGTACTATGTCAGGGTTCTTGCACCATTTTAAAAGCAAAATTTTATGCTTTTTAAGACCTTTTTAAGACCTAACACTCCCGTTTTTCCAGGGAGTCTCCCGTATTTCTGACCCACCTCCCGGTTTGTCATTTCTCCCGGAAAACTCCCGGAATTTCAACCCCTTCCCCCGGTCCTCAGATGATTGGTACAATCTGTAACACCCCATTCACACGGGGCTTCAGCGTCAACGCTTGACAGAGGGCGTGTCTGAAGTTGGGGCTGACGCGATCGTCATAGCAGCGTCAGCCAATGAAATTAGTTTGCAATTGGCTACTGTCTGAGCTGGTGTATTTGTATACAGCGATCTGATTGGCTGGCGCTTCAGTCGGCACTTGAAAAGTTGAGAAAGTCCCAACTTCTGCAGCGATCAACGCCACTAAAGCTGCAGTCACACTAGAGTTTGAGCTTGCGAAATTTTGTCGTACAGCGCTGCGAAAAGGGGCGGGATTAAACAAGATGATTAGGCATTAAAAAAAGCGAGCGATTGCTCCATGTTTTAAATTTCTGTTCAGAGAGGTCATGTTTTGATCCTGGATTGGTCTCACGCAGTCAAGTGATGCAATTTCGCAGGTCAGAGTTCCCCAAGCTTGAACTTTGCACCGCAGCGAAATGCGTAACTTGACGCATGACCTTGCGTTTCTGGTCTGACGCATTTGCGTGCGTATGAATGGAAGTCTATGGGGAGAAAAGTCCGGTGTGCCCGCAGCTTAAAGCGGCGCCGACGGACCCACAATGCAGTTCGGCAACGCCTGTCGTCACCCATTTAAAGTGAATGGGAAGCGTTGAAGCTGACGCACATGTCCTGTAAATGGGGCATAACAACCCCCGGATCGCCGACAGACCAGGCACCCCTTCCGGTCGCTCTGCTCACCCCCTATTCTCTCCCAGATTTTCAGTGTGAGTACTGTAATGTGAGTAGGGGTGTCAAAATTAAATTGTTTCTTCAGTGCACTGCAATGCAGACGCGGACAATATATATATATATACACGTTAATACAAAAGTCTTGTGCTGGGAAGTAAAATATAAAATTGTGTATAGAAAGCATCATCAATGCACCGTGATATCGAATTGAATCGATGGCATGATAATTGTAACCGAACCGTGGGACCAGTGTAGGTTCACACCTCTAAATGTGAAGGGGCAGGTGAGACGTCATTTTTCAACGTCTATAAGTCACATAAAACAATTAATTGCAAAATGAATTAAATATAGTGGGGCAGCTCGGTGGCGCAGTGGGTGGCACAATGGCCTCACAGCAAGAAGGATGCTGTTTCGAGCCCCGGCTGGCTCAGTTGGCGTTTCTGTGTGGAGTTTGCATGTTCTCCCCGTGTTTGCGTGGGTTTCCTCCGGGTGCTCCGGTTTCCCCCACAGTCCAAAGACATGCACTATAGGTGAGTTGGGTAGGCTAAATTGTCTGAAGTGTATGTGTTTGAATGGATGTGTATGGATGTTTCCCAGTGATGGGTTGCAGCTGGAAGGGCATCCGCTGCGTAAAACATATGCTGGATAAGTTGGCGGTTCATTCCGCTGTGGTGACCCCAGATTAATAAAGGGACTAAGCCGAAAAGAAAATGAATGAATGAATGAAAGAATGAATGAAATATAATTTGATTATATGGTTTAGAATCGGATGTTTTATGAGATTATTTTTTTAAGATTATTTTGCTTTTAAATTAAGAATTTTGCAGGATCACAAAAAAATTTGACTTTTTGTTGATTTTGCTTTGAATTTAGCGATCAAAATCACAAAAAAACTACGCTTTTTTTGCACTGCAACTGATGATTAACAGTAAAAATGACACATTTGCCCTCCTCCCACCAGGGAAAACCATCAACAATCAAGAATGCGTGATTATATGCTGTCAAGCCTTTGCAATCAAAAAATGCCATTATAATGGAAGTCAAAAACAGCCCCCAACATAATGAAAGGTTAATCAATTTGGTTGTATTTATATAGTATTTTTTATTGGGGGAGCTAAATAACACTCAATAAGCCTACATTTATTTCATTCTTCCTGCCAAAACAGCACAAATCAGCCAGTGTGTGTTGATTCAGTGCTGAAATCTGTGAATAATGTGTGTGTGTGTTTGTTTTCATTGATCTGGAGACTGATATGCTTCAGTATGTTTTGTGCTCGGCCTGCTGAGTTTTCATTTCGTTTAATTAGCGACCTCTGCTGACCTCTGAGCAGTGATGTCAGCCGCTCTGATTGGCCGATGGCCATTTCAGTGGTGTCACCTTGGCGATGACAGAACACGCCTGGACTACAAATGAAAGTGGCCTCATTAAATATTCATGAGCAGCTTCAGACTAACAGCTTCAGAAGCCTCAAAAATAAAGACTAGACTAGGGAAAAAGACTAGAACCTGGAAAAATGAATATACATACAGTTGAAGTCACAATTAATAAACCCCCTGAATTATTAGCCCCCCTGTTTATTTTTTTTCGCCAATTTCTGTTTAACTGAGAGCAGATTTTTTCAACACTTTTCTAATCATAATAGTTTTAATAACTCTTCTCTAATCACTGATTTATTTTATCTTTGTCATGATGACAGTAAATAA
This sequence comes from Danio kyathit, assembly GCA_903798195.1. Taxonomy (NCBI): domain Eukaryota; kingdom Metazoa; phylum Chordata; class Actinopteri; order Cypriniformes; family Danionidae; genus Danio; species Danio kyathit. The sequence goes on along the minus strand of LR812527.1, from coordinate 3,378,139 downwards.
TATTAGACTAGATATTTTTCAAACCACTTCTATACAGCTTAAAGTGACATTTAAAGGATTAATTAGGTTAATTAGGCAGGTTAGGGTAATTAGGCAAGTTATTGTATAATGATGGTTTGTTCTGTAGACTATCAAATTAAAAAAAATATTTTGGCTAATAATTTTGACCTTAAAATGGTTTTAAAAATGTTTTTTTAACTGCTTTTATTCTAAAAATAAAAAAAATATAGAAATAAAATAAACCAAATAAGACTTTCTCCAGAATAAAAAAATATTATCAGACATACTGTGAAAATTTCCTTGCTCTGTTAAACATCATTTGGTAAATATATATATGATACTTGATGTTTGTAAATTATATTTACAGTTGCAATCAGAATTATTCAACCCCCTGATTTATTCGCCCCCCTGTTTAGTTTTTTCCCCAATTTCTGTTTAACGGAGAGAAAATTTTTTCAACACATTTCTAAACATAATAGTTTTGGTAACACTTTATTTTGATGGTCCATTTGAATATTAGTAGACTGTCTGCTTAATATCTGTTGACACTGACATTTAACAGTCCTTCAACAGACATTTAACTGACTATAAGAAACTTTGCAAGTACATGTCAACTTACACTAACCCTAACCCTAACCCCAACCCTAACCCCAACCCTAACCCCAACCTAACAGTCTACTTATAATCTAATGATAATGATTTGCAATGTAACTTAAATTCAACAAACAGACCATCAAAATAAAGTGTGACCATAGTTTTAATAACTCATCTCTAATAACTGATTTATTTTATCTTTGTCATGATGACAGTAAATAATATTAGACTAGATATTTTTCAAGACACTTCTATACAGCTTAAAGTGACATTTAAAGGCTTAACTAGGTTAATTAGGTTAACTAGGCAGGTTAGGGTAATTAGGCAAGTTATTGTATAATGATGGTTTGTTCTGTAGACTATCGAAAAAATATATAGCTTAAAGGGGCTAATAATATTGACCTTATAATGGGTTTTGAAAAATTAAAAACTGCTTTTATTCTAGCCAAAATAAAACAAATAAGACTTTCTCCAGAAGAAAAAAATATTATCAGACATACTATGAACATTTCATTGTTCTGTTAAACATCATTTGGGAAATATTTAAAAAAGAAGAAACAATTCAAAGGGGGTTCAATAATTCTGATTGCAACTGTACATGATACTTGTGTGTGTTGATAATGATGTTTTATGGAGAGAAAAAAGTTTGGCCTAACTATCAATTTGAGCATAAGACTTAAATATAATTTCTCTAAAATCACATTATCATAGGAAATCTTTAAATGCAAAACTAAATTGATGTGTCTATCAAACGCAAGTAGAATTGACATAACAAAATTTATGCATTATTAGTTGTAGAGATTCTACGTTACCAAAAAAAAATTTACATAGGAGCTGATTAGGAATAAATTTGAACCCCCTTTAACAAAAAGTGCCATTTAATGGTTATGTGCTGACATATAAATGAATCATTAGCATACACTGCACTGCACACTGTGTGTGTACATTTTTTCAGTCTACTAATATGTAAAAACACCTGAATGTTTATTTCTTTATGTTTTAATAACTAACTTATTTAGTCTTTGCCATGATGACAGTACTAACGATTAGAAGATTCTGACGGTATGATAACCTTGTATATAAATATCACGGTGTTACAGTATTGTGATTACTGCTCTAAAATATATTCTTTTTAAATGTCTGTGTAAAAATCAAAAAAGTTTTTTCCCCTTTGAACACAATATATTTTATTTTGAGAAACATTTATAATATTTTGAAGCAGTAAACGTGCCAGGCCAAATAATGAAAATGAATCATTGACGTCTGCTGTCTTCATTAGTTTCAAAAAACACAGATTTATTTACAATTTAAAATGGCATCTTTGGATATCTTTTCTGCTGGAGATACTGTTGTTAAAAAAAATATAAATAAAAAAAACTTACACATACCTTAGGAACGGTATTGGAGAAAATTTTGGCGGTATGAAAACCCTGACTTTTCCAAACTGCGGTATACCTTGAAAACGGTTATCGTCCCATGCCAACTAACGATATGGTTTGTTTGTTGTTTGCTCCTTTCAAGATCGAGTTGGTCGAGTTATGATGCATAAGCTATTTACATGACAGACTTTGTACGGAGAAAAGCTGAACATTGAAAACTGAACACGAGGAAACGGATCTGATCGTGCGCAAGGTTAAAGACCATCTATAGAATGATTCACCAAATCCCCTGAGGTAAAGGAGGAGAAGGGAGCAGTTTTTATATCTATGCAGACAATAATAATCATTTTAATCTATCATATAAAGATATTTATATGCTGCTGCGCATCCCTGTGTGTGTAATAAGCAACGTGAACATGTATTTTGGACCCACCTAACAGTAGCCTTGTTTCCATCCAGAGATGCAAATTAAATTTATGCGCAAAACTGCAATATCACGTAAAAGACATGCGAATAAAGCCATGTTTCCATCCAACGAGTCAAAGAAAACAAAATTGTCACTTCCTGATTAGCCAAATTAAAAAATAAAAAACGGAATTTACTGCGGTAGGAAAAGCTGTGCGAATCTTTTTCTTATTTAATAAATTACTGTGCCTCAGAAGACAAATGCCGACACACAGTGAATGCGTGGTGGCGTTTGAAGACGCATCTTGCTTTTCCATCAATCGTTTATGCGCATATCCAAAATGCACATACAAACAGGTGGATGGAAACATCGCTACTAACAAGGCTCTTTAAATAACAACAATTGACTTTTAGATGGTCAGTGGCACTTTTTATTTTTGTTTCCTCACAATAGCAATGTGCCAACAATGCGCCTTAACACACCTCCTTTTCAGGCCAGCACACCCAAAGGTGCACAAACACACTAGGTGCAAATTAATTTGGTATTTAAACATGTCACAAGATGTGAAAATGAAACCTAGGATGCTAGGATGAAACTAGCAACAAAACACTTGCGTCATGCCTGAAACTACATTGTGCTGGGGGTATGATAGCGCCAATTGGCTATTTTCTCAAAACTGCACACACTAAAAATTGCTGGCTTGTTGCAACCCAGCATTGGGTCAAATATGGACAAACCCAACCACTGGGATAAAAACTTAACTAAAAATAAATTAAGCTAATGTTGAGTTTATTCATATTTGACCCAATTTACGACATTTTTTTCCTTAGAGTGTACCAATCCAACCAGTCCAGACAGACATCAGAGCTCACTGCGTATGCAAATGTAGGCAAATTAGCTGATTAATATATAATGTGGCCTCCTAAATGGGCCAGCTGCTTCAAACGGAGAGACGGAAAGAGAAAATAAAACGAATGAAGGAATAAAAGAGAGACAGACTGAGGGCAGATGTGTTCAGTGACAGACTCTGGTCAGCGAGCGTCAGTCCTGCAGGCCACAGCAGACCTCATTTCCTGCACATAATGGGTCAAACAGATGACCCATTACTACTTGAGTGGGTATTTTACTGACCGCTTTTATGACTTCAACACACAGCTCTCAGTGTATCTGCCGTTCAGTGTCTATGCAGATGGGTGAACTATGCCTTTAAGATGATGGAGAGTGCAGATCCGTATTAACATGCATCTGTAGTGTTTTTCTCAGAACTTTTTAACTTTTATTTATTTATGTTACTTAAAATGCCATATTTAGTACTTTACATAAGCATTTTTGATTATTAATATTAATTTCTAAAAAAAAATTAATGAAAACTATTAAAACAGAAATTCTGAAAGGAAAAAAAAGCATTTCATAGAAGAGAATCATTTATAAAAGTTTTATAAATTGAAATTTAATGAATTTGTTTTATGGTGAAACAAATGTATAAATGCTGAATGCATCAAACCAAAACAACATGAAAATTGTAATAAATTTACATCAAATGTGAAAATTTATGCAAGAATAATTGCATGAATGTTTCACGCAAGAATGAGAACATTTACATAATTGCTTACTTATATTAATACGTTTCACCTTTGTGAAAAAAAATCATTCTACATTATATATATATATATATATATATATATATATATATATATATATATATATATATATGTATGTATGTATGTATGTATGTATGTATGTATGTATGTATATATATATATATATATATATATATATATATATATATATATATATATATATATATATATATATATACACACACACACACACATATATACATACACACACACATATACATATATATAAACATCCTAAAAATTTTTTAAATTATGCTCTACATGTCATACATTCACCGGCCACTTTATTAGGTACACCTTACTAGTACCGGGTTGGACCCGCTTTTGCCTTCAGAACTGCCCTAATCCTTCGTGGCATAGATTCAACAAGGTACTGGAAATATTCCTCAGAGATTTTGCCCCATATTGACATGATAGCATCATGCAGTTGCTGCCGATTTGGCATCAACAAGGCATTAGCGCCCACAGAACTGCCACTCACTGGATATTTTGTCTTTTTCAGACCATTCTCTGTAAATCCTAGAGATAATTGTGCGTGAAAAACCTAGTAGATCAGCAGTTTCTGAAATACTCAGCCTGTCTGGCACCAACAACCATGTCATGTTCAAAGTCCCTTAAATCCCCTTTCTTCCCCATTCTGATGCTCGCATTGAACTGCAGCAGATCGTCTTGACCATGTCTACATGCCTAAATGCATTGAGTTGCTGCCATGTGATTGGCTAATTAGAAATTTGTGTTAATGAGCAGTTGGACAGGTGTACCTAATAAATTACACACTCACATATTCACATTTATTTACTTAATATATATATATATATATATATATATATCAATATTCTAATAATTTTTGTTATATTTAAAATTTACATTGTTTTGTTAAATTCTTTTATTTTATATATTTATTACTAAATTCCTGAATTCTTTTAATGATATTCTACATGCAACATATTAGTCATATTTATATATATATATATGAAACTTTAAAAACCTAAACATGATATTGTATATTATTTTGAACTAAACGTTTACATCACGTTGCCACCAGTTGTTAGATAACTCTACAGTTCCTAAAACTGCTCATTTAGAAATGATTCAGTGCATCTTAAAAAAACAATTATAGGAAATTACAGAAAAAAAAAATCAAGTAACAATCAAGTAATTGACTGTGTAAGATAAAAAAATAATAATAACGCTAAACATTAAAAGCTGAACGCTACATTGCGGACTTTCAAATATAATCAGTAGCTGTCGTCTGCTTTCCTTTTTGACCTTCAAACAATAAGCAGTGATACATTTTTTATTTTGGTCTTTTTGACTGGTGGATCAGAATAAAGTGTAATCTGAAGAGTGAATTATGCACCGGCTCTTCTAGTGAAGATGGTGTGATTAAAAAGGGTCCCTTGAGCGCTTCGGTGGTCCTGAGACCGCAGCCATGCAGAACTGTAATTATTTCTGAGAGAGAAGAGCGAGCTTTATGATAAGCGGAGGAGACAGATGATAATAGAGGCCAAGAATATAATACATGCAGTCTGTCCAGTTCAGCACAGGGGTGTAGAGGTGACCCCCGTCAGTTATTTAATTGTTTTTATTTTACATTTGAACACTGCTATAGGTTATAGTTTTAAATATTGGTCACGGCAAGCAGCTGAAATAAAAAGTTACTTTAATATACTTCATTTTATGCAATGTTTATCTTATGCCTAGTACTGTGCTTTTTCAAACTGTTCTACTAGTAGTTAACAACAATAATGTGCAAAAAGCATTATAATGCATTCGTAATGCTTGAAAAAGCATGAAGCAATCAAGTGTAAAGACTGTAAAGGTCCATCCAATTACTGACAACGAAATTAGATTAACAGACACCAGAGATATGCATCAGTTTCCAATAACTCAACATTCTGCTTAAACCACAGTCACTATATAAAACATTTACTCAATACATGTTAAAGTTCATTATTACACTTCAGTCTGGAATACTCGATTCTGTTTGGTCAGTCGCAACATTCCAATGTATGTTATTCCCAGAAAACAACCACTGAATAACACCCGTCACACAACAGTGAATACGTTCACATTTAGATTTATATGCTTGTCCCTCACGCTGCTGTTTTTGACTGTTTTGGCACCATCTAGTGTCTGTGCAAGTTAGTGTATGCTCCATCAGCTTATTCTAAGATAACAACCTCCTGGATGTACTTTATACCCAACATCATAAAGGGACAAGTATCTGTGGTTACAAATTAAGCAAACAAAAACAAAAAAATATATATTTTAAGCATTATGAATATATATATTATCAATAATGCACTATAAATGCATCTGTATTTTTATTATTATTATTTGTTATTATCGTTTTATTCTAAAATGTTGATTGTTACATTTATTGTTGTTTATTATTATTTTTATTATTTTATCCTAAAATGTTGATTGTTACATTTATTGTTTATTATTGTTATTATTGTTATTATTATTATTATTATTATTATTGTTGTTGTTGTTGTTTTATCCTAAAATGTTGATTGTTACATTTATTGTTTATTATCATGATTATTATTATTATTATTATTATTATTATTGTTTTATCCTAAAATGTTGATTGTTACATTTATTGTTGTTTATTATTATCATTATTATTATTATTATTATTATTTTTGTTTTATCCTAAAATGTTGATTGTTACATTTATTGTTTATTATCATGATTATTATTATTATTATTGTTTTATCCTAAAATGTTGATTGTTACATTTATTGTTGTTTATTATTATCATTATTATTATTATTATTATTTTTGTTTTATCCTAAAATGTTGATTGTTACATTTATTGTTTACTATTATCATTATTTTATCCTAAAATGTTAATTGTTACAGTTATTGTTACTTATTTTTAATTATTATTATTATATTTATTTTTTTTTTTTGTATATCCTAAAAGTTGATGGTTAAATATACTGTTAACTATTACTGTTTTATCATAGAGTTAATTGTTAAAATAATATTATTTATTATTATTATTGTTTTATCCCAAAATGTTGATTGTTAAATATACTGTTTATTATCATTATCATTATTATTATTATTATTTAGACAGACAAGTATCTATGGTTACACATTAATCAAAACAAAAAATACCGAAATTAATTCTAAACATTATGAAGATGATATATTATTAATAATGTACGATAAATGCATCTGTTTTTAATTATTATTTCTTATTATGGTTTTATCCTAACATGTTTATTGTTACATTTATTGTTTATTATTTTTAATATCACTATTATTATTATTATTATTTAATCCTAAAAAGTTGATTGTTAAATATACTGTTTATTATTATTATATCCTAACAAAAAATTACTGTTAAATATCCTGTTAATTATTACTGTTTTATCATATGAGCTAATTGTTAAAAAATATTATTATTTATTATTATTATGGTTTTATCCCAAAATGTTAATTGTTAAATATACTGTTTAATATGATAATAATAATAATAATAATAATAATAATAATAATAATAATAATAATAATTATTATTATTATTATTTAGATAGACAAGTATCTGTGGTTAGAAATTAAACAAATGTATTCTAAGCATTGTGAATATGATATATTAGCAATAATGCATGATAAATGCATCTGTATTTTATTCCTATTTGTTATTATTGTTTTATCCTAAAATGTTGATCGTTACATTTATTGTTTATTATTTTTATTAATATTGTTATTATTATATCCTAAAATGTTGATTGTTACATTTATGGTTTATTATTATTATTATTAGGGTTTTAGCTTAAAATGCTTATTGTTAAATATACTGTTTATTATTACCGTTTTATCGTTGAGTTAATTGTTAAAAAATATTATTTATTATTATTATGGTTTTATCCCAAAATGTTGATTGTTAAATATACTGTTTATTATTATTATTATTATTATTTAGATAGACAAGTATCTATGGTTACAAATTAAACAAAACAAAAATACCCAAATTTATTCTAAGAATTATGAATATGATATATTATCAATAATGCACTATAAATGCATCTGTATTTTATTATTATCTGTTATTGTTTTATCCTAAAATGTTGATCGTTACATTTATTGTTAATTATCGTTTAGTATTATTATTATTTCATTTTATCCCAAAAGGTTGATTGTTAAATATACTGTTTATTATTTTTATTCTTCTTCTTCTTATTAATGCACTATAAATGCATCGTCTCCTTCAGATGCATTTATTTCCTCTGTATCCTCAAATTCCCCTATACAGACGTGTATTCTTAGCCTTATAAATATATAATAGGAATATCTAATGCACTATAAATGCATCCTTCTGCTGTTCCTGTATCCTGAAATTCCCCCTCACACACACATACAGTGACCCAGCGCTGCTACGAGCTCTGCATTTTAATCTGTGTGTGTGTGTGTGTGTGTGTGTGTGTGTGTGTGTGTGAAGTGGAGCTGGTTGTGAGCTCTCAGGCCTGCTCTCATTATAAAGACGTGCCAGCTTTGTTTTCAGCCTCTGCCATGATGGATCGGGCCGAGGGGGGTTTGTGGCACCACACACACGGGCACTGAGACACAGGCACACAGCCCAAAAGAAGCCCCTCGCAGACAAAACACTGAAGAAAGAAGACGACTCAATGCAAATCTCCACATCAAATGAAATTTCACTGCCCTACTTTCTGCTGCCTTCACACACACACAGAGAGAGAGAGAGAGAGAGAGAGAGAGAGAGAGAATTGTATTGTAATAACACGTATAATATGAATATAGTTTATTTTTTATTATTATTGTATTCCTTTTTATTTTTCCCTTTTATCATTATGTGCTCTATTTTAATGATCTAAGTGCAATCTAAAGATCATGGTGCAAAGGCATTAACGACGTGTCCAAATCCACTTTTGCTATTTTAAGGAGGGAAAAATATGGTTTGCGCCTCAGCACATGGTTTATCAGGGTTGTGCTTATTCTCTTAATGAGTTCTGGGTGTGTTTTGAGCATAACCTGCATTAAACCAATCAGAGTCTCATCTCTCATTCCCTTTAAGAGTCAGTTGCATCGCACCATGGCACATTAGCTATTTACATGGCGGACAAGGAAGGAAAAACTGAAAAAAAAAAAACAGTTAAACAGAGCATCTGCAGCGCGAGGATAAAGAACGAGTCTCCTCCATTCAGCCTCTTTACTTTTACTCTTTACTTTACTCCTTTACCTTGATGGAGTAAGGAAACAATGTTGCACGCACTCCACTGAAGACATCCATCAGTCTACATATTTAATTATGTTTGTTAAGCACAAAGATTTGTTTCAAAACTATTTTTAAATTCAGTTCTAATTTCCAGAAAACTAATAAATAAACAATAATAACGAAAGTGTGGTGATATCCAAACACACGTCCTGTTCTTATGCCCCATATGGTGATGCAGACGTCTCCAAAACCCTGACAGGTGGACAAATCTTGTGTTTATTAAAACAAATATAAATATGCAGATAATAAATAACACTGCTAATAATAATAACATTATACTAATGCAGATTGTCATGGATAAACTGAAAAAGCACCCCGAGGTGAGGCATGGAGGCAGTGGTGTTTATATTTATGTAAAAAATAATAATTTTTGTAACATTTTAATCCTTTAATTGTTTTCATCTGTAAAGATATTTGTGTATTGCTGTACATCCTGTGTGTATTAAGCATTTGGACCTGCAAAGGGGCATAACTAATGCGCTCTGCACTGGACTTTAGAGCAGCTTTTAGTTGGTCAATGGGTCTATTTCAACTCCACAAAATAGCAACGCACAAACAATGCGCCTTAACATTCTAGACCAGCACACCCATGAGTCCACAAAGTGGCGCAAATGGATTTGCTATTTAAACACGTGGTGCAAAACGTGAAAATTAGGGTTGCGCTGGTCTGAAAATAGCAACAAATCGCGCCATGCACATCTTGCGCCTTACTGCGCTGGGTGTATGACACAGCCCCTTGTTGTACTGTATGTATGGAATGCTTATGGTTATTACTTTGTCAACATTGTGCTATATTTGTCATGTCAATAAAGCTCTATTAAAACTGAATTGAATTGAGAGACAGAGTATGAGAAAGACAGAGGGAGAGACTGAGAAGGAGAGAAGATGAGAGAGAGAGAGGACAGTACATAACACGACTACAGTGGGGGAAATAAGTATTGAACACGTCAGCATTTTTCTTAGAAAGCATATTTCTAAAGGTGCCGTTGACTTGAGGTTTTCACCAGATGATGATAACAGCCAAAGAAATCCATAAATGCAAAGAAAACTAATCTAATTAGTTTACAAATGAAGTTATGTGTAATAAAATGAAATGATGCAGAGAAAAAGATATTGAACACATAATGAAAGGGAGGTGTAGTTCGGCATTAAAAGCCCAGACGGCAGATGAAATCTCTCAGTAGTTCTTCAGCAACCATCTGACCTTCCTCAGTGTAAATAAATATCAGCTGCTTCAGTCCAACATCTACATTAGCAGGAGGATGAAGATGAAACCAGGGTGGACATTTCAGCAAGACGATGATCCAAAACACAGCCGAGGAGATTCTCAGATGCTTTCAGAGAAAGAAAATCAAGCTGCAGAATGGCCCACCCAATCACCTGACCCCAATCCAATACAAAATACTAATTAAAGCTCAGATTTGATAGACGAGACCCACAGAACATCAAGATTTTGACACTCTGTTGAAGCCTGTGAAATAACACTCGCACCTGAGCGATGCATGAGACTTCATTCTCCATATGAGGGGCATCTTTTAGCTGACATCACCAAAAAAGCCTTTTATATAAAGTATTAAACATGTTTCAGTAGTTTAGCACTTTCTCCTTGTATTACATCGCCATTACACAATACTCATTTTCCAGATTTGTTGATTTGTTTTATTTTTTATGCTGATATTGTTTGGGTTTTTACCAAAATCTGCTTAAATTCCATGTTAACAGCTCCTTTAGAAATATTATTCCCAGAAAAAAACAAAAAAACATGACGTTTTTACTGTATGTAATGTATAATCATTACTTTATTTATTGTTTATGTAATGTGCGATGCTTTGGCAATACCTGACAAGTCATGCTAATAAAGCACTTTTAATTCAAATTAAACTGAATTGAGGGAAAGAAAATAATAAGAGGAGAAGATCTGGATAGAGTAGCATGAAGCAGCTTTCAAAATATCTTCATGCATTATTCATCAAGGCGCTTCATGAAAATGTGTGTCGCTCACATTAGTCTATAAATAAACCATGCAAACACACACAAACAAGCAGCCACAATAACATCCCGCAACAGAGATAAACCTAATATGGATTTTTTTTGTCCTCTTTTGTTTCAAACATTTCTATTTTATTCTGTTTTGTTTAGTTTGACTTATTTTAGTCATTCATTTTCCTTCGAATTAGTCTCTCATTTATAAGGGGTCGCCACAGCGGAATGAACCGCCAACTATTCCAACATATGTTTTACACAGTGGATGTCCTTCCAGGTGCAACCCAGTACTGGGAAACACCCATACACACTCATTCACACACATACACTACAGCCAATTCCCCTATAGCTCATGTGTTTGGACTGTGGGGGAAACCGGAGCACCCGGAGGAAACCCACGCCAACACGGGGAGAACATGCAAACTCCACACAGAAATGCCAACTGACCCAGCCGGGACTCAAACCAGCGACCTTCTTGCTGTGAGGTGACAGTGCTACCCACTGAGCTGCCTATAGCATGTGGGGAAGTTAAGGGATACTGTTTTAATATCCTGCGTCTCTTTCTAGAAGATGAAATGTTCATATGTGTGTGTGGAGCTCATATAGGTCAGTGTGTGTTCATGTAGATGTGAATGCTCATTAGCCTGTGGAGTGAACAGAAGCTGGCCTACATCTGCAGGAAGAGGAACTAAACACTAAACCAGAACATCTCCCCATCAGAACACACACACACACACACACACACACACTGGGTTCACAGCTTTACCAGCACACAAATGACCTCACACTCATAAACAGCAGGGCGTATGTACTGTATCACAGTCTGCCATTAACACCAGCAGCTCCCTCTACTTTTACACATCTTCACTGCCAGCGTGTCGACTACCTTCACAGCTCCTTTAAATGAAAATTAATCATGTCTAAATATAAAGCTTGTTTACTGGCATCTGTGGCCTCATGAAGAACTTTCATCACCCATGGAAATGTTCCACTGCGCAGCAAACTCTTTATAGTGGAAAAAGCTTCATTACAATGGCCTGTTTCCTATTTTTGAGAAACACTTTTACTAGAAATTGAAATGAAAATTCTGGGCTGAAAGAAAAACTAAGATTCTAGATCAGGGGTGTCCAAACTCGGTCCTGGAGGGCCGGTGTCCTGCATATTTTAGTTCCAACACCAATCATACACATCTGAACCAGCTAATCAAGCTCTTTTTAGGTATACAAAAACTTCCAGGCAGGTGTGTTGAAGGAAGTTGGAGCTAAACTCTGGAGGACTCCGGCACTCCAGGAATGAGTTTGGACACCCCTGTTCTGGATGTACACTACCTGACTAAAGTCTTGTCGCCTATCTAAGTTTTAGGAACAACAAATAATAACTGGACTTCTAGTTGATCATTTGGTATCAGAAGTGGCTTATATGAAGGGCAAAGGTCTCTAGATTATGCTTACTTTACCAAAATAAAATATGATCATGCCTTGATTTTTAATGATTTAATTAGGACAGTAAGGTCTAACTGTGCTTAAACAAAAGTCTCAACAGAAATAATGACCAGTATAGAATATAAAGTCATGCTGCAGTGGAAACAGAATGAATATTGTGTCTGACTCCATCATGAGCTTGGAGGACTGCATCATACATCTCTGAATGACTCAAATCACTTATTAATAAAGTCATCTGGAATGGCAAAGAAAGCGTTCCTGCAGGACACCCAGAGTTCATCAAGATTCTTTGGATTCATCTTCAATGCCTCCTCTTTCATTTTACTCCAGACATGCTCAATAATGTTCATGTCTGGTGACTGGGCTGGCCAATCCTGGAGCACCTTCTTTGTTTTCAGGAGCTTTGATGTGGAGGCTGAAGTATGAGAAGGAGCGCTATCCTGCTGAAGAATTGTCCCTCTCCTGTGGTTTGTAATGTAACGGGCAGCACAAATGTCTTGATACCTCAGGCTGTTGATGTTGCAGATCTCTCGCACGCCCCCATACTGAATGTAACCCCAAACCATGATTTTTCAACCTTCTGACACTTTTCCAAATGATCAACTAGAAGTCAAGTTATTATTTGTTGCTCTTACAACTGAGATCGACGCAAAGACTTTTGTCAGGTAGTGTTTTTTGTCGAAAACACAAACCAAAAAAAAAAAAGCTTTGTAATAATGATCTGTTATGTGATTTTGGTTTTACATTTAGAAGCTTTTTTAATTTAACTCAATAACTTTGAGTTAATAAAATGACAAAAAATTTGAGAGACGTCTTTTAACCAGCTTTGCTGGACATTTCGAAATAGATTTTTGGTGGCTAAAAATTCAATGCATCGCTACAAAATACAATTGCAGCCAATCAGCAGTAAGGGGCGTGTCTAGTAAGATGAATTGAAAAATAAAAAAGGGGAGTTCTGTTGATTAACAGATTTAAGCAGAATGATTTAGCGATTACAGTACAGGGTTTCTGCAGGTTTCTTCAAGTCAAATTGAAGACTTTTTAAGACCCCTTTAAGACCATTATGAATGAAATTGAGATACAGGGCTAAACATAAAGGATTTTTTCTACTGGGCCAGTTAGTTCTAGTTTTTGTATTACGGATGTTTATGTAAAGGGATGTGTTGCTTTAGTTTTCTTTCCTTGATTAGGGAATTTAATAATAGATTATAATTAATTTATAAATTTATTATTTACATTTGCAGTAAAAATGTCTAACAGCTGTTGTGAATTGTCTCTATTTGCAATAAAAAACTTAAATAAAAGTAAAAAAAAAAAAAAAAGTAAAATAAAATAAGTTTTCAGATGGATTACTGGTGATTGGGTGTCGGCTCGATAGGGTAGCTTTACCTGAACATAGGAAAATTAAGAGCTGTTTAAAATCATTTAAAACCTAAAACACAATATTTCAGTGAATTTAAGACTTTTTATAGCCTAAAATTTAGTTTGACCCCATGAATACGCAGTAAATCTAGTTATAACAACCTTTCTTTAGTGAACAAAGCTATAGAAGTAGCCTTATAATACAGACACTGAAAGCCATTAAAAATATTACTTATTACATTGTATGTAAATTATCTAAACATTTAGCATATTATTCGATAATATTACTGAAATTAATTTAAAACTTGAATAAATATTTAATTTACACAGATTTAGTATCGACATCATTTGGCAAAAGCCACTTAGTGCACCGTTAAATGTTCATTTCGGAAACAAAAAAAGGTCTTCTCTGACATCAGTGTTTTATAACATTGTAATAACTGTGTATTAAAAACATATTTAGTAGCAGCTGTGATTTTTGCATCCCATGGTGCTTGATGTGCTCAGATGAAGCGATTACACTCCGAGGGGTTTCTTGAGGTGAGGGTTAACAGCTTTAATGGCACACAATTTACATTCAGAAACATGAGGCCTATTATTGTATACTATTAAAGCCAGGCGAGACCCCCACTTTGAGATGTTTATGTTCACTGCCAGCATCTTAATGGTTTTAAGACATGCTTTCTGAATCACTGCTACACATTTAACACCCACTGACCCTTTCCTCAGCATAAACCCTTCCATGCTCTTTAGATGAGTAAAATGTTGTTAATGCAAAGAAATGAAATGGTTATTTTAAGCATTGCCTACACATTTAGATTTCGTTCAGATGAATATAATGAGGACTTCTATATTACTGAGGCAGTCATCATGCAGGGATTAGGTTACAAAGTTCTCTTGTGGTTTGCATTTGTTTATTATTGATTTGACTGTGCATTTATGCTTTTTTTGTGTTTCTAATTGTTAAAGTTGTTATATTTTTTAAAGGTTTTTAATAATATGAGAAGCCCTTTGTTGTAAGTGGTTAATCTTATAACTGAAGTTATTCATGTTATTCTGGAACACTTATAGTGTCTCATACCCGTTTCTTCACAGCATTCCATATGGAAGAATGCTTGAATGCATATGTATGTCTGTAAATAGTTCAAATGAAATTAAACAAATAAAAACAAAACAAAATCATTAACAGTTTTTAAGGCAAGCAAAAATGCTTCTTTATATATAAAAATTAATTGCGATTAATCACATCCAAAATAAAAGCTTGCATTAACTATATATACGTATATACATACATGTACAGTGCATTATATATATACTGTATATATACACACTCACCGGCCACTTTATTAGGTACACCTGTCCAACACAAATTTGTTAACACAAATTTCTAATCAGCCAATCACATGGCAGCAACTGAATGCATTTAGGCATGTAGACATGGTCAAGACGATCACAGGAAACTGAGCCTACAATTCACACAGGCTCACCAAAATTGGACAATAGAAGATCTCCATTTCTGCTGCCACATTCGGATGGTCGGGTCAGAATTTGATGTCAACAAAATGAAAGCATGGATCCATCCTGCCTTGTATCAACGGTTCAGGATAGTGGTGTGGTGTAATAATGTGGGGGATATTTTCTTGGCACACTTTGGGCCTATTAGTACTAACTGAGCATTGTGTCAACGCCACAGCCTACCTGAGTATTGTTGCTGACCATGTCCATCCCTTTATGACCACAGTGTACCCATCTTCCGATACCCACTTCCAGCAAGATAACGCACCATGTCATAAAGCACGAATCATCTCAGACTGGTTTCTTGAACATGACAATGAGTTTACTGTACTCAAATGGCCTCCACAGTCACCAGATCTCAATCTAATAGAGCACCTTTGGGATGTGGTGGAGATTGGCATCATGGATGTGCAGCAACTGCGTGATGCCATCATGTCAACATGGACCAAAATCTCTGAGGAATATTTCCAGTACCTTGTTGAATCTACACGCAGTTCTGAAGACAAAAGGGGGTGTTGGGGGTTCTAGTAAGGTGTACCTAATAAAGTGGCCGGTGAGTGTGTGTGTGTAATATATATACAGTATGTGTTTGTGTGTGTGCTTTTGTATACATACATATATAAAATACTTTTTTTCTCATTAAATTATCAGTGTCATCTGTGTTTTCCATATGTGTTTCATAAAATAATAATAATAATAATAATAATAACAACATTAACGCATGGATTCTTTCCATGACAAACAAGAAAAGTTCTTATTATAAACCCAAATTTTATAGCACCACTTTTAAACCCTCTTTGGGACCCCTTTTTGTAAAAATATTATACTACAATGATCTTGACTCTATATTATTTTCCAATAATTAAATTGTGTGCTCGTAACTGTTGTAATAACGGTGTAATAGCAATGAACATGATTTTTGCATAGTGTGTGTGTTGATTTCATTTACCTGCACATTTGACTCCCTGAGCGATGAGTCCCCACATGAAGTTGGCACAGTACTCGCACCAGTGTGGCCCTCTGAAGGTGTGCACCTGACAGACAACAACACACAACAACACACACATCAACTTCTGCTGCTCTGAGCCGCTTAAAGCTGCTAATGCAGATGAATGTGTGACCGGAGACACTGCAAAGGTGGCAGATCCGACCGCTGCTTAATCCGATCACAATTAATCAGCAGCGGGCGCAGGGTCATTAATCAGGAGGAAACCCCTGCTCTTCTGCTCTCCGCAAGCTAACAGCTCATCCTATCAGACACGGTTAGAGAAACACTCCATTTTTATCTGCAAATAAGCTCATTTTACAGCTCTCCTAGAGTCAAGCAGTTGAGATTCATCTTTAAAAAATCTATTCAGCCAAACTCTAGGTCTGGAGGAAAGATTTTTAACTTAGCTTTCTGTAGTACTAAGACAGCCGAAAAAATTAAGGCCATGTCCACACATACATGAACATTTTTATAAACAGATTTCTGCAACTTTGCTTTTTTTGTATATATATAAAATTGTCCTCATGAAAACGAGTTAGATTAAATAGTTGGGTTTCACCATTTTTAATCCATTCAGCCGATCTCTGGGTTTGGCGGAAGCAAATTTAGCTTAGCTTAGCATAGTTAATTGAATCGGATTAGACCATTAGCATCTTGCTCGAAAGTGTCAAAAAGAGAATTTTACCTATTTAAGGTTTGACACTTCTGTAGTTACATCGTGTACTAAAACTGACAGAAAATAAAGGACATGTCCACATGTACATGAGTATTTTTATAAACGGAGATTTCTGCACCTTTGTTTATTTATTTTTTTTTATAATTGTACACATGAAAACAAGTTGGATTAAACATTTGAGTTTCACCATTTTCAATCAACTCAGCAGATCTCTGGGTTAGGCGAATGCAATTTTATCTTAGCATAGATTATTGAATCGGATTAGACCATTAGCATCCAAAAAAGAAAAAAGCGGTATTTAAGGTTTGACACCTCTGTAGTTACATCGTGTACTAAGACCAATGGAAAAATTAAGGCCGTGTCACCATGTACAGAAGTATTTTTATAAACAGTGATTTCTGCACCTAAGTCTTTTTTTATATATATAATTGCGCACATGAAAACCACTAAGAGTTAAACAGTTGAGTTTTATCACTTTTAATCAATTCAATCAATCTCTGGGTTTGGTGGAAGCAATTTTATCCTAGCTTAGCATAGTTAATTCAATCAGATTAGACCATTAGCATCACGTTAAAAAAAAAATAAAAAATTAATTTAAAGCTTGACAATTCTGTAGTTACATTGTGTACTAAGACCGATGGAAAATAAGACCATGTCCATTTTTTATAATTTATATATATATATATATATATATATATATATATATATATAAACTGAGATTTCTGCACTTTTTTTTTAAAAAGTAACTGCCCACATGAAAAGTTAAAGAGTTGAGTTTCACCATTTTAATCTATTCAGCCGATCTCTGGTTTTGGTGGAAACAATTTTAGCTTAGCTTAGCATAGCATAGTTAATTGAATCAGATTAGACCATTAGCATCTCATTCGAAATGTAAAAAAGTGTGCAGAATTGGGTCTTCTGTGTTTGCTGTAAACCCACCCGTGTTGGCCAATCAGAAAGGAGAAAAAAGCATATGGCAACATCATGAGGCGAAAACTCTGGCCAGGGTGCAGATTTTTTTAAAGCTACAACCGAAGTTTCTAGAAAGTTTCGGTTTCAATCTCCTGATACTCCATTTACATGTGAACAAACAGCGAAACTGCATAAAAACAAGCGGCAGTTTTGAAAAATACCATGTTCGTTGGACGGCCTTGAAGTTGCTATTTATAAATATAAATAATAATATAAAGTTAATATAATATAACAAATAATATAAAGTTGTAATATCATTGCTCCTTCTTCAGCCAAGATACAGCAACAAAGTTCCTTGATTACTACGCCAGAATGAGAGTACAGCTCCTAACCATATCGACCAAGAAAATACCAACTTTTCATTTTCCATCAGTGTTAGAAAAACGATGTAACCACAGAAAAGTCAAGATTTAAATAGGAATGTTTTCAAAACTCATTTTTGAGCGAGATGCTAATGCTCTAATCTGAATCAATGCTCTATGGTACGCTAAGCTAAAAGTGTGGTCAATCAGTTAAATGGATTCAATAATTGGTGAAACTCAAAAGTTTACCTCTAGGTGACTTTTAAATTGAGCCTAATTCTAAAGAAAAGATGAGTCTTTCTTTTAGGAACTTTTAATTTTCCGTCAGTCTTAGTAAACATTGTAACTACAGTTACTCAATGATCTATGCTAAGCTAAACTAAAAGTGCTCCCGATCAGTCAAACTGTTTAAATCTAGGTGACTTGTAATTGAGTCTATTTTTTGTAGCAACTTTTTAATTTTCCATCGGTCTTAATAAATGATGTAACTACAGAATAGTCAGTTTAACTAGAAAAATGTTCAAAACTCTGGTCATTTTTGAGGAAGATGCTAATGGTCTAGTCCAGGGGTGCTCAACCCTAATCCTGGCGATCGACCTTCCTGCAGTTTTCAGTTACAGCCCTTATCAAACACACCTGCCTGTAATTATCAAGTGCTCCTCACGTTCTAAATAATTGGTTCAGGTGTGTTTGATCAGGGTTGGAGCTGATATCAGCTGGAAGGTCGATCGCCAGGAATAGGGTTGAGCACCCCTGGTCTAGTCCAATTCAATGATCTAAGCTAGGCTACTTTTAGCAACTTTCCATTTTTTTTGGTCTTCGCAAACATTGAAAGTTTCAAAACTAACGCTAATGGTCTAATCTGATTCAATAACCAATGCTAAGCTAAGCTAAGCTAAAAGTGCTCCCAATCAGTCGAATGGATTCAGAAAATATAAAGAGAGAGGAGTGTTTCTTTTAGCAACTTTTTATTTTCCGTCGGTCTTAGCAAACATTGAAAGTTTCAAAACTGATGCTAACGGTCTAATCTGACTCAATGACCTATGCTAAGCTAAGCAAAACGTGCTCCCGATCAGTTGAATGTTGGTAAAACTCAACTGCTTAACTCTAGGTGACTTGTAAATTGATCCTATTTCCATTTTTTTTTTTAGCAACTTTTCATTTTCTATCGGTCTTAATAAATGATGAAACTACAGAATAGTCTAGGTTTAAATAGGAAAATGTCCCAAACACTGGTCATTTTTGAGCGAGATGCTAATACTCTAATCTGATTCAATAATCTATGCTAAGCTAAGCTAAAAATGCTCCCAATCGGTTGAATGTGTGTTAAATTAGTGAAATCGAGCATATTTCCCCCCAAAAGGGAAGAGAAGAGCGTTTCTTTTAGCAACTTCTTATTTTCCTCTGGTCTTAGCAAACATTAACATTTTTCAAACCGATGCTAACGGTCAAGTTTGATTCAATGACCTATGCTAAGCTAAGCTAAAGGTGCTCCCGATCAGTCAAATGTTAGTAAAGCTCAACTGTTTAACTCTAGGTGACTTGTAAATTGAGCCTATTTCCAAAATCAGGGGAGTGTTTCCATAAAGGGGAGATCCACACCAGCAGCCCATCAGGTCTACTATCCTCACAGCAGAGCCATGGTACAGTAGATGATGAAATCAGAGCACATCACACTGACGCCGACATCAGAAGTGTCCTATTTACATATAAAAGAGCTCGGAGGAGTGTAAGTCTTTTAATATTTACTGAGCAGTGGAGATTTTAGCGGTTTATGGAAAAGAGGACAAAGGAAAGTGCGGCGCTTACTGGATTATCAAAACAAAGCCTTGTTTCTGATTTATGAAATATATATGCATGGAATAATTTATATCTTTACGGCCCCTCTGGAATACTTGATTTGTCCCCAGCAACCAATTTCCTACATTACAGCTGTGCTATGGTTTCAGGTTACTCTCATGACTTCAATGTCAAGTAATAAAATCCATATTTATAAATGTTTTATTATGTTTATAAGGTTTTAAATGTGTATATGCACTTTATATATGTACTAACTTCAAAATTCTCACATTCTCGGGATTTACAAATTAGTTTTTATATTTCATATAGATTTAATAATAATAATAACAACTATTATTATTTTGCATAATACTATAATATATTTATTACATATTTATATAACATTTTATATTATAGTCAAATTATTTTTTTTTTTCAGTAAACTGCTGAAGACTCCTCCAAACTTTATAATGTTATTAAGAGCGTATTAATAACGTCATTGAGAGCTTGATTATATTCATTTTAGACAACATAATACTGAGGTATTAACATCTGTAGTGTTCAGAAAGCAATTTTTGTGGAACAACCTTAAATTCAATCAAAACTAAGGAAAAAAGTGATTTTTTTTTTAAATTGGGAAAAAAGAGATAAGACTCAAGAATAAACTCAGACAGAATAAAAAAATCTGAACATTAATAATATTAGAATTTTCTAGTGATCTCTTAATCTCTTCCATAGTTTTATCATGGTTTGCTTCATTAATATCAAATAAATTTAACAAATATGTATATAGTATTAACCATGTAATAACAGTGACGTATTTAGTAAACCCATAATTCTCATGGTCCCTTGCAGAAGTGTTTATTAAAGATGTAAAAACGCTTTTAATTACAATCACTGTTTATTACTATATTATAACTATGTAGTAATTATGTTAGAACTATGCAGTGACAAACTCGGGATTCTCATCCTAATTTATTTATTTTTTGTTTATTAATGTAAATTTGATAATCTATGTAAATAAAGTGACTATTCATTACTATATAATAACTGTGTTATAACTATGTAATAGCAATACATTTATTAAACCCACGATTCTCATAGTCCTTAGCAGAAGTTTTTATTTATTTATTTATATAATATTTATATATTTATATATATTATATATATATATTATATATATATATATATATATATATATATATATATATATATATATATATATAAAACTACAGTGACTGTTCATTCTTATATAATAACTACATTATAACTATGTAATATTTAATTAATGCATTTGATAAACCTAGGTTTCTCATTATCCTTTGAAGATCTCTTTTTGTATATTAATGGAAATTTGAGATGTAATTACTGCGACTAATAATACATATTAACTATGTAATAACTATGTTATAAATATGTAATGTATTTGATAATACCTGGATTATCACTGTCTTTTGCAGACAAGTTTGTTTGATAAAGGAAATTTGAGAATGCGTGTAATTAAAGTCACTATTACTATGTAATAACTAAGTAATAAAGTATTAATAATGTACATGATAAACCCAGGATTCTCATGGTCAATTTTACATTGTCTTGTTTTTTTGTGAGTATGTTGTTGTATTTTGCACTGTCTGTATTTTGCACTGTCTGTATTTTACACTGTCTGTATTTTGCACTGTCGTTGTATTTACACTGTCTGTATTTTGCACTGTCTGTATTTTACACTGTCTGTATTTTGCACTGTCGTTGTATTTACACTGTCTGTATTTTGCACTGTCTGGAGCCAGCACCTAAGCTTTTCACTCATCATAGCACACGTGCTGCTGATGATGTGACAATAAAAGTGATTTGATTTGATCTTTTGCAAAAGAGTTTTGTTTGTTTATTAATGAATGGAAATGTACAAATGCATGCAATTAAAGTGACTAATACAGTATAATAACTAAGCTATAATTATGTAATAACGTATTAATAATGTATTTATTAAATCAAGGGTTCTCACGGCTCATTGCAGATTTTTTGGTTTATTATTGGAAATTTGAGAACGCATGTAATTACTGCAACTAATTATCACAATATAATTATGTAATAACTATGTTATAACTTTGCAATAACATTATGTATTCGATAAACCCAAGATTCTCACTGTCCTTTGAAACCAGTTTTTTTTTGTTTATTAATGGAAATTTGAGAATGCATGCAATTAGTCACTATTAATATATAATAACTATGTAATAACGTATTAATAATGTATTTATTAAACCCAGGATTCTCATGGCCCTTTGCAGATTTATTTTTTGTTCATTAATTGAAATTTGACAACACATTACTGTGACTCATTATCGTTAAATAATTATGTAATAGCTATGCTATAACTTTGTAACAACATGTTAATAATGTATTTATTAAACCAAGTATTCTCACGACCCTTTGTAGACAAGTGTTTGATTTATTAATGGAAATTTGGGAACATGTAATTAAAATGACTGCTACTATGAAATAACTAATAGCGTAGCATTTGATAAACCCAGGATTCTCCTTCTTCTGCAAAAAAATTTAATTGATTAATGAATGGAAATTTAAACACTATTTGTAATTACACACTATTTATTAACCATTTAATATTATTAGCAAATCCACGACTCCTATAGTGTCATTTTTAATTCTCTGAAATGATCTGACTGACTGTACCTGATGCCATTTACTGTCTCCAAGGGAATGTGCGGTGTAAATGCTGATAGTCCTGCTTCTAACCAAACAATAACTCGAAACTGAAGTATTACTGACTATTATTAGCCTAATTAACCAGTATTAACCAAACATATTAACCAGAAGTAACTAAAACCCAGTAATCATCCTTTATCTGAGCATCTAGAATGCGACAACGAGAGAAAAAAGCAAGCGTGAGAGAAGAAAAGAGCAGAAAGGCTGATTGTGGAGTCAGCAGTCTGTGAGGGTTGGTGGACCACAGATGGGGGGCTGGGGGTCTCTACCTGCTCCTGATGATAAAACCCAAATCAGGAAACCGTGTTGTTTCCCAATCCTCTATCAGTTCTTAATCTGTCCATCTGTCACCCCAAACAACCTCCCCGTCTCTGTCTTCCTCTCCAGTACAGCAGGAGATGTGTTTATTAGCTGTGTTTTTCCTGATCTGCACCTGAAGAGCGCAGTCTTAAATAACACACTGATGCTTTACATGGTGTTAACTGACTCCAGCAACCTGCACCCGCTGCCACGGCAACAACACACCCCTCGGGACGTATTTAAATCACATTTGAGGGGATTTGCATAACATCTGATGACATACTCACTCTAGACGTGACTCACATAACAGCAAGACTGATAAACATTTCAATAAATAAGCGTAAATAATAATAATAATAATAAATAATTATGTTAATATATCAAAAATATTTCCATCTCTTTAGTAAAGAACTTTTATTCTTAAGCACAATCTCATTTATGTGAACTTGATGCATAAAAAAAAGAGGGGGAAATAGGATGGATGGATGGATTAGGGTTGTCACGATACCAGAATTTAAAAACGTCTATTAAATGATTTGTTTATAAGCTGACATCTGAGTGATCCACTAATGATCTGTATCTGTAGTTACACTCAGTAAACAGCGATGAGTTCGTTGAACTGATGACCTTCACAGCCAATCACAGTCATTTCTGTTGAGCACATGAACACAATGGCAAATCAGAGCTGTTTGAGAATGTGCTCAAATGTTGTGGGAAATGGACGTTTTTTTAAAATTACAGTATCAACTGGTATCGGATTCCAGTATCGTGACAACCCTATTACATACAAAGGAAAAGAATCAAAAGAAAAATTTGACAAAAAAATTGTAGACTTTTATAATGCCACCAAAGTATAAAATTCTGAAATATTTCAATGATTCAGAGTCAAATTTAAACATTTTTGATAATGATACTAATAATAAATAATAAACAATTTTGTTAATATGCAAAAATATTGCAGTCTCATTAGTAAAGAGCTTTAGTTCTTGGTCTTAAGCACAAACTCATTTATACGAACGATCCATAAAATTGGGGATTTTTTTGTGAAAAGATTTGGGGGGAAAATAGAAGAAAGTAAAGAAAAACAAAACAAAAATAGACTTTTATAATGCCACCAAAGTATAATCTGGCTAAACTTGATACAATTTTGGCAAAAAAATGAATGAATAAAATAAAATAAATAATAGTAATTAATAATTTTATTAATATACCAAAAACATTTCCAGGTTTATTTTCTCATCTCATCATTAAAGAGCTTTTGTTCTTAATCACAAACTCTATGTGAACTTGAAAAGGAAAAAAAAAGGAAAATTTGGGGAAAAGAAAAAAAGAAAAATTTAATTTGACAAAAATGTGAGGACTTTTATAATGCAACAACAGCGTAAAATTTTGATTTTTTTTTTTTCAAATTTAACCAAAACATTCCTTTTTTATGCATTAACTTCACATAATTAAGTAAACCTGGAAATATTTTTGGTAAATTAATAAAATAGTTTATATTATTACTATCCTCATCATCATCAAAATGGTCTCAGTTATACCCTGATTCATTCCATATATTTTGTAGTTTATGCTGTCGCTGCATTATTAACACATTTTAGTCAATTTGATTTAGCTTATTTTTTTTCAAAAGAAATATTTTTGGCAAATAACAAAATAGTTTATTACCATTATTATTTATTTTTTTATTTATTGTCAAAATGGTCTCACTGATTCAAAAGTAAAAATGGAAATATTTTTGGTAAATAAAAAAAATTGTGTATTATTAGCATTATTATTATTACCTGTTTGTTTATTTATTTATTTATTTATTATTATTTTTAAATTATTATTATTATTAGTCAAAATTTTCTCAGTTCTACACTGATTGAAAAGTAAACCTGGAAATATTTTTGGTAAATTAACAAAATAGTTTATTACTATTATTTTTTCTATTGTTATTATTATTATTATTATTATTATTATTATTATTATTATTATGCCTCAAATCTTCACACACATGCAAAATCCTAAAAAAAAAAAAAAAAAAGAATCATTAATATTCTTATTATTCAATGATTCAGAATTACACCTGGAAATATATTTGGCAAATTAACAAAATAGTTTATTAATAATATTATTTTTATTATTATTATTATTATTATTGATATTGATATTATTATTATTATCATCATCTTCCATCAAATCTTCTCACACATGCAAAACCCAGCAAAAAAAACATTATTATTATTATTATTATTATTATTATTATTATTATTATTATTATTATCTATCAAAACTTCTCACACCTACCAAAGAAACCCATTTATTATTATTATTATTATTATTATTATTATTATTATTATTTAATGATTTATAATTAAACCTGGAAATATTTTTGGCAAATTAACAAAATAGTTTATTGCTATTATTATTATTTTCATTCATCAAATCTTCACGCACATGCAAAACCCTACCAAACCTCCCCAAACAACCCCATTATAAGTAAACCATGAGCTCTTACCTTGAAGTTGTGGACTTTCTCGTATTTGGGCACGCGTTCGCTCTCCTTCAGCGTGGCTCGGCGGACCAGCGACGTGAGCTGCGAATAAGCAAACAGTTTAAGTGGCTGCCAGAGAGCGGCCGGAGGTTTCTGAGGACTCATTTTCATCCCCAGAGCGGCCGCCACCATCCCCTGATCCTTGCCCTCCGCCTTGGCCTTGTGCACCAGAGACTTCTCCTCTTTGCGGAGCACGTAAGACTCGCGGGATGGCATCGTGCAGCAATTACACACCAAAAAACCCACACTGATTATAAAATAAACTCTAATCAAAACTTCTAATAGCGGGACGGCATCTCGCAGCAACTCCACAGCAATTAAAACAGACCGATTATATCAAAACTCCTAATAGGATCTCCTACATCTTTGGCCAGAGAACGCAAAATATAAGCAAACAAATCACTGATATGAACGTCCAGAATATTCCAGATAGAGATTCCTGAGAGTGAGTGTGTGGAGAGCCTCTCTGTGCATCTATATGCAGATGAGATGAGTTGTTGAGTTAATCCCCGTCCTGCCTGGGAGCAGCAGATATCCTCACTGGAGCAAAAGAGAGAGAGCGAGAAGCAGAGAGAGAGAGACCCAACAACTGATTTACACAGCTCAAACCAGCCAATCACAGCCGAGCTGGCCCGGCCCCCTCAGCAACCAACCGACCAATCCAGTGCATGAGTGGGCAGCGAGAGAGAGGCTGATAGAGTGAGATAAGGAATGAAAGAGCGAGTGCGCGTGGGGGAAGATAAGGAGTGGGACGGTAATGAGAGGTGAATGAGTCACGGATCAGCTCTGAGCTCACACACACTCCTCTAATAAAAGCACGGATGCGGCACAAACACAACCCACACTGGGAATTCGGGACGAGCAGCTTGGGAGGATCAATCATATTGGGATTTATTGATATATATATTTTTGATTTCAGATCTGCAGTGCTTGTTTGAAGAAATGCACATATTATATAGTCACATATTATTATGAACAATGCTAATACCAATTACTGCTTCTAATGGATTATACATTTAAATAAAAGCCCAAATGTAGTTGCTCACTACAGCAAACTTCCTTCCACACTACACCCCTGTTTTACCCTTTAAAGCCTGTTTATTGAAGGCATCATGGATACAACTGCTAAATATTTTAATATTTTTAAGTAGCTTACCCAGTATAAAATAACAGTAGCTGGCAGATCTTTTTAGCTACAGTTCAATTCAATTTTCAATTCATCTTTATTTCACTAGCACTTTTACAATTCAGATTGTGTCAAAACAGCTTCACATAGAAGTTCTATTAAATTGAAATGGTGTCACTCCAGTTTTAGAGTTTAGTTCAGTTCAGTGTGGTTTAATATTCACTGCTGAAAGTCTAACACTGAAGAGCAAATGCATCGATGCGCAGCTCAGCTCAGCAGTGTCAGCACAGTTTAAAAAAAGAAAGGCGATTTTATTCTGTGAAGAAATGATGCCAAGGTCTCCATAATCCTGGACCAGTCCGTATCCTGAGCATATGCTGTGGCGGTCATTGAGGAGTGGAGAGCAGGAGACTGATTCCTGAAAGACCCTGGTGACAGACGAGTCTTTACATTGATCCCGTGGGCCAGCCTGATCACCCACCGGGTGACCTACTCACACCTGCAGTTTCTCCACGATGGACGTCCAACCTTCGGCGCCTAGACTGCACAAAAAGTTTGGCCAGAGGAGAAATGGTCGTGCCCAACTGAGCCTGGTTTCTCTAGAGCAGGGCTATTCAATTGGCGGCCCGCGGGCCGAACCCGGCCCCCGAGGCAATTTGTTCTGGCCCTCCAAATAGTGTGACCAAGACATCAAGAATAAATTTAGTTCAGTCAAAAAACGGCCGCAATAGTTATGAAGTGACGTGCGTCTGTTCAATACAGCATGAGCTGCGCAGAGCGTGAGTCACCTGACAGTGGCGAGTGGAGAGAGCAGCCGAATACATTTGAATATGTTTGTAGAAAAGGTCTTTTGTACAATGCACTGATATCGTTATTAGGGATGCAACGATTAACCGATTTAACTATTAATTGCGCTTTAATTCGTCACGGTTAATTAATCGTAAAGGCTTCTCTAAGCCGCATTTCTGCATTTCTGTTCTGCCGCACGAAATGAAACTGCTGAACAAAGTTACGCCAAGTTGCCAACTGTGCGCTAGTTTAAAGTTCCGAGCTTGTCCACCGAAGCTAATACGCACGCACACTGTAATAACTAAAGCCGCAGGCCGTTCCCATATCACGTCTTTCCCGCGCGCAAGTTTGTTATGTCGTAAGAATATATGCCAATATGCGGGCGCAAGCGGAGCAACACGCTCGCAGCTTTGGGAGCACGCAGTAGAAAACATCTCATGCTGTAGCGGTGAGAGTTGTGCTTAGCTTTCAGTGCAATGTAAACAAAAGACATGTTAGACGAACTATTATTAAAATGATTATGTATGTATGAACGCAGATGATAACAACAGTTAATCTAAATAATTGGCGCCGACCTTCATAACAATTAATATTATATTATATTCTCCCATTCCTCTCTATAAACACACACATAATTAAATTGTGTAGCCCTATAAGCACAGAAAACCCTTCAGCATAAAAACTATTACTAATGAAAATGCCTTTTAAAGGTTTTTTTAATATTAGTTAGGGATGTCCAGATCTAAATCTAGCTAATATAAAGCTTAAATTTACATTAGACGTGATAACAGAGAAACCCTGATTATTCTTCACACTATATAATCGTACAACCAAAATCTATAATTGTTGCATCCATAATTGTTATGCAGTTCAAAACAAAACATATCAACGTATCTGAATGTAGAAGAAGCCTACTTCAGCAATACACTGATTTTGTTGTGCTGTGAAATACAACATTTGAATGTTTGTTAAAAAAACTTATTGTACAATGCAGTGATATTATATAGTTTCAAAATACAATATATTAACACTTCAATGTAGACAAATACAACGTGGGTGTCCAAAGGAGCAAAAATACAACATATTGGCAGTTGTGTCATCCTTTATATTGCAAGTCATGTCTCTCCGGCCCTTCGTTGGGGATGCTTTTCATGAACTGGCCCCCGTGACAAACTAATTGAATAGCCCTGCTCTAGAGTTTTTTTTTTTCCTTCACAGTTTGGTCCTCGCCATTGGCTTGCTTGGTTTGGGACTTGTGGAGCTGCGCATCGATGGATTTACTCTTCAGTGTTTGGACTCTCAGCATTAAAAAATTAAACCAAACTGAACTGAACTAAACTGAACTTCAACTCTGAAAACTGGACTGACACGGTTTACATTTACTAGAACTTCTATGTTAAGCTGCTTTGACACAATCTACAAAGTAGAAGCGCTATAGAAATAAAGATCAATTGAATTGAATATTCCTAACAAGAATATTTATTGTTGTCAGACTCATCAAATCGCATGGAACTGTCAACTAAAATCTGTGGAAAATCATAAATGAACCACAAGAAGATAGTCTGTGTTTTGTTGTGTGTGTAGTTACTTACAATAGCAACCCAACGTTCTCCTCAGAATATTCAACAAGCTTACTTTATTAAGAATTAAAGCCAGTTACAATGAAATAAGTGCTGCACTGAGTGATTGACAGTAGGTGTGGCTATGGAAGACCATGCTGTGTAAGCTCCCTTTTGAGGGCTGTCTCAATTAAAAAAACTCTTAAATGAATAAAAAATAGATACAGAAAGGTCAGCTGATAGTGTTTTACTGATCCTGAGGGAAAGTGATATTAAACGGATTTAAATAATGTGCATAATGTGTTCAAAAACTACGTTTTGACCAAACCTAACAAACCCTAAAGATTCGGGGCTTTAAAAAATATATTTGCGGCTAAAGCCCCAAAAGCCCCTGCTTTGGAACGGACATTGATGAGCAGCATCAACAGAACAATTCTTTTTACTTGACACAGCATCTAAAAAGTGTGTGCAAGAGGCTGCAAAGCGTAATGGTCACGCACGTCATATGTATGTCTACATAGAAAAACAATGGACAAGTAGAGCACTGGAATGGAAAAATCTGTTGTGTGTTAATAGCCCCTTAAAAACGTGTATATTCAAATGTTAAACCTAATTTGTAGTGTTTTTTAAAGGCCCAAGAAATTAAAATAAAGTTTTTTCCGCCTAAATGGATCAATGGTTTTATTCATGACACCTCACACTACAGCTTCTCATCACATCATAACCAATCAAATTCTCTCTAATATCTGACACGCCCCGCCCCCTTCAAGACGATTCTCATTTGCTGTTTATTTGATGCGCTTGAGCTTAAAGCTGCGGTCACATTGGACTTTTCTCCCCATAGGCCCCGTTTACACTAATGCGTTTTCTTTTTAAAACGCATACGTTTTGCTACGGTTACGCCATCCGTCCACACTACGCCGGAGTTTTCGAGCCCCAAAAACGGAGCGTTTTGAAAGCACTGGAGAGGTCGTTTTCATTCTAAAACGCTGCTGCTCCGTCTCAGTGTGGATGGGGGAAAACGGAGACATCTGAAAACGGAGGCGTGGCTGTGGAGATTCGCTACCTGATTGGGGCTTTTGGATCATTGCGTATCCTTCCATTATTCGTCAAGCCCCTATCACATGACTATAACTCTACCGGAAGACGGCAGACCAGCCTTCACTGTAAACAACAACATGGACACAGAAATGGGAGCGTTGTTTGCACTATTGTCCGTTTTAGGCGCCATTGTGCAGTTAAACTCTGCCTTTTTTACTACAGCAGCTGCATATATTCGCAAGAGGCAAGCTATTGTTCGAGCACTCGCTAATCGCTCGCGTTCATCGTTCAACCAGCGTTTGTTGACTAACAATAGCCAAATGCCGAGCGAGACACATGCTTCCTGTTTATACTTGAATGCGCATGGCCAGAGTGCGCGAATGGTCACGTGATATACGTTTTTGGTGGAGTAGTGTGGACGGAGATATGTTTAGAAACGCTAGATGAAACACTTCAAAACGAAAACGCATTAGTGTAAACGGGGGCATAGGCTTCCATTCATACGCACGCGAATGCATCAGACCGGAAACGCAGGGTCATGCTTTAAGTTTCGCATTTCGCTGTGGTGCAAAGTTCAAGCTTGGTGAACTCTGACCTGCGAAATCGCATCACTTATGCGTGAGACCAATCCAGGATCAAAACATGACCTCTCTGAACAGAAATTTAAAACATGGAGCAATCGCTCGCTTTTTTTAATGCCTAATCGTCTTGTTTAATCTCGCCCCTTTTGGCAGCGCCGTACGACAAAATTTCGCAAGCTCAAACTCTAGTGTGACTGCAGCTTTACCCCTCTCACTAGCAGAGCTGCGATAAAACAAAACACTACTGGCTGTTTTTTAAAAAGGGGAGGAGCTACACCATGTCCCGCCCTCTCTTCAAATTTAATTTCAGATTACGTCAAACATTAAATAAAAATGCACATTTCAAAGCACTTCACAAGACCTTTAAGTATATATGCAACTAAACCATTTATTATTATTATCATTAGTGAATTTCTTATTGGATGCTGGGATTCAACAGGTCTGAACCTGTACTGTGTGTAATTAAATCAACTTCCAATTTCATACATGCACATGTGTCCTCTCGCTCACACACACACTAACACACACAGCAGACTTTCCAATCTGCCTTCATAAATCACAGTGACAGCATAGGCCAAATGACTCTGGATGATTCCCAAAAAGATCAGACAGAGATTATGTGTAAGCAGTGTCTGTGTTTATGTGCTATTATTATACTGTACGTCAGTGATACACTGATTTATTGGCCAGGATGATTAATTATCTGATATCTGCCTGATGCTGGCGTTGATCAACAACACTGCCTACATTACCTCCACTTCAGTCTGTCCCAAAATCTACAATAGCCCATTTAAGGGCTAACAGCTGCCACTTTTAAAATAAAATGCTATGATCAGATTTTATTTAAAAACTAAAAATAATTATCTTGATGCACATTAGGGCTGGACAATAATTCAACATCAAAATATATTGCAAAATAATTTGTTTCCAATAACGGTGATATGACTTTTAATTTGTGATATTTTGACATTAATGACAGCTTTTGCTCTTATAAATACAATGTATTTCTCTAAATCTCCCAATAAGTCTTTAGATAGATGGCATTAAAATGCTTAGCTTTATAATGAAAGCCCTGTAAGCCGGCAGCTAGCTCTATGCAACTCTCACATGGTCGTCCACTAAAGCTAAGCAGGGCTGCGCATGCTCAGTACCTGGATGGGAGAACACATGGGAAAACTAGATTGCTGCCGGAAGTGGTGTTAGAGAGACCAGCAGGGGGCGCTTAACCTGCGGTCTGCGTGGGTCCTAATGCTCTAGTATACTGAAGGGGACTCTACACTGCTCAGTGAGCGGTGTCTTTCGGATGAGACGTTAAACTGAGGTCCTGTCTCACTGTGGTCATTATTATACACAGAATTTCCTTGGAAAAAGAGTAGGGGTTTAACCGCGACATCCTGGCCAAGTTTGCCCACTGGCCTCTGTCCATCATGGCCTCCTCCCCATATCATAACTGGCTTCATCACTCTGTCTCCTCTCCACCAATCAGCTGGTGTGTGGTGTATGGTCTGGCCAATATGGCTGCCGTCGCATCATCCAGGTGGATGCTGCACACTGGTGGTGGATGAGGAGATTCCCCCCAATGTGTAAAGTGCTTTGAGTCTCCAGAAAGGCGCTATATAAATGTAAGGAATTATTATTATTATTATTATTATTATTAATATTATGCAACTCAGTAAAGGCCTACAAAGCTGATTGATTAAACAAATAAATACAAGACATTTGATAAATATATTTTAGCAGGATTCTTCCAATGCCATTGTCAACAAGACTTGAACAAAGTTGTATTTATGTGTTCATAATATATACAGTTTTAGAATGACTTTATTGACCTTATTCTTCAATGTGGAAGTGCGTTAATTTTTGCAATTGTTTTAGAACTTCTGATTCAGTCGCCTATGGGAGAAATGACTAGGAGTAATAAACGGCAGAAACGGCCAAACTATTCGCTCTTCAAAACAAGTGTGTGCATGACTATACAGACAAAGCAGAATAATATAAGAAGAAAATATCAGTTTGCAACATCAAGCAGCAGAACGAGCCATTTTCAACGGTTAAAAATGAATGGAAGTGAATGAGAGCGAAAGTCTCGAGGCAAATAGATTCAAATGGCTGCACCCACTCGCACGCTATAAGATCAATAGGGTTAAGATGTAAACATTTCAGTTCCTCTTTGTTTCTCTCAGTGTTTCCTTTATATAAATTACTAAGTATTTTTCTATTCATTTTGTTGCACCATTAAAGGGGAAATGAAGCACTCAGTCAAGTTTACATTATTTTGTACATCTGATTCCACTTTAATGAAAATATATGGTCACACTTTATTTTGATGGTCCGTTTGTTGAATTGAAGTTACATTGCAACTAATTATCATTAGATTATAAGTAGACTGTTAGGTTGGGGTTAGGGTTTGGGTTGGGGTTGGGGTTAGTGTAAGTTGACATGTACTTGCAAAGTTTCTTATAGTCAGTTAAATGTCTGTTGAAGGACTGTTAAATGTCAGTATCAACAGATATTAAGCAGACAGTCTACTAATACTCAAATGGACCATCAAAATAAAGTGTTACCAAATATATTAAACAAACTTGATTAATGAGATCATTCAGAAGAAAACGACATGTTCTACTATAGCTTTTAGACTTAGGGCGCCACCATCTTTGAATGCGGCTGTGTCTGACGTCACAGGGTTGGTTCCGTTCCCTCAGCTGAACAGATACAGTGGAAGTAATGGACTGAACACGGAGATTGTAAAGCCTAATTTAACCCAATGCGTGAAGTTGTGGATGTGGAGCTGGTGCAAATACAAGCATCAAATGTGTGTCTAATATAAAAATATATATTTATTTTATTTTTAATTCTTCCCTTTTAATTACCGATCATTTGATGCGCTTTGATTCACTCTCTGTATTACACTGCCTGACTAAGTCATTTCATTCATTCATTTTCTTTTCGGCTTAGTCCCTTTATTATTCTGGGGTCGCCACAGCGGAATGAACCGCCAACTTATCCAGCACATGTTTTACAAAGCAGATGCCCTTCCAGCCGCATCCCATCTCTGGGAAACATCCATACACACTCATTCACACACATACACTACGGACAATTTGGCCTATCCAATTCACAGACTTATTTACCTAAATCATTTCTAATACATTATATTATTTAAAACGACTAAAATGTCAATAAAAGTCAGTCTGTTAAACCGTAGAGTGGAATTTTCAACATTAAAAGTGGACAGAGCAGAGATCAACATCCCATAATGCAATTCACCACCGTGAATAAACCCACAAAATACAGAAACTGCTAATTAACAGATATTATTTACTGTATTATCATGAAATAAAAGTTCAGATAGATGCCATGCCTTTGTTTTTGTTAATCACTCATCATACAGTCTCTTTTAGGGTACGATTAAGTATTTTCCATCGTCTAATCTTTAATGTACAAACCAAAATTGCAATAAATTGAAATATCGAATCACAATCGTATAAATCGCAAGACTCAATGATCGCAATATATATAGTGAATTAGCTCACAAGTATCGGGATAGTATTAAATCAGCAAATCAGCCCTAGCATTTAAATATAATATTGATATCAGAATTATATCATAATCGACCGAAATTAAGAATTGTGATATTAAATTTCTGCCATATTTATCCAGCTCCAATTCGAAGCCCTTCACAAGTGAACTCTTCAGTGCGCAGTTTGAGCTGAACTTTAATCATATCGAATGCACTCTTCCTCTCTCTCATCTCAGCTGGACAGTTCATCCTCTGCTGAAAGCCGTATGCTGGATTCAGACACGCCGGCACGCGTTTCCCTTTGATCAATACCACAGGACTTCAATTCACTCCAGTAAAGAGCCCAAATGGAGACCTCCAGCCTGCTGGCTTCCAGATCAATAAGCCAAACACAGGCAGAGAATGTGCAACTGCAGGAGCCGAGATGAAACGCCAAATCTCCAGCCGTGCCCGTTCCCCAGCAGACCCTTTGGAGCCTTCGTACTGTGACTGGGTACCTGTGTCAGGTGAATTCACACACGGCAGCATTTCTGATATACAAACTCCCCCCCGAGCGCATTTGAAGACTGCGGTTGCAGAACGCAATGCATGCTGGGGTCTGGCAGGAAGTGCGCTTTCTGTCTGAGCTCTAATTGACAAGATTGATCCTTCTGCTTTCTCAGAAATGCGTCTGGTCATAAATGGGGCGAAGAATGGATAATTCAAGGCTGTTTCCTTTCTTCTGCACAAATGACAGTCCATCTGCTGGAGCGAGACTCTCACACACACACACACAAACACACACGCGCACACACACAAGATCTTTCACCATATTAGTCTAGAGAGACTGAGGAAAACACATGCACAATCTGGCCACATCACATCTGCTGATCTGTGGCCTTGTGTCCACCTGGGTTTGGATTTTCATCAATCCCATCACAAGTGGTCAGTGGAGATCCATTATTATTCACAACCGGTGCTAACATGCAATCACATGTGTGTCTTGTGAGCTGCAGCAGCTGCGTTCAGATAATTCTGCTTCCACATTTCATCACATCTCTTCTGAATTCTAGTAGACTGCTGGTGTTGGTCTAGCTAAATTAAAACGGATTCAGTTCAGTTTCATACAAATCTTACTGTTGAAGGACAATCCAATCACTTCTTTTCCTCTGGCTTAGTCAGTGTTAGTCAAGGGGTCGCCACAGTGGAATGAACCACCATTAACTCTAGAACTTACGAGGTGGATGCACTTCCAGCACTGGGATTACACTAACTTGTGAACCCCTAGTGCTGGGAAACACCCATACACTCTCTCATTCACACATATTCATACACTATACAGCCAGTTATGTTTATAGTTTACCTATAGTGCACGCATTAACATCTAATGTCGCATTGTTTTCACATCACAAGTTGATGTCTTCTTTTTGTTAAGGGCTCCAATGTTGGCCTTTTTACAATGTGTGCTTCCAGATAGCGTCTTGTGAAGTGTCAGATCAAAATACCCATCAGATCATTTATTATACCCTGTTGAAAATATCATGTTTTTGGTCAGAGGGAATTGCACCTGTGTCTTTAAATGAAAATAAATGGGTTCTTTATGCCCACTTAAAGCAGGCTCTCCCCACCCACTTTTCGGATATTTCACTTCAGAGAAGAATAAACAGAGTCGGATGTCAGAAAAAAGGACAACTTGGACACTAAGGGTGTAACTCTGAGGCGCCGCAGGCCGGTACGGGCCCTATGACAACAGGGAGTCATGACCAAAAACGAAGAGCGGGGTAAAGTCTAGATCGGATACGCGGCCGGCCGGAAGTGCGATATGTACATTAATGTAGCAGAATTTTGTAATGACACTGTATAACAATAATTAATATTTTTACAGTGCTGTGATGGTTGGGTTTAGGGTGGGGTGGGTGTTATAAAAAACAAATTATTGGGTAATTTAATAGTTAACATAAGTAATACTCGGTACAACTACTGTTTTTACATTACTGTGACGGTTGGGTTTAGCGTTGGGGTAGACGGTAAATAAATACAATCATTTGGAAATTTAATAAATAATATAAATAATTCTCACTAACTTCCGGCCGCATCCATATCCGATCTAGCAACAACCGAAGAGCGGGGGTTAGGGGGGGGGGGGGGGGGGGGGGGGGGGGGGGGGGGGGGGGGGGGTGGAAGATTTTAAGTTTTTTTATTCGTAACGTAATAGTAACTGTGGTGGGGTAATGGTAACTCTGGGGGCCCTAAAAGGGCATGGGCCCTTAGAATCGTCCTAACCCGGTTCGGTTGGGCTTTGGAGCGGTACGCTTGTACAAATAGCGCCTCAGAGAGAAACTGAAGATGCAACATCACTTTTAGGGGCTGTTTCATATGGATTAGTAATAATGTGATGTAATGTGTGTATTTATATAGCGCATGTATCGTGTATGGCCATACACACAAAGTGCTTCATAATTATATGGGGGTCTCTCCACACCACCACCAGCGTGCAGCATCCACTTGCACAGCTACACGCAAGTCAGGCACCGTAGGTCACACCGATCACTCGATGCAGAAGTATAAACCAGTTTTTAAAATCACTAGGATTTGGATTAGGGCTGGGCGATTAATCGAAAAGTAATCAAAATCCACATTCAGAATCAATAATCGATCTAATTTTTTCAGGTAAATTTTTTCAATTACTTTCCCTGCCGTGTAAGAAGTCAGGTGACCCTGCTTTATTAAGGCTAATTTACATTTATTATATTATGATTTATACTTATTATAATATTCTGATATTATACTTCTGGCAAGAGCATGCGTACAGCCCTGTGCAGCCTTCGCATACCCACACACCTCTCTAAAAATTTCATTCAGTTCAATTCATGTTTATTTATATAGCGCTTTTTTTCACAATGTAGATTGTGTCAAAGCAGCTTAACATAGTTCTAGTTAACTCCAGATTTCAGTGTTGAAGTTCAGTTAAGCTTAGTTCAGTGTAGTTTAAGTTTCACAACAATCACTTGGGATAAAGCAAAACATTGTTGGTCCAACCCATCGCTTAAAGCATACATTAGATCTAATTTTGTCTCATGGATTTGAGGTCATTGATGTAGGCATTATACCACAAAGTGATGATATTACAGACCCCTACCTCTTACTATATAAGCTGTGTTTAACTGAAATTAGCAGATCTGCACAGATATAATCACCCTGGTAGAATGATCTGATCTTTTTTTTATTTTTATTTTTTTAAATTAACTACACATCACAACGACACTTGGCGCAAGCTTTGTGATTGGTCAGTTTGGTTGTGGTGACGAGGGTGGGCGGTGCAGAGAGTCGCGTTTTAAGCAATGTGTGTTTTAATTTCAGTTGTTCAGCATTGATGTTCAATAAATAATCATAGAAAGTAGATAGTGTGTGTTTACTTTATTTTAAAATCAAGTAATGCACCCTTCATTCAAAAATTTACTGTACAAAACCTGTCAGTGAACTATAAGAGCAAAAATCTAAAATAAATAAATAAAATAATTGTTTATTAATCGTAATTGAGCTAAAATGTTCAATTAATCACGATTTTGATTTTAGGCCAAATCGCCCAGATCCTATTTTAACGTTAGGAAATTTAAAAACAAATAGACTTTTTGTGTTTATATCAGTCCAATCTGACTGTTAACACACTATACTACACACATTTCAGTCAAAACCGCTTACAAAACTTGATTTTGCATGATAGGTACCTTTTAAAATACATTGTGCTAATCTTAAGACATACATGTGAGTTTTAATTAGGGCTGGGCGATATGGCAAAAAAAAAAAAATCTAGATTTTTTTCATAAAGTTTGACCGATTCACGATTTCGATTTTCTTTTTTTTACCATGTAACTATAGTCAACTTAAAACATTACAACAACATGACTGAAGTAAAAATCTCTTTATAAGTAACTTGAAAAACCATCTGGTTAAGGAACATGTATTTTTAATGGCCATACATACATAAATTGGTCAACAAGGTGTAGCCTATTACATTCCTATAGACAAATTCCTGCTTGATGTTTTAGAAAATATTTGTTCGTAGCTACACCACCCAGTATATATTAAAGATCACCGTGAACAACAAAAAACCCTCAGAAACCTGTTACATATCTATCTATATTTAAATGTCTATCTTATATTTAACTGAATCGTATAACAGCCTATAGCTGAAATGTTGGAAATTGCTCAATTTATTTTTATAAAACATTTGTCAAAACGTGTTGATATTTTTTTGGAGTAAAAACAATACCGACATTTAAGAATCCATATTTATTTTATTTATTCATTCATTTTACTTGTTTATTGGTGCATATATGGGTTATAATTTAATTCATAGCTACAGTACCTTGGACAGCTACTGTGCCACTCCATAAAGCTTCAAGCAAAAGTCCAAATTAAAGAAAGATTTGACTTTCTGCGGTGACAGCCGAGATTCACAGCACGCCGTAACCGTCCTTCAGGTGGTGCGCAGGTATAAAATACAAAACCAGACGCCTGGGCTTTGAATTAGCCTAGGTGCAATTATTTCCTCGTTGTTCAAAGAGTCTGCAAGTTCGTGTTTCATGGATATATGTTGTTGTTGATTCGATGCGCAGCAGGAAAAAAAAAAGCTTTCAGCAGTGCATGTAGTCGCTGGTAAAGTTCTCACCCAGATCAGAGTGATCTGTGCTACCGAATACAGCGCAGCATGCAATAAACTCACGCTCAGTCAGGTGAAGTAAAGGTCTCATTGCCTATATGTCAATCAAATTAATTAAGCTCTAGCCACGAATAAAACTTTTAGCCTATTTTATTATTTTGTGTAATGTATATAGTGTAATCAGGGCCGGAGCAAGCTGAACTGGCGCTCTAGGCGAACGCCCTCAACCCGAAAGTAAAATAGATGAAAGAGGACCGGGAGGGGGTAGGTGTCACGGATAAAAGTGGACCGGGGGGGTTCTCGCTCACTATTCTGCCTAGGTCGCCTCTATGGACGCGCCGGCCCTGAGTGTTAAGCTGGATTTATACTTTCGCCTGGCGCCGCATCGCGCGCCTCCGCTGACTGCGCGCGCACCTCGCGACAATGGGCTAGTGCGCTTGCGCTGAGCAAGCTGTTGTAGCTCATCAACAGAGCCGCGACGTCAACACACAGAATCTGTAAGCACAATTCAGCACGGTTGTCTAACAGTTTAGAACGGTTTGGCACGATAGTGGAAAAGCTGCTTTAATATTTTATTTTTTTTTTAAAATGGCGATACCTCGATTTTATAAAAAATTAAATCGTCTTAAAACGTAAATTCGATTAATCAAAACAAATCGCCCAGCCCTA
The DNA here is from genome assembly GCA_903798195.1 of Danio kyathit. Classification (NCBI taxonomy): domain Eukaryota; kingdom Metazoa; phylum Chordata; class Actinopteri; order Cypriniformes; family Danionidae; genus Danio; species Danio kyathit. The sequence continues at coordinate 3,338,357 of LR812527.1, read as the reverse complement.
GTTTTAATCGATACTTTTTCTTAAGTAAAGATCAACAAATGCTTTCTTTGGGCTGAAGAGGAAGTTTTGAGTTCTGATATTTACAGTGTAATTCACTTAATCTCAAAACAGCAAGCAGAATTAACATTGGCCATGAATGTGCCTTTCATCAGCATCACCCACTTCTTCTCATGAACACAAGCCTCATCTAAGCAAAGCCAAACCAAACCACGCAAAGGACTGAAAACGGTTATGTAAAACGTTTTAAATGCGCTCTTAACTTTGCATAATGACCTGACCTCATTTCCTGTTCCTATATACCCTCTTATCTATCTCTGAGCATCATCCAGATATCTGAGATATAGAGTTTAAACAGGGCTTTGAATCATTAAAAGGGCTTAATTCCAGCGCTGGCCTGAAACACACTCTGAAGTTTGAGCAAGAGTCTGAACTCTGGCAGTGATGTGGGTGGTTATGATGTTATATAACGTTTACATAAGGACACGGTGATGCATAATCACAGCGCAGGCCATCAAACGCTCCATATATGAGAAATAAGCTCAGACCGGAAGGAAGAGGCAGGTTTTTAACCACACCATCATCATCTTCATCGATGCTCGTATACACAACATGCAGAGAGAGAGCTTTAAACTGGTGTAAACCCAGATACACATTAGAGACGTTTTATAATATATCATACTTTATCATGCTCATACAAACTCCAAAAAAAAAAAAAAAAAAACGGATTGACTAGAAGAATATAAAAATGAATATAAATATGGTAAGATATAAATATACATATTTCAGGAAAAATTAAGCTCAGTCATGTTATATTTAAGGCTATATTTGCATCACAATGATGTGACAATGTAAGTTTTTTCCTTAAAGACTTAAAGCATTTAAAATGATATTTTAGATGTGAGCAGCATCAGTACGTTAGTTAAGGATATTTATAAGCTGTTGTGCTCTAAAACAGTGACAAAGTTTGCATTTAGACGATATAAAAATTATATCAACATCCAAAGCTTGCAGTTTGTCAGTTCAGCTTCTCATCAAATCTTGGAACCAATCAAATACTCTCTAGTATCTGACATGCCCTGCTCCCTTCAAGACGCTTCTCATTGGCTTTTCATTTGAAGCGCTTGAGCTCAACTGCTCCCACTGCCAGAGCTGTGATAAAAAAAAAGAATTTTTAAAAAGGGGAGGAGCTACATTATGCCCCGCCCTCTTTTCATGTTTCATATGAGATTACGTCAAACAACGAATAAAATGAATGCACATTTTAAAGCACTTCACGAGACCTTTAAAAGTCACATTTACACAGGTGGCTCAATGGTTAGCACTGTGGCCTCACAGCAAGAAAGTTGCTGGTTCGAGTCCGGCTGGGCCACTTGGCACTTCTGTGTGGAGTTTGCATGTTCTCCTCGTGTTGGTGTGGGTTTGCTCCGGTTTCCCCTACAGTCCAAACACATGCGCTATAGGGGAATTGGATGAATTAAATTGACGTAGTGTAGAAGTGTGTGTGTGTGAGAATGAGTGTGTATGGGTGTTTCCCAGTACTGGGTTGCAGCTGGAAGTGCATCCTCTGTGTAAACCATATGCTAGAATAGTTGGTGGTTCATTCAGCTGTGGCGACCTCTGAAATAAAGACTAAGCTGATTTAAAATGAATGAATGATATTGATCAGTAATGATAAAGACATTTATAATGTTGCAACAGATTTCCATTTCAGATAAATGCTGTTCTTCTGAAATTTCCGCTTAAAGAAATCTGAAAAAAATAAAAATACTAGACCTACTGAAACCCGCAAGCCTTGTTTATACTCGACGTGTCCGCTAGTTCGATTGAGTGCGCGCGGCGAATCTGACGTCATCGCGGAGTTTGCGGATGTTCGCTTTGGGTGCGCGCGACATCATTTCGGCTGGCGGTGCGCACAGCATTTTTTGAGACTCGAGTGAAGAGTGCGCGCGGCGCCGCGTTTGGTTTGAGATGAATATGAACCACTTTGAAGAGATTTTGTCTGAAACAGTACGACTGTACAGACATCTGATCCGTGATCATAGAGATAACCAGATGATCAATAATTCTTGGCTAGAAATTGCAACAGTTGTGGGAAAGAAGGAAAGTTTCTGTTAAAAAGTTTGAAAAACCTGAGGGATGAGTTTGTTAAAGCCAAAAGAGGCCATGGCAAAAGTGGAGACACAATTAGAGAAATATGTTTTTCCACCAGTCACAGGTTAAACACTGATGTATATGTTACAATATTGAATTTAAAACAATTTGATAGTTACAAAACTACAATTAAGGAACAAATTATTTCTTTGATAACTGGAAAGGGATATATGAACCTATCAGTTTACAATGTACTGATGGCCTGTTTTTCTAGGCTTTATTGGTGAGAATGGTCAGGAATGTTTGGACTATTATTGCCTTTTCAGCATAAGGACAGAAACTAGCCAGACAGTAATGTGTGAATTGTGAAGCGGGCTAAATCTAAAAAAAAAACATCTGTATTTTTAAGTAAGTGTGCACTTTTTTTGGCTTTTATTCTTGCCATAATAAGAATATATTTGTAGAGCAACCCATGTTCTGTTGTCATTAATATTTTAATAAACTTTAATAGGTAAAACTGACCGAGATGTGAACAAAAGCATGTGATGCATCAAAGTTTGATTTTAAAAAAAAATCTTGAATGGTTATAAAGATCTTTATAATCATTAAAATAATTTATAAAAACAATATAAATAATTCGTTTAAAAATCTTGAACGATATTAATGATATGATGTAGTTCCGGAAACTTTCTACTTCTCTGTTTATCTGTCTGACTTTACAGTCACTTTCTTTTGACCGCCCCCTGTCGATTTAAAGAATATCACAACGGCGAACGCGGCAAGTATAAAAGCCTCGTCCGTTTCGCGAGGTGCGAGCGCAGTCAGTGGAGGTGCGCGATGCGGCGCCAGGCGAAAGTATAACTCCAGCTTCATACTTCAGCCTCCACATCAAAGCTCCTGAAAGCAAAGAAGGTACTCCTGGATTGGCCAGCCCAGTCACCAGACATGAACATTATTGAGCATGTCTGGGGTAAGATGAAGGAGGAAGCATTGAAGATGAATCCACAGAATCTTGATGAACTCTGGGAGTCCTTCAAGAACGCTTTCTTTGCCATTCCAGATGACTTTATTAATAAGTGATTTGAGTCATTCAGAGATGTATGATGCAGTCCTCCAAGCTCATGATGGAGTCAGACACAATATTCATTCTGTTTCCACTGCAGCATGACTTTATATTCTATACTGGACATTATTTCTGTTCAGTGACGAGACTTTTGTCTAAGCAAAGTCAGACTTTACTGTCCTAATGAAATCATTCAAAATCAAGACATGATCATATTTATTGTGGTAAAGTAAGTGTAATCTAGAGGCCTTCGCCTTTCATATAAGCCACTTCCGATACCAAATGATCAACTAGAAGTCATTAATTAGTAATAGAAGTTATTAATTGCGGTTCCTAAAACTTGTATTGCTCCTAGACTTGTATTACAATGTAGGACTCAGGAGGCGAAGACAGTCAAAATAGGTATAGTGGGAGTCTTTATGTTCATATTTTCAAGACAAAATGTCCCTAAATGCACAAACAAACATTATTTTTTAGAGATAACTTGAAATAATTTTGTTGGTTTAAAATCTGAGAAATAATAAGAGTTATCTTGGAGACGCAATGTACCTTTCTTTCTCACACACACACACACACACACACAAAGTTTCCTGTTCGCTTCCTCTAAGTGCCACACAGTGTCCTGCTGATCGATTGTGTTACGCAACTCTTTCGTTCCCGTCTCCCCCGCATGACAGCAGAGCAAGGACAGACACACACACACACTGTAGACCGAGCAGTGTTTTTAACCCATTCTTCATCCCAGTGAACGTTACTCAAGTATCTAAAACACATCCCATCATTCTGTGGTCCCTTTCATCCTTTCATTAGGACTAATTTCAGTCGGACAGACTTTTGAATTAGTCAAGATTATAAAGATTTTCCCAAATAATTCATTTGCAGTTGAAAACAGATTAGAGCTTATATGTGTAGCTGTAAACAAAAGGCAATACATTCAAGTCTGAACACTTAATCAGTGTATATGTCCTAATGGGCTAAGGGAGAGGCTCAATTGGTGTCAAGCATTAGTTTCAATAGTCAGATCACATACTGTATGGAAATGCCAGTGAGTGTGTGTTAATGATAATTAGTACAGGGATTGCTGTGAAACTTGTTAAAGGGATAGTTCACCCAAAATAATCATCATTTTTTTTAAACCTGTTTGACTTTCTTTCTTCTGTTGAACACAAAGGAAATATACTAAAGAAAAAAAAATTGAAAGAAAAGATGTGTTGTTGGCGAATAAAATGTGCCCATGCATTGTTACTGAAACAAATATTAAAAACATGTTTCCTCATAGCTAACCGAGTAGTATTTTAAATCTGAAAAATCTTGAACTGCTAAATATAAATTCAGAATTGCGATATAACTTCTTACAGCTTTGAATAAGCAGCTTGCAATTTACTGAATAGTCACATCTTTGTAAATTGCAAGATATACAGTACATAAAAATAAACTGAAAACATACTGGAATTGTTTACATTTAGGGGAGCGCGGGGAACAAAATAACACGGGGTTAAATGTGACACGGAGTTTTAAGGTGTTTGCTCAGGGTTAATCATGGCATGCTTCCGAGGTTTTCACCACAGTGTCGCCAGACGTCTTCCTGCCAATTATTGAAAATTTTCGGCGAAATTTGGATGAGAAACACAGGAGAAACCATTTTTGCAGCATAAAACTATTTTTTATTATAGTCGATATTTTTTTATTTTGAAAGAAAAAAAAAAAAAAAAAAAAAAAAAAAAAAAAAAAAATCGGTGAAAGTCTGAACGTAAAATCTTATATTGTCGTGATCACCATCTTCTAGGCTAAAAGGTGAAACCATTTTGAAAGATGTATAAAACACACAGAGACTGCTAGCCAGTTTTGAGGAAAACATGACAGAGCCGGGTTAGTTGTAACAGGGTGTTATAATTAAGCCACACACTGTTGAACACCAACTAAACTAACAAAATATATATATTTTTTTAATTTTGAGTGTAATGTTGAGAACTTTTTAAATAAAAATGTTTTTTAATAGAAAATATTTTTTTTATAGACAAAAATATATATTTATTGCTAATAATGCAAATAAATTCATTGTATAATAATGGATAAATGGATAATAATGCAAATAGATTCAAATGTTTATCCAGTAAACAAAAAAATAAATAAACATACTGTGCTATGTAGAATAAAAAAGAAATGACCCAATTACTGAGGAAATCTAGCTACTATTTAAAGTAAACTGAATTTAAATTAACTGTGTGAAATCTGCCTTTATAAGCATGTGTTACAACTAACCCTCTGTCTGTTACAACTTGCCCCGCAGGTGGGATAAATAGTAACATTTATACTCCTGGCATTTTTGGCAATACTGCACAGAAACCACAGGTCCGGCGATCATAATTCCAGTGCTCATTTGTAGGAGAGGCTTGTGTGTTGTTGGTAAAAAAAAATGATTTGTCTAACCCTATTACTTTGTTCATTATTTGACCAAAACCAAAAAGTGTTACTTTGTGCCCCGCTCTCCCCTATTCATTTAGCGACTTACAAATAAATATTAAAGAACTTCAACACACCAATTATGAGTGTACCATAAATATAGTTTCTTTTTTTGCAAGACAGTGTGAATTGTGAGTAAAAACAGCAGACCAGGAAGTTGCCAAAATAATGTGTTTGATTGTGAAATAAATTAAGAAATGTATTATATAACCACAATTCTGAGAAAAAAAAGACAGAACTTTGAGACAATACTCTTAACTGTAAAATAAAAACAGCTGAATTATACAACATAGGGCTGGACAATAATTCGATATCAGTATATATCGCGATAGATTTTTTTTTTAATAACGATAATATGATTTTTCAACCTATTTCCGGTATTTCGATATAAATTTGCATATATATATACATTTTATTATATACATAAGATCTTATACATTTTATCACTTGTCACTGAATGACTTTCAGTGCTCAGCCGTCAGAAAGAGCGTGATGTCACCATCTTGATGACGTACATCACAGACACGCTGCCAGCGCTCAGCAGCACACAGTCTTTTACAGTCTATTGCAGCACAGCAGTTGGTTAAGCTCCGTGACCGTCGCAGAAAGTTTTAGCTAAAAAATGAGTGCCCTGAATGCAGATGTGAATGAACAAGCTTCCACAAGTAAGAATGCAGACGAAATACAGTAGTTGATATAAGAGAAGACTAATGCAGTGGGGTGGAAGTGGTTCGGCTTTTTAAGTTCCGATAAACTTATAGTTTCGGTGCTCTGCAAATTGTGCAAATTTATCGCGCATAAAAAAAAAAAAAAGCCGTTAATCTATTCTCAAAGTTGGGTTGGGAGCTGGGTCTATTCTACGCAAGCTAATGAAAGCTATGATGACTTTCACCTTGGTATTTTAGCGCGGATGTATACCTGGCCGGTGAGCCTTTAAAGAGTGCCCTTCTGAATCAGATCAGCAGGATGCCTGACTCTAACTAACTGCAGTTCGGCAGGTCCACTTCAACTCATGAACATTTACTTCATGCACCGTGACAAACTGGGGTATTAGACTCAAATAATGAGTAAAGACTGGTGAGAGTGTTATGGAATTTAATAACGCACGCCAAATGAGAAGAAAAAAAACTTCCGCATTTCACGGTGTGTGTGTGCGCGCGCCTGTGTGTGTGTGTGTGTGTGTGTGCGTGCGGTCCTTTACTGACAGCCGCCTGTGTGGATCTTGTCGAAAAATACGGCGAAAAGTCCTACATGACGGGAATAGTTTGTCAGTATTGCACTAATATCTGCATACTCCACGTCTCAATTCCATTTCTGTTTAGTTCAGTTATGACTTTAGTCGCATTAAGTAATCAAAAATCGCTGTTTACATGGTGACTCTTAATCAGAGTATTGTTTTAATCATATTAAAATCGTATTAAAGTATTGTTGCCCATGTAAACATACTCAATGTTTGACACCGTCAGGGCTCTGTGAACTTGCCTTTGTGAAGCAGCATTTTCTGTATGTACATCAAAAGCAAGTATGAAATCGCTGTTTGGAGCTTATGTAGGCCTACAGTTCAACATTCATGTTTAACTGAATAAACAGTTAGTAAACACAAGTACATCTTATTGAACATCATTTATTTTCATCACCAATTATCATAGTAGAACAGTTTCTCAAGCAGTTTGTGATGCGTTTTGGAAACAGGAGATGAGCCCCTGGTCTAATGCGCCACCTGGCTTGAGAAACCCGTTCTCAAAGACTTATTATTTGGGTAGCACACATATTCTGAATGTTCAGCAGAATTCAAATGAGCCATTTAATCTAGATTAATTTCGAGATTAATCTAGATTAAAAAAAAAATCATTTATGCCCAATCTATATATATAAATAAGCTAAGTCTGAGAGTTTTATTTATTTGATAGTTTATTTCACATTTATTGTTTGTAAAGGCTAAATACAAATAAAAAGTGAACATTATTTTTTGTACTGTTTTTATTTAAAAAAAAAAGTTATAAGAGTCTGGAGGTATTATAGACTTTACAAATTCAGATGTAGTCATTTGTAGGTACAGACATCCATTGTGTGCGCTCTTGGCAATTTTTTCCTGTCTTTTTAATATTGTCCATATCGATATTGGAATTATATTGTATCGACCGAAATTAAGAAATATATCGTGATATAAATTTTTGCCATATCGTCCAGCCCTAATAAAACAAAAACAAGCTTTGATAATGTCTATGAAGGATTTGACACACAGACAGAAACACACACACATACTATTTCAGAAAAAAAACATCTGAGGCTTATTAGGGTTAGGGCTATTCCACTGCACAACATTAGCAATGGATTCTGAAAATGAGAGCTCCTAAAACAACAAATGAATGATTTCTCAGGCTGAATCTCTGACATTCACTGATGCAGACTTTATAGTGTTCATTTAAACCAAAAAAACTGACACACAAACAGACTTTCAATCTCAAACAGGCTAAAAAAAAGGCCATGAGATGAATCAGTGCGGCTCATTCATCACACACACACACACATAATATTTCAGAAGGAGCATTTGAGGCTTATTAAGGTTAAGGTTAGGGCTAGGGTTATTCCACTGAAGAACAATCTTAAACAGACTAAAAAAAAAGGCTATGAGATCACACACACATGCATGCACATGACCAAAAACACACACAGACACAAAAACACACACACAAACACACAATATTTTAGAAAAAGCATCTATTCCACTGAACAACATTAGCACTGATTTCTGGAAACGAACTCCTACATTCACTGATGCAGACTTTACAGTGCTCAACTAAACAAAAGAGTTTAATATAGAGCCTCATTCATGATTCAGAAGAGCACAATGGAAAACTTGAGGATGAGCCGGAAAAAAACATGAATTAAACAGAGTACAAGCGTGTGATGATGAATAGATGTTATGAAGGGCTGGAGTTATTCATAGACTACAGGGAATTTCACAGTAAGTGTGACGGAGAGATGTGATGACATCAAAGCTGGGTCATTTTCGACTCTACCAATCACATCTTCAGGTCTTTTATTATTGGATTTTGGTTCTAAAACAAACTTTTGCTTTGGGGTTTACATTTTTATGGCCCTCTCTTGTCCATTTCCAGGAATACCTTTCGAGAATAAACCTTTTTTTAAGTTGTAGACATCCTTTTCAATACTCGCTGTAAAAATTGGTCGTCGTTTCAATTGTAAAAAACTTCAAATTTACTACAGTAACAAAAACGTCTATCTGGTAAAAACAGCTAGTTTCCTTAATATATACAGTTAATTACCATAAATTAACTTTACCAGAATTTCCTGCATAACACTTCACTTTTTATGTGTTTTTTTTTACATTTGCTGTGGTTCTTTTTTTTTTTTTTTTCATTAGAGTTTTATGTTACATCTAATGTTGATAAATAATGTAAAAACTATAGATGGGCAAGAAGATTTTCTTCAGCACATTTCTAAACATAATAGTTTTAATAACTCATCTCTAATAACTGATTTATTTTATCTTTGCCATGATGACAGTAAATAATATTTGACTAGATATTCTTCAAGACACTTCTATACAGCTTAAAGTGACATTTAAAGGCTTAACTAGGTTAATTAGGTTAACTAGGCAGGTTAGGGTAATTAGGCAAGTTACTGTATAATGATGGTTTGTTCTGTAGACAATCGAAAATATATATAGCTAATAATTTTGACCTTAAAATGTTTTTTAAAAAAACTAAAAACTGCTTTTATTCTAGCCGAAATAAAACAAATAAGACTTTCTCCAAAAGAGAAAATATTATCAGACATACTGTGAAAATTTCCTTGCTCTGTTAAACATCATTTGGGAAATATTTAAAAAAGAAAAATAAACTCAAAGGGGGGTGAATAATTCTGACTTCAACTGTACCTACAACTGAAACAAAATATTGAGTAGGCGGCCGGGCTTTCTTTTTCCGCATCATTCCCTAATAGCAAACTAACGGTAAGAGGGGTTATTTTGCAGAAACGCAACTTGGGATGCATGATTAAGGCAAGGGCTATTGACATGCACCTTTTGTCAGTATAACCAGCACTTACCGCCAGTTTGCTTTGAGCGAATGATGTGCAAAAATTAAGCCCCACCCCCTAATCAATCAAGTATCTGAAACTTCCTGTTCACATGGACTTTAGACACGTTTTTATGCCTTTTATAACATCAATGTTAAGACTTTTAAAAACTCTTCAACCCTGTAAAGCAGAGGTGGGCAAACTACGGCCCGCGGGCCAAATGCGGCCCGCTGAACACTTTCATCCGGCCCGCGAGGGAGTTTTTAAAATGCTGCTTCTGAGTGGTTTGGTTTCAGAACTAGTAAATTAATGATGCAGTACAAGTGAACGCCATTTGGTGGCAGTATTCCACGCGGTACAGTTAGCGCAACCAGTAGAATTAGAACACACTCTCGGATATTAAAATGCACTTTCACGCAAAATGCGCTTTTCTTTTTTTTTTTTTTTTGCGAGAGCGCTTCTTAAACTGAACAGCGCATCATCGATGACGTAAGCGTGCTCAGGCCCGAATGTAATGTGAGTGCGGGCCGTTGGGGGAGACCTGAGGTGGGGGGGGGGATGCTTTGGCCTGGTTTAATGCAACTGTACATAGTGTGAGTACACCCTCAGATTCTTCTTCCGTTTTATCTCATAGTTTTATGATTGATATGAGCATATTAATACAAGCTCAAATGAGATTGTTGTGAATTTGACTCAAATTATATAATAATTGCTGGTTAAATGTTAATTTTTGTCATAGAATATATTTTCCATGCATACATCCACTTTAAAAAGTTCTTTTATCAAAGATTTGTGGTTTCATCAAGTTTTATGATGATTGATCTGTATATTCTAAAAGCAGTGCAAATTAGATTATTGTACATTTGACTGAAGAGTAAACTAAGAATTATTTTAATGTGTTAATAGGAGATTTTTTCTATCAGACAATATCTTTTCTATTCTCCACTGTAAAAATTATTACATTATTATTATTATTATTATTATTGATAGTATTATTATACTTTATTGTTTTATGATGATTAATAAGTAAATATAAATAGCAGTGCTAATTAATTTGACTTGTAAATTTGACTCAATTATAACTATTAAAATAATCAGTTTTGTATTAATGTGACATGATTCTGTCTGATATTACATATTATTCCATGCATACTGCCACTATAAATAAAAGGTAGTTTTTGAAGCATTTGCCATGTGGCCCTTCACTTGGTTTGCAAAACTTGATGTGGCCCTCGGGTCTAAAAAGTTTGCCCACCACTGCTGTAAAGCAAGGGAAAAAAACAGGCAGAAAATTCTAATTGAGATGTTCAATTGAGAAAACGGAGCTGAGATGTTTATTAAAGCATCTAACAAAATCTAAATTAAATCCTGCCATATACATTTTGTCATGATATTTATTTTGTATCACATTCGATACATCAGGCATTTCTGCAACTCTTTGCTCACAACAATGTTAAAAACCTGTGATCAGCCTGTTCTGAAGCCAGAGTCCTACAATACGACTATAAATCTTAGGGCAAAATTGACATTTTGACCTCCCTCTAAAAAAAAAGAGGATGTGAATTAATCATTCATGCATTTCTTTCACCTAAATATAAATCACTAAAAATAATAAGAAGAATTGATATGGGGACCTAACCTGAGTTGACCCAGCCGTATTTCTAGAATATTTCACTAGGGTCCATTCGTAAGTCATCCACTGTTGATTTGGCATTGAAAGAAGCTCTAAATCTGTCTGTTCTACAAATGTCAGACTTCTTTTGCTTGATTTAATGAGCCCTGTGGCTTTTCAGATGAGAAGTCAGAAATAATCATGGTTGACAGTCAAGCACACTCACAGACCCCAGTTTACTTACACACGGGCACATGTACATCCATCTTCATGGGGACTTCTCACAGAAGCAATGATGTTTCTACTCTACAAACTATTACATTTTACCCCTGTACGACAATCCTCACAGGAAACAAGCTACATTTTACCTGATGAAAATACTTTATTCTCTGTGATTTATGAGCAGGTTTGCTCATGGAGACCAAAAAAAACAAATGTCCCCACAAGGTATATATTTACTGGCATTGCTATACTTGTGGGGACATTTGGTCTCCACAATGTAAGGAAAACAAGATACACTGTAAATATCGTCTAGCAAAAATGCTACAGTAAAAATCCAAATAAGAAAAAAGTAAGTTTCCTTGATATATACGGTTAATAACCACAAATTCGCGGTATTTCCTGCATGACACTTCACTTTTTATGCTTTTTGTTGACATTACTATGATTCTTTTTAGTTTTTTTCTCATCAGTGATGTACATTACAGTTGTATGTTACATGTAATGTTAATATATAGTGTTTACTGCATTACTTTAGTGTAAAAAGATGTTTGTGTTGAGCATTGGTTGTTTATATTACATGACTTTTTCATACGCACCAGCTTATGGTTGTGTTTTTGTCTGTGTAACAAAGCTACGTTGTGTACGTTAGTGCTTCAAAACACTGGTGTATGAATATAAATTACCCACATGCTAATTAATTTACACAAAAAAGAAAAAATATGTTTCTACTGTATTTTTACTGTAACATTCTGGCAACCACAGCTACAGTTTAACTGTAAAATTTACGGACTTATTTTTTACAATGTGCACGCACGCACGCACGCACGCACAAACAAACAAACAAACAAACAAACAAACAAACAAACAAACAAAAGTTTATGCAATGTCACACATTATACTGCCTGTTAATGCTGTTTTCCCTGAAGGGAAAAATATGAATATAACAATAACAATGGCCCTAACTAGGGCCGCACAATATTGGAAAATATGTACATTGCGATCAATTTACTAGAACATCTACGTTAAGCTTCTTTGGCACAATCTACATTGTAAAAGGGCTATATAAATACAGATGAATTGAATTGAATATTTAAATTTTCTGTGATTTATAATGGGATTTTTCTCAAGATAGCTTTAAGGTGCAGTATGTAAGTTTGACACCCAGTGGTTGAACTAGGTATTGCACGCCTGGCTTAAAACACACGCAAGCGCAGGTTGCCAGATTGACACCAACAGGAGAGAGCCTGACTATCGAGTCTAAAGGCTGATTTAAGTCGTGTTCTAACGTTAAAGAGATTTAATATGGATTAGATTATAAACCTTATTATTTCATTGGAGTGCAGTGAGTGCACTATTCTGTGCTTCTGGGGAGCGTTTCCCAAACAACGACGTAACTCGCGGCTGAACTATCATAGTGCGATGCATCGTTTGGCAAAAAAACGATGTAGTGACGAGTGTTTCCCAAAACCCCTAGTTTCTCTGTCGCAGATCCATCGCTTGAACCACGTTAGTTATAACGTAAAACGCCCATAATGACGCTCTAAACGGGGTGGAGTAACTTCTTTAGAGAACAACCCCTTCATTTCTGTGTGCAAACTATATTGTTTTACACAAACACGCATTTAAAATATAATCCAATATTAGTTTTGGTAAAAAAATGTACTCGCTTTCCATATTAATTAAAATATATATAGGCACATATAGGGCCTGTGTTTGCTTTACTAATATTATTGAGAAGTTGAACATTACATATTCTATTCTAAAACATAAAATCACTTACAAAAGCGAACACTATTCTAATATCATATATAAATCATAGAAATAAATAAATAAAGAGGCGATTAATTATAAATATATTTACTTTAATAATAATATTAATAATGATGATGATGATTATTATCAATATTATTATTTAGGATATTGTTTATTTATTTAAAAAAAAATACAATTTGACATGCAAACCACAGCAGAAAGTTCTAACCAACAGACCCATGTCATATACAGCAGAGAAACTTAATAAATAACCCACTATAAAATAAAAGAATTAACGTATGCTATGTTTTTTATTTTCATAAGCTTTGGAGACGTAACATAATTTCCGTTTTTAAATATACCTATAGCTTTCGCCATGAGGCTGTGTTCAAAATGATATTAATGTTTTCAAAGTGCACTGTGAAGGGAGCACAATTGTAAGTATGAAGATCGCTAAAACTGAACTGTAAAAATACTTTGAAAGCAAATTACACATTAGAGAGATTAACTTAATGCTTTTTTATTTTTAATCATTCCAACTTTGAATGTTAGAATGTTCTAAATTAATAGGGCATAGGGGGGATAAGTGGGAATTGAACACAGCCAGGAACTATGCTTTTAACTACAGCTCCAGAGGTGTTGTTTCAAGTGCTCAAGTTTGCGAATGTTTGTTGGAGCGATGGATTTGGGAAACAGCAAATCAACGAACTATGTTTGTAATGACAGAACTTGCGACCTTAGTTGGCTAACGATGGTTTTGGGAAACGCACCCCTGAATGGCTGTATTTAAATTTCTGTCGTGTTTCGTCTGGTGCAAACAGCCAAATTGCTTATCACTGCAAATCTCATCACGTAACGTGTTGTTAAGACACGCGGTTACAATGTAACCTGCTCACCTAATGTAAACGTTTGTAATATTTATATTATTTGCTAATTAATAACCACCTCATGCGGAACTGCGTCTCATTTCAGAGTCTGCTCTTGTCCACCAGAGGTCGCATATCGGTCGCGGACACACTTTGACAGCCTTCATGACTGAATGAATGAAATGCGCTGTTCCACCAAGGCAACCCGGGGTGCTGAAATATAATTGGCTGAACTGGCAGTGATAGGGTTAAAGAGACCATAACAAAGACAGACAATCTGGCACGTAAGGCACATTTTCAAAGCAGAATATCTGACTTCAGCATTGGTTTTCAGATAAACAAGTGTTCACTTTGCATGTTTCTGAAATATCTGCAAACATATTATGGTATTTTTACACTTAAGAAGAGTCAAAAACTGACATACAGCACCTTTAATTAATAATTTTAGGATTCATTGGGATGATTATATAGGGGAGTGCATAAAATATAATCAACAAAAAATTACAAGCAGAGACGGGGCAAAAATACAAATGATACAGAAACAAAACAATCAAATGTACAACAAAAAGCTGTATAGTCTTCATTCGTGCCAATAATTAAATACAATTAATCTTTGTTAAAGCTACAAACGTAATTTTCCTTGTGCCCAAATGCTTTAAACTTGCTTAAAATGCCTAGTAATTTATACACTTTCACTTTATTACAGTTAAACTAAAAATTCTCATGTGTTTTAAAATGTCGTACATGGTCAACTATAATCCTGACTCCATTGCACGTCCTGCGATGTGACTACTGCGTATTTACACATTGCGGTATCATTGCTAATATGATATATTGTGCTGGTCTAGTCCTAACATTTATCCTGTTTTACATTCTATAGCTTCAGAGAATCCAAAAAGGTCCACATATTGCCAAATAATGTTATGACAGGTGTTTTAATGTTGAGATATGATTGAATTGGCTCTTGTTACAGTTATAGTGATTGTTACAGTGACATCCACACTGAATTCTGGTCTATAAACTGCGATGTACAGTAAGTGGGGCAATCTGTAGAGAACAAATTAATATTTGAATATACAGTGACCTCAGAATGTAGGGCTGCGGGATTAATCAAGACTATATGGCTTAGTGTGATTATCAGATCACAGAGGCAGTGATTTAATTGAATAAATACGTGGTGTGTGTGCGTGTTTCATGATGTTGCAGCATCTCTGAGTCACTCGTAATGCTGCTGAATCTGCATCTCAGTCGCTTTAACATGCATTTTACTGTCTCTTTACGGTGTTCATCAATAAATGTTTGACGGTTTAAAGAGCCCCTATTTTGCATTAAAAAAGGTCATATTTTGGTTTTGGGGGTCTCCAACAACAGTCTGATATGCGTGCAAGGTCAAAAAACACTTTCATTATCTTATAACATGCGTTTATTTTTACCTAATTATCCCAGCGACTCCCATATGAATCGTTCAGCGATTCATTTGTTCCCAAACCCCTCCTTAGCGAGAAGCTAATCTGTGGTGATTGGTCCGAAGACGCAGTCTGTTGCGATTGGTCGACTGCGTTCAGCATGAGACAGAGAGAAAAGCCCACCACAGCTATGAAATAGCAGCCAGAGAGTATATGAGAGCCCAATGCAGCAGCATATTACTCCACTCTTAACCCTAACCCCAAGTAATAACAACGACAACAACAACATGTCACACATTCAGTATTAACTATTTTAAAAATTGACCGCGCTGCATGTGTAGGAACAGCTGAAGGTGACCGCAGCAAGGCAAACAGCAGAGGATCGCCAGTTCAGAAACGCACTTAAAATCCGTAAAGGAAGAAGCACGCATCACATTTTTGATGTGGTTTTGGTCGTGATATGTGAACAGCCCCATGCAGACTCAACCTGAGAGATACAGTACAAGCACTGATCTACGTATAATAGATTTGTGATTACAAGTTGTGCGGGGTGATTACAACTAATACCACACAATTAAACGTATATTTTGCAAACTACACAAAACGAGGCAACAGTTTTAATCACACTTACATGTTCTGATCCGGAGGAAGAAACTGGTCCAAAAGTTACTGACAAAGTACCTGTTAAAGTCTGACAAAGTCCTATAGTCTCTGTTGCTCCTTCAATAGCAAACGGCGGACGAAGCCCACATTGCAGCGTAGGTTATTGTATCAAAAATCAGAAAAATGACAGGAACAAACACACTAGGTTGGCTGTAATGAACTTTTAACCCTTTATTCCCCACAGCTGAATCTCCATCTGTCAGTGATCGTCATCTTCGCGTCATGATCAGTCCCGTGATCCCCCGCTAGTGTGTGGAGGGAAAGCGCGTTTACATTTTACCGGAACTGGAACTACATATTTGGTGATGTACCGCATTGACGTCGATGCGATCAAACAAAAGATCCGAACCCAACTCGATTCATTTATTTGACTCTGAGTCAAATATTTTGCTAAAGGATCAATAGTTTTTAACATGCTGCACTTTTAGATGTAGCCCTCAGCTGGATGTTTTCATTCACTTGGAGCGGTGTTACACACTATATGGAAGGTCATTTTCAAAAACCCATAATAGGGGCTCTTTAATGTCTGAAAATGATTGTAATTATTATTGTTAACCCCGAATGTCATTATACTACAGGTGGGTTGAATGCTTCATTCTGATTGGCTGATGAACATTCAGAGGTGTGCAGTTATTTCTCAGATTAACACAGCCAAAGTAGTTGCAGCAGGTTTTAAGCGCATTACAGCTCAATATCACTACGCTGAATGATTTCAGTTATTTCACAGCTACAATACTCAAAAATCACAACAAAACACAACAGAAGGCTTGAAATAATAAGGGTGTCAAAATTAATCATTTCTTCGGTGCACCGCGATGCAGATGGGGACAATTCGATATAGGTTCAGTAATAGATCATAACCGGTTATTACGCACTGACGTCATTTATCCCCTATGTGCGATGTCGCGGTAGAATACTATGGCGAAGGAGGCGAGGGTGAGTAAATAAAACACTCCTACTACTTAAAAAGCAGATCTTTCACTGACACTGAGGAATGGTAAAGCACGAGCCGCTATTTCACTACTAGGGAGAAATGCTGTAAAACTCCATCTATGCCTCTCTTTCTCTCTCTCTCACACACGCGCCTAGGGCATTTGACCCGTTGGCATGTCCGTGAGGTAAAGTTTCTGTTAAAGCGATAATTGTGGATCCAGACACAAGCGTGCCTGTGGTGCGAGTTTATTGTATTGTATTTATTCTATTACGGATTACCTGATAACCGCGCATTATGCACATATA
Organism: Danio kyathit; assembly: GCA_903798195.1. NCBI lineage: Eukaryota > Metazoa > Chordata > Actinopteri > Cypriniformes > Danionidae > Danio > Danio kyathit. The sequence continues at coordinate 3,320,936 of LR812527.1, read as the reverse complement.
GACTGACCCGCGGCTGTTTTTTCCCGCGTCACTCATGGGTGAACAGCGCTTTCGTTTCTAAAGCCAAGCGCAGCCCTTTCTGTTGAGCGGGTGAAGACAATGACCAATCATAGGGGTGTAAGAACTTGCCAGCGCTCAAAAAGCAAGTGGTATAATATTTACATTATTTGATATGAATGCTCGTGCTGTCTTCTGAGCATGTATTGGAGTTTTGTCTAAAACATTCACAAAGAGTGTTTTTTTTTTTTGAGCAGGTAAAATTAAAGGTACAGTTCATGTATCTTACTGCGTCTATTTAAGGACAAAATTGTATTACAAGTAGTATATAAATATAAACATATTTATAGATTTTAATAAAAAAAAATTTCTTGTGTTGTAAAGAAAAAAAATCTAATTATGTATGGAAAGCATCGTCAATGCACCGTGATGCACCGAGATATCGAATTGAACCGAATCGATGGCATGATAATCGTAACCGAACCGTGAGACCAGTGTAGGTTCACACCCCTATGAAATAAGATGCAGTTTGAGGACAAAAAAGCTGACAAACACTGTGAAAATTCCTTGCTCTGCTAAACATCATCTGGGAAATATTTGAGAAAGAAAAATTAGGATTAATAATTTTGACTGTAGACTGCGCTTCAGCATAGACTCCCTTTGAGGCCAGTGTTGAAGAGTAGGGACACAAAAGTGTGAAGGATCTTTTTTTAAACCATGTGATAATCTTATAACAGGCCTATTGAGAGAGAACAGAGGCCGACGGCTCCACAATGACCAAATACACAAGGGCGAATAACCGTCAAATCAGCTCTGGCTCACTCAATGAAGCCTCTCACAGAGTGCTCGTCTCCGTCTCACTAGCACAAGCGCATTATCCATTAAACACAGTCTCTCGCTCTACTGTCAAACAAAAACAACAAAGCTGATTGGCTCGTCCACACATTCTTAGCCAATCAGGAGGAACTGCAGTGGCTTTGTCTGCCTCGACTGAGCCACAACATGAGGAACACTTTGATATAACAGATATGGTGAATATAACTGACAGACTGTGTGTAAAGTATTATTAAAGGCAACATTTGGCATTTTCAGCACAGATAAACTACATTTAAAGGCGTAACTATGTAAAGGCTCATTTTAGAACCAAAAATTTAATTTGTGTCATTAAACTCTGCACTGTAAAAAAAAAATGCTGGGTTCCACACAATCGTGTTGGGACAAGATGAAGGAATTAAGTTAACGTATTAGTTTTTACAAATTTAAGTGGATTGAAGATCAAACAATTAAGAAAAAAAAGACAAGAATTGTGTTGTTTCAGCTCATTTTAAGTAATGCCGAGTTCAGATTGCATGATTTTAGCCCTGAATTTGACTACCCCCATTTTCTACCCCACAAAAGGCTTCTTTCTCATTGTGTAGTTAATAACAGAAGATATACTACGTGACCTTGCATTGTTTCCATGTCTTTTCTCGTGTGCGTTTGGTTGTGAGGTGTAGTTTGTGTACCGGCGATTCTCCGGCGAGTTTTCAGCAATTCTCCTATTGTAAAGTCATGCAGTGTGAAACCCCCAGCCGCCGATCCATCTTGCAGTGTAAACACAGCATGAAAGAACGCTACCCTTAATAGTCATGCAATGTGAAAACATATGTGACGCGACTACTTTGAAAATTCTGCAGTCTGAACTCGGCATAAGTTGTTTGAGCAAACAGCAAATGTAATAGTTTGTGTGCAGTGTTTTTGCTAGCATATATATATACATACATACATACATACATACATACATACATACATACATACATACATACATACATACATACATACATACATACATACATACATACATACATACATACATACATACATACATACATACATGCATACAACAGTTTTGTCTGGTTCTTGAATCTGATTGGCTGATAGAGAATCTCTGCTGTTCTTGTGAATGAATGGCGGAAGAAAGTAGTTCCTCATACAAAAGGATTTTTATACTTTCCGTGTTTGATTTTCTTTATACATGATTATGTCGTCAAACTGTTTGTATACAGGGAGTGCAGAATTATTAGGTAAGTTGTATTTTTGAGGATTAATTTTATTATTGAACAACAACCATGTTCTCAATGAACCCAAAAAACTCATTAATATCAAAGCTGAATATTTTTGGAAGTAGTTTTTAGTTTGTTTTTAGTTTGAGCTATTTTAGGAGGATATCTGTGTGTGCAGGTGACTATTACTGTGCAGAATTATTAGGCAACTTAACAAAAAACAAATATATCCCCATTTCAATGATTTATTTTCACCAGTGAAACCAATATAACATCTCAACATTCACAAATATACATTTCTGACATTCAAAAACAAAACAAAAACAAATCAGTGACCAATATAGCCACCTTTCTTTGCAAGGACACTCAAAAGCCTGCCATCCATGGATTCTGTCAGTGTTTTGATCTGTTCACCATCAACATTGCGTGCAGCAGCAACCACAGCCTCCCAGACACTGTTCAGAGAGGTGTACTGTTTTCCCTCCTTGTAAATCTCACATTTGATGATGGACCACAGGTTCTCTATGGGGTTCAGCTCAGGTGAACAAGGAGGCCATGTCATGAGTTTTTCTTCTTTTAGACCCTTTCTTGCCAGCCACTCTGTGGAGTACTTGGACGCGTGTGATGGAGCATTGTCCTGCATGAAAATCATGTTTTTCTTGAAGGATGCAGACTTCTTCCTGTACCACTGCTTGAAGGTGTCTTCCAGAAACTGGCAGTAGGACTGGGAGTTGAGCTTGACTCCATCCTCAACCCGAAAAGGCCCCACAAGCTCATCTTTGATGATACCAGCCCAAACCAGTACTCCACCTCCACCTTGCTGGCGTCTGAGTCGGACTGGAGCTCTCTGCCCTTTACCGATCCAGCCACGGGCCCATCAAGACTCACTCTCATTTCATCAGTCCATAAAACCTTAGAAAAATCAGTCTTGAGATATTTCTTGGCCCAGTCTTGACGTTTCAGCTTGTGTGTCTTGTTCAGTGGTGGTGGTTTTTCAGCCTTTCTTACCTTGGCCATGTCTCTGAGTATTGCACACCTTGTGCTTTTGGGCACTCCAGTGATGTTGCAGCTCTGAAATATGGCAAAACTGGTGGCAAGTGGCATCTTGGCAGCTGCACGCTTGACTTTTCTCAGTTCATGGGCAGTTTATTTTGCGCCTTGGTTTTTCCAGACGCTTCTTGCGACCCTGTTGACTATTTTGAATGAAACGCTTGATTGTTCGATGATCACGTTCAGAAGCTTGGCAATTTTAAGAGTGCTGCATCCCTCTGCAAGATATCTCACTATTTTTGACTTTTCGGAGCCTGTCAAGTCCTTCTTTTGACCCATTTTGCCAAAGGAAAGGAAGTTGCCTAATAATTATGCACACCTGATATAGGGTGTTGACGTCATTAGACCACACCCCTTTTCATTACAGAGATGCACATCACCTAATATGCTTAATTGGTAGTAGGCTTTCGAGTCTATACAGCTTGGAGTAAGACAACATGCATAAAGAGAATGATGTGGTCAAAATACTCATTTGCCTAATAATTCTGCACTGCCTGCATATATATATATATTTAGGTGACCAATCAATCTGTGCAAGTTAATGCACTGAAAACAAACGTTTGTTTTGGTAACCTTCAAAGTCTGAGCATCTGCATTTGGATTGCCTCCTCTGATGATGTCAGTTTGACGCTTCAGACACAATATTTTTAGCAACCACTGGTAGTTTGCTTTGAGTGAATGATGTGCAAAAAGAAAACCCCGCCCCCTACTCAATATTACATTTGAGTTGGAAGTACATCAACATAAAAGTCTCAGCAACTTTCAGTTCACGCAGGCCTTAAATGTATACAGACTTAGGGTGCTTTCACACTAGCACTTTTGGTCCGCACCCGGGTTCGTTTGACGTCATAGTACGGTACGTTTAGCTAGTGTGAACGTGTCTTCTGAACTCGGGTGCGCATCCGTGAACCGTACCCGAGTCCGCCTGAAAGAGGTGGTCTGGGGTACGGTTCATGCGAACTCTGGTACGGTTCACTTCTAGTATGAATGCAATCGTACCAAATAGCGGAAGTGAACCGTCAACTATACAACAAACTATCGTTTTTATAACGTTCATTCGTGTGTGCGCGCCACGTATTGTACCTTGGTGACAAGCGGGACTGAGCAAAGCACAGTGATACACAGTGATGTCTGCTTGTCTCCTCCAGAAACAGCTTCTGCAGACACTGTGTGATGTTCTGAATGTTTATAATATTTTTGCGGCAGACAGACGCGAGTCACTTTCTGTATGTCCAAAACTAAAAGATTCAGTAAAAGCAAATCGACCGCGATGTGTGGAAGTCTCCAATTTGGCGCTTTGCTTTCGTGACCGTCACCTAGCAACAGCAGTAAACAAAACAGCAGCTCTATGACGCAAGCGTACCGGGGTTCAGAAGGAAAAAAGACAGTGTGAACACAAACCAACCGAGAAGGTGGCAAGGGGGGGGACAATCGAACTTGGGTACGGTCCAGGCAATTGAACCAAGTGTGAAAGCACCCTTAAAGTCACATTTATTTCCATTTATTTTTCTTATTCGTTGTAATTTGATCATCATACAGTTTTAATATTTTTGATTGTTGGTTGACAAGCTGGGATGGAAAAAAATAGGACGAAAAAATAGACTAAACATGTGAAGCAACATTATAAAAAAACCACACGGTAAAAAAATATATACATTCTGATTAATGGCGAGTAAAATTTAAAACGACAAACAAAAATCCATGATATTCCAAGACTTGGACTGAGTGACTGACTGACTGAGTGACTGAGTGACCGACTGACTGACTGACTGACTAAATGAATAAAATGCTGCCTTTTAATGTCTGGAATAGACCTTTTAAACTTCCATTATATTTCAGAAATTCTATGATCTGGGGGGAATCCTGCAACTTCACTTGCATAAGTAAACTGGTCAATTTTGAGTCTTTTTTTTGTGCAATATTTATATTCGGGGTTGGAAATCTACACTGTTATGTCATCACAGGAAGTGGCACATTACAGTCCTACTCTGTGTGATGTGTCTGTGTGTGATAAATATTGATGAGACTTTGTGCCCTTATCCAAGAGAAGATGCTTTACTTAATTATTCATGACAGCATGCTCTGCTTTTCTGACAGACTTTGTTTCGCTTTGAGGGAGGTTCGTGTGGCTTAAATCCTCTGTAAAGCCTGTGGTGTTACCATTCTTTACCATAATAGACAATATATACATACATACATGAATACACACACACACACACACACATCCATCCATCCATCCATCCATCCATCTATCTATCTATCTATCTATACAAACACACACACGCACACACACACACACACACGCAACAACCAGAGGACACTCTACAATTTGACAAATACTCCTGCTGTTAGGCAATATAATGTACTTTTGGGGCTTTATTTAGTTGAGAATGTAGCTGTTTAGATTGCAACTATGCAGTTTATTTATAAGGATAGTGCCTGTTTTAAATATTTATAATTTCTGAGAGAAAGCACATCGCGTCCATTAGCCAGCCATACTGAGCTGACCGAAGACTGTTGATGTTGTCTATCCACAAGATGGCGACAGGACCGCATAATACCCTAATAATACCCTAATTTCTAACTATATCTGATCAAATCATTATTAAACTGGTAAGCATACCTGCCAACACTCCTGTTTTTCCCGGGAGTCTCCCATATTTCAGACCAATCTCCCGCAACCTTCCCGTTTTGCTATTTCTCCCGGAAAACTCCAGTAATTTCACACCCCACCCCTTTTTTGGTACAGTCTGTAACAACCCCGGGTCGCCAACTTTGGTACTGTATCTGATCGCAGCGGCCGCCCAAAACCCGGTGCATAATGCTGCGTTCACACCAGACGCGGAACGCGCGGCAAAATCGCGCTATTCGCGAGTAAATAGACGCGTGAACATTTGAGTTTACTCGCTTCATTCGCGCGTCAAACTCCGCTTCATTCGCGCGTCAAATTCACTTCAGAACAGACGCGGATTCGCGTCATGGGCAGGGCTTCTGTCTGCCCGGTGACTGTAGCTTCGTTGCTAAATGCTAACATGGATTTTATTGATAAAAAAACTGTGTTTATGTGCTTTATAAAGGCTGTAAAACAGCGTCGATACGTTTGAAGCAGTGTCTGAGTCCACTAGATACGTTCAGAGGTGCACCCAGCGCTGTGGGCTCATAAACTCCTCCAGAAACTTAACCTGGATGACTGGGGCTTTCAGCGGTGCTTCTGACTGAGCCAAGCCCAGTTTGATGAACTGTTGTCGGTGTCGGCTGGAGGATTTCCCCCGGACACCAACAACAGGTGCTACGTCACAATCATGCCCCCACAAGAGCAAGCTCCTGATTGGTTAACGCGGCGCGAATGTCCGCAGAAGTTCAGATTTTCCAACTCGAGCGGTTTGCGCGTCAAACACGGAAAACGCGCCATTCGCGCCGCGCCATTCGCGCAATTCGCGTCATTCGCGACGCGCCATTCGCGCGTATCGCGCCGCAGGATGCCTATCCGCGCGTTTGCATTGACTTAACATGTAAATCACTCGCGCTTGACGCTTCTTCCGCGTCTGGTGTGAACGCAGCATAATACAGTTATGTATTATGCACCCCCCCCCCTCCCCGATTGATTGGCTGATAGAGAATCATTCAAATACTAGCTAAAGTGACGTTTGTGAAGTATCAACGGTTTCTGCTGTTTTGACGCCAGCTGCAGATGTGAATGAATGGAGAAAGAAAGTAGTTCCTAATACAAAAGGGTTTTTAGACTCTCCATGTTTGATTTTTTTTTTTTATATACACGACTGTGCCGTCGAACTGTTGTATAAACGCAATATCACACTCGTAGCAGTGCGACATGGCTGTATTTCAGCACTGGTGCGACAACGCACGCCTCCCACCAGTGCTGATATACAGCCATATTGCACTGCTACTCATGCTAATAAATATACTAATAAACTAATATATATATATATGAACGAGTTAGGAAGCTTGTTGTATAAATATACTAATAAACTAATGTATATATATATATATATATATATATATATATATATATATATATATATATATATATATATATATATATATATATATATATGAACGAGTTAGGAAGCTTGCTGTCTATGGAGGATGAGAGAGCTCTCAGATGTCATCTAAAATATCTTCATTTTTGTTCAGAACATGAACGAAGGTCTCGGGGGATTTGAACTACACGAGGGCGAGTAATTAATAAGAGAATTTTTCATTTTGTGTGAACTAACCCTTTAAGAACTTAGCAAAACAACCATTGTAAATTTAGATTTCATGTAGACTTTTAAAGTGGGCATGAAACAGAGGTTGACATTGTCAGCTATCGTTAAGTATATGCACTTGAAACAGTCCTAAAATGAGAATTTAAAAAAAGTAGGGCGGTGCATGATTTCAGATAGTCCCGCCCTAAAAGAATTGATAGCAACGCCCTGAAGGACTGACAGCTCTGCCCTAATTGACTGATAACCCCGCCCTAATTGACTGATAGCCCCGCCCTAAAGAAGTGATAGCCCTGCCCCAAATGACTGTTAGCCCCGCCCCCTTGACTGAGAGCCCCGCCATAAATGACTTGTAGCCCCGCCCTAAAGGACTGATAGTCCCTCACTAATTGACTGTTAGCCCCGCAGTATATTAATGATAGCTCCGCCCTAAATTACTTCCATGTGACCAGGAAGTGAAGAATGTGGTTTGGAGGGGATCGAGGGAAGGTTATGGTATTTGAGAAAGATTATGAGGTCAAATTAATTTTGACCGAATAATGAAGAACACAAATACATCATTTATAACAAGAACTACTGTAGAAATATACAAATGATTAGAGCAAATATCGATTTCATGCAGACTTTAAGATATAAAACTTACAGGATAGAGCTGCACGATTCTGGCTAAAATGAGAATCGCGATCTTTCTGCTTAAAATAAAGATCACGTTTTTCTCACGATTCTGTAGATGTAAAATAAGGGTTAATATGAGTAGCCTATAATTATTGTTAATTCAGAATACAACTATTCATAATTCTGATGTTGAATTATTGTGTTTGAGACATGTGCTTGCAATCTGTCATTGACAACATTGTTAGACCATTTTTTTCTACTGGTAAAATCAGACATGATCAGATTCCCCTCTTGCATTATATTCAACATTATATAGGCTAGAGTAGTTATACTGACACAGTTAAATGTTTATTCTCATGCACAGCACTCTGTGTTCGCTGTGAAAGGAAAACATTAAATGCTTGTCGTAATCATAACTCTAAAATGCGATATGATTATTTAAATGTGCGCGCTTTCGGTTTCATTTTCACTGCTAAGTGCGGTTCATACTTCCCGCGTGGCTCCCAAACGATCGCTCTGTGCCACAAACTGAATGTTATTTACAACTTTATTACCTGTTATTCACAGCCTATGCCGGTTCTGTTCACTAAAGTAGACTTCATTCACAGGCGAGCACCCGCCCTCTCTGTGGTAACAGCTCACGGTCAGCTCACGTCACTTGTGATTTCGCGGCCGTGAATACATCATTACATGAAGACAGAAATGACATTTTTGGTTGAATTATACCTTATAAATACAGTATGTGACTCTTTCAACACCATTTGGAGGTGTCCACGTTGCTGAACATTGTATGTAAATCAACGTGTAGACTTGTGCGGCTGCCTTTGCTTCTCTCCTGAACTTGAAAATATGATTGGCAGAATCGTATAAATGCTGGATCAAGATCATCTAGGGCAGGGGTGTCAAACTCAGATCCTGGAGGGCCGCAGCCCTGCACAGTTTAGTTCCAACCCTGCTTCAACACACTTACCTGCAGGTTTCAAACAAGCCTAAAGGACTCAATTAGTTTGATCAGGTGAGATTAATTAGGGTTGGAACTAAATTGTGCAGAGCTCCGGCCCTCCAGGAACTGAGTTTGACACCTGTGGTCTAGGGGGTCGAATCGAGATTGCGATCTTTTTACGATTAATTGTGCAGCTCTATTACAGGATGGTTTAATGGTTTAAAGACCTCTTATGTGTCAAAAAAATAAATAAATGAAGGTATAGTTGATTTCTCATGACCCCTATTAAGGTCAGATAGTGTAGTGTAAAAATGCAGGATTCTACTTAATTCATTCATAATGTCCCAACACAAATCAATGAAGTTAACTTAAATTTAAGAGGATTAAACTTAAAATAATTAAGTTTTCTTAAAAAAGAAACTCAGGAATTGTGTTGTTTCAGCTCATTTTGAGTGTGTGGAAGAGTTATAAAATCATTTATGTTATGACCACTGCTGCAAGCATTGTGTAACAAACTAGTTTGTAAAGACGTCGATAAAGTGAAACTTTGCTTAGTAAGGAAGCTCATCTTATATAAGTGCTCATGAATTAAGCTCTGAATGTCCCGGAGCAACCAAGACACAGCGTCTCTCTCACTGCCGCAGGTAACTGTACGAGAGCAGAACATCTTACACAACAATCCTCACTGTCCCAAACATCAGCTGAGGAGGAACTACTTTAAAAACCTTTAACTTTTCATGAATCACAAGACTCGGTAACGATTCAAACAGATGAACTGAGCCAACACTTGAACTATTGAAAAGCATGATATGAAAATCATGACTGAAAAGAACAAGTTAAGTTTTTTATGTCCTTAAAAAGGCTGATAAGTATTAAACTTCCCGTCTGAGGACTGATATTAAAGGCAGTATGGGACACAGGAAGGTCAGAAGAGGGGTTTGCATCACAGGATATCACTGTCTTTCTCTGCAAATTACTGATTACAGTACACCCTGATGAGAAGAAATATTTTGTCAAAGTAAAAAAAGGATATCATATTTAGATTTTTGTTTTGAAACTCAGATATTCAAGATATTCAAATATTTGTGTCTCAACCAAATATTGTCAAAACCTAAAAAAACCTCCAGCAATGGAAAGATTATTTATTCAGATTTCGGATGATGTAATAATGATAATTTTCTGGTTTACTGTCACATTTTTACAGTCAGATAATAATTTAGGTATCATAAGTTTGTTTGTTTGTTAAAACAAAACAAAAACAAAACAAAACGTTGGTGTCAGATAAAAATTATGAAAATAATTTAAGAACCATAAATTTGTTAGTTAGTTCAAACAAACCAAAAATAAACTAAAATACAATAAAAGAATCATAAATTTCTTCGTTCATCTGTTCAAACAAAACAAAAGACAAAAAAAAAAAAATGGTGGTCAGATAAAAATTCTGAAAACAATTTAAGAACCATAAACGTGTTTGTTCTTCAAACGAAACAAAAACAAACTAAACAAAAATCATGAATTAATAAATAATCATAAATTATCATAAATTCATTTGCTTGTTTGTTCAAACCAAACAAAACAAAAAGAACCATAAATTTGTTTATTTGTTCAAACAAAACAAACAAAACAAAAAAAAAAAAACTAAAATAGTAATAAAACTAAATAAAATGTTGGTGGTGAGATAAAATTCATGAAAATAATTTAAGAATCGCTACTATAAGCATCGCTACTAGCTGATATTAAGTCTCCCTCATGTTCTATCTTTAAACTGAACATGCCAGGCCACAAACAGACCATGCAGGCTACAAAACAAGGTTTATCTGTTAAACACAGACCTGAGATCAACAGAACAACCTATTAAATCAAATTAATACACAAACTGAATCATCATAATATTTATGCCCCTGAAAAAAGCCTTTTGCAGCCATTGTTTGTGAGACGAGGCAAACTGTTGTATAAACGCAAAATCACTCTCGTATCAGTGTGACATGGCTGTATATCAGCACTGGTGGGACAACGCATGCCTCCCACCAGTGCTGATGTACAGCAATATCGCACTGCTACTCATGCTAATAAATATACTAATAAATTAATATATATATATATATATATATAGATAGGATGAGAGAGCTCTCAGATGTCATCTAAAATATCTTCATTTTTGTTCAGAACATGAACGAAGGTCTCGGGGGATTTGAACTACCTGAGGGCGAGTAATTAATAAGAGAATTTTTCATTTTGTGTGAACCAACACTTTAAAAACTTGGCAAAACAACCATTGTAAATTTAGATTTCATGTAGACTTTTAAAGTGGGCATGAAACAGAGGTTGACATTGTCAGCTATCGTTAAGTATCTGCACTTGAAACGGTCCTTAAATTTAAATAAAAAAAAAAGTAGGGCAGCGCAAGATAGTCCCGCCCTAAAGAACTGATAGCCCTGCCCTAAAAGAATTGATAGCAACGCCCTAAGTTTGTTTGTTTGATAAAACAAAACAAAAACAAAACAAAACGTTGGTGTCAGATAAAAATTATGAAAATAATTTAAGAACCATAAATTTGTTAGTTAGTTCAAACAAACCAAAAATAAACTAAATACAATAAAAGAATCATAAATTTCTTCGTTCATCTGTTCAAACAAAACAAAAGACAAAAAAATAGTGGTCAGATAAAAATTCGGAAAACAATTTAAGAACCATAAACGTGTTTGTTCGGCAAGCGAAACAAAAACAAACTAAACAAAAATCATAAATTAATAAATTATCATAAATTATCAAATAATAAATTCATTTGCTTGTTTGTTCAAACCAAACAAAACAAAAAGAACCATATTTTTGTTTATTTGTTCAAACAAAACAAACAAAACTAAAAAAAAAAAACTAAAATAGTAATAAAACTAAATAAAATGTTGGTGGTGAGATAAAATTCATGAAAATAATTTAAGAATCCTAAATTCGTTTGTTTGTTCAAACAAAACAAAACAAAAATAAAAGTCATGAATTTGTTTGTTTGTTTGTTTGTTCAAAACAAACCAAAAAACAAAAACAAAATGTTGGTGGTCAAATAAAAATGATGAAAATAATTTAAAAACCATAAACTTGTTTGTTCAAACGAAGCAAAGGAAAGCAAAACAAAGCAAAAAACTAAACTAAACTAAACAAATTCATTCGCTCGATTGTTCAAAACAAAGAAAACAAGTCTTAAAGAATCATAAAGTTGTTTGTTTGTTCAAACAAAACAAAAACACAATAAAAAAAAACAAAATAAAACAAACAAAATAAAGTAAAGTAAAATAAAATAATCAAAAATTCTAAGTAAATTAAACTAAAAACAAAACTAAAATAAACTAAACTAAAAAACAAAATCATTATTTTGTTAATTTGTTTAAAACAAAATAAAAACCACAAAACAAAAACACAAAACCAAAAAAATAAAAAAAATAAAAATAAATAAAAATAAATAGTCTGGCAGTCATTTTGGTGCATCGCTACTACCTGATATTAAGTCTCCCTCATGTTCTATCTTTAAACTGAACATGCCAGGCCACAAACAGACCATGCAGGCTACAAAACAAGGTTTATCTGTTAAACACAGACCTGAGATCAACAGAACAACCTATTAAATCAAATTAATACACAAACTGAATCATCATAATATTTATGCCCCTGAAAAGAGCCTTTTGCAGCCATTGTTTGTGAGACGAGGCGCTGTGAGTAATTACTGCACATTTAAATCAGCACTGATTGCCAGATTATATGCATGAATTAATTACGGCAGAGATAAATTCACCCTGCGCATCTGTCAGCTGCTCTTCTTTAACTCCAGGCCAATCACAGCTGTACGGCAGAAACACACCAATCAGAAACACACACCTGCTGGAAGATGCCGCTCCACCTTTACACTCATTCATTCGAGAAATTAAAAAAAAAAACACTCATGTAAGCAGGACTGTCAATTCACACTCGCACAACAGACACATTTCTCCATTTGATCAAACGGTAGATCAACATGACGACAAGATATGTTGTTATCCTGATATGAAAACGGTCAATAAAACAGCCGGACATCTGAATAAACCAAACACCGTTTTGGTGACCCTCATATCCCACAGACGTTCTGACAGATCCTTCAGGATTTTGCGATCGCTGAATTTAACGCAAAATATCGTTTCAGCATCAAAATCGCAGGATCTGCAATGTCAAGTTGGGATTACAATAAAGCAAGAACCACAGTTCAAAACACATGATTTGTGGCGTCAATCTAAAGTTTGACTTCAATCTAGTAGTGTAAAAGATTTTTATTTGGATGCGTTTTTAAAGGTGGCCTATAAAGAAAATCTGGGTTTACCTAGGCATAGTCGAATAATAAGAGATCAGGAAATGGTGATACCGTGAGCATCAGACACCAGTGTTTCCTTGTTCTCATGTAAAACCCTGGTGAAAAATAGGCCTGTCGGAACACAAAGCAGACTGTTGCATGATTCACAGGGCACACCCTCAAGATTTGCATGCACTTTAGGTCACGTTTTATATCATCTGGACCTCACAAGCAGCTGCACCATCAGGAGAAGATCACTAGCCAAAACACATTGCTCTGGAAACATTAATACCAAGCCACAGGCTGTGTTAGATAAGCGCTAACATTTCCTAGTAAGACAACAATGATCATTTTCCTCCCTTAGTTATTTGAAAGTTTCTATTGAACTTTTGTATGTGGGATTTTGTATTTTGTAAACGGGAGACACAGATTGTTTTCTGTGTGTGTGTGTTAGAGTGTGTGAGACAGAGAGATAACGAGCAAGTGTAAATTTCAATGCAAGTTCACAGCAAAACAATAAAAGGAATGTGAAAAATTTGGTGCAATTTTAGCAATGACAAAAAACTATTTGCATAATCATGGGGGACTGATTGGGATAACAACACATAGGTAAAGCTAAAGGTTCAGAGTCGAACTGGTGCACAAGGCCATGATGGCAATGGGGGATCAGATTCACAGAACAAACCAAATTCATAGATGCCATAACTCAACTCTTGACCACAGAAACACATGACAGAGGTCACCTGATGGCCAAATTCATTACAATTAATGCTCACTACACACTGAAGTAACGCACACAAACACAAGAGGAAGAGATGCACCGATCATCAGGATATTAACTGGATCAATATTAATTGGATCATTGTTTGTGTTTTAATTCAGCTGATCTCAGTTCTGTATTTGCATATATTATAATAAAAATAGTGTGTAAACAGAGCATTAACTGAGGCCAGAGAGTCAGCACAGACAGAAGGATGAACCAAAAATCTAAACACTAACAAATCATAAAGATACTCGGAATTAACTTTAAGAAACGTAAACAAATAGTGATCTCTGTTTATTTTTCAACATTAAATAAAAACCAACATACCTACCTACATGCATGCATACCAAGTCTCCCATAAGTTCCCGGTAGTCTCCTGCATATGCACAGATGCACATGTCCCCACATGTGTTCCCCCCCCCCGCTCTTAAAATAAGTTGCACACGCCATTTTGGTGACTGTCACTTTAAATTCAAATGAGATTGTGCTCTTTTCAGAAGAGGGCGGAGCTATGAATGACTGGGGCTGCTTCCGAAACCGCATACTTCCATACTATACAGTACGCTAAAATCAGTATGCGAGCCGAGTACTATGTCCGAATTCATAGAATTCGAAAATCAGTATGCGAGAAGTACCCGGATGACTTACTACTTCCGGCGAGATTCTGAAGTGCGCATCCCATGCACGCTGCGCTATCCCATGATGCCCCGCGAGAGAATTCATGAATGGAAGTAAAGCGACGTAACTGACGCAGGTAGGTCACATGACCATGACAAAATGGCGGATGTAGTATGTCCGAATTCCATTCATACTTCTTACATTCATACTGTATAGAATGTACTTTTCTAACGGCCGAGTAGTACGTTTAAATTCAAATGCAGTACCTACTGAGTAGTAGGCGGTTTCGGACGCAGCCTATGTGTCAGCATAGTGGCAGATTCAAAAACATCTACAGCTTGCAGTTCGTCACTTCCACCTACATGGATGAATGATTCTCGAAGTCACCTCATACTTCAGTTTCTCATCAATTCTTGACCAATCAAATGCTCTCTAGTATCTGACATGCCCCGCCCCCTTTTTCTCATTTGCTTTTAATTTGATGTGCTTGAGCTCAACAACTCTCATTGGCAGAGCTGTGATAAAGCAAAAAGCTATTGGCTATTTCTTTTTAATAGGGAGGAGTCACTCTATGTCCCGCCCTCTCTTCATGATTACATCAAAACATCGAATAAAGCTAACAAATAAATAAAGTGATATCAGCCAATAGGGTATATGCACAGCTAGTGTTTTTCAGCCACTGATAAACCTTCGGTGAAAGCTTATTGTGACTATTTTCTATTTCATACGGTTCCTTTTACAGCATCGATGTTGTAATGTAATTAAAACACATTCCGTTAAATAGATTTAAGTATTGATTTAATTGTTCAAGCGTAAAACGAGATGAAAGACCATGTAAATGCAATCAGCGTCAGTAGCAGCAGGCTAGCGCAGAAACTCCATTGAAAATACTGGGTAAAATCTATTGTCATATTTTAAATACATGGTGCGGGACAATGGAACTTAATGCAGTGCTTCTTGTACATTCTGAGACCCACTTTACATCGTATATCAATCTGGAAGTGAAGATCACTGATTTTTAAAGAAATCAAACCTTAAAGGTGCAGTATGTAAGTTTGACACCCAGTGGTTGAACTAGGTATTGCACTCCTGGATCAAAACAAACACAAGCGCGGGTTGCCAGATTAAGTACAGGAGTGAGTGATTAAAACTGTGTTCTAAATAAAAGCAACGACACGCGATAGAGGGAATATTTTCCATATTAAAAGGAGTTGTCATAACCAACATATCGAATTGATATATTAGAAACGGCTTCTATTTCTCACAGCTGAACATGTGAAACCTATGACAGTGATCACCTCAGGTAAATCTCGTGTGCTTTATTCAGAGCTAAATGCTAACAATGTGAGTCTGAATGCCATTTTACAGGACATTTATTGCCATATACTGAAAGCAGCAGCAGATAGTTCACCTCAGATCTGGAGAATACAATAAACCATTTGACATTAAACTTTAGAACTAAACACACATGAGTGATTCAGCATCTACATTTAATGATGTTAAAGAGGGTTAACATGTATTAAACAGATTATAAACCTTACCGTTTCGTGAGTGAGTGCATATTCTTTTTTTTATTTATTTTTTTTATTTATTTTTGGCCTTTTTGCCTTTATTAGATAGGACAGTATTTAGACAGGAAGCGAAGTTGGAGAGAGAGAGGGGGGTAGGGTAGGGAAATGTCCATTGAGCCGGGATTCGAACTCGGGACGCCCTGACGTGCTATTGCACCATATGTCGGCGTGCTAGCCACTAGGCTATTGGGCCGACAGTGAGTGCATATTCTGTGCTTTTAAATTTCTGTCGTGTTTCGTCTGGTGCAAACAGCCAAATTGCTCATCACTGCGTATCTCGTCATGAAGTGTGTTGTTAGGACACGCAGTTACAATGTCACCTGCTCACCTAATGTTTACGCTCGTAATACTGAATCTGTCTCATTTCGACGTCTGATACTGTCCACCGGAGGCCGCATGTTCGGTCACGGACGCATGCTTTCAGAGTCTTTCTGAATGAATGAAATGCGCTGTTTTCCACCAAGGCAACCCGGAGTGCTGAATTATAATTGGCTAAACTGCATTGTGCAGGTTAAATTGACCAAAACAAAGACAGCGTTCCAGCTCGGAAAACCATTTTCAAAGCAGAATATCTGACTTCAGCATTGTTTCTCAGTTAAACAAGTATGTTCACTTGGGATGTTTCTTAAATATCTGCTCACATATTATGGTATTTTTATGCTTTAGAAGAGTCAAAAACTGACATACAGCACCTTTAAACGTGGCGATTTTATAATGGAAACAGTTCACCGGAAGTGCTGAGGCTGGCTGACTGACTGTGTGCATATATACCCCATTTATCTTAAACATCATTAATCGGTGCATCTCTTCACAGAGGCATGCTGGGTAATTGATCAGTAACGGGCGAGTCTCACCCTCTCCTCCAGGCCGCTGTCGTCTGCAGGCGAGTGTTTCCCGTCGGGCAGGTCTCTACAGACGGGCAGTGTTGTCTTCAGCGCCGGCTCGCGGTTGAGCGTGGTGTAGCCCACGTGCTCATAGATGGGGTTGATGGTCATCTTGGAGATGTACTCGGCGGCTTTGGTCTCGATGTAGAGCGTGATCAGACCGTCCGTCACCAGATCGTGGATCGACTCGAAGCGCTTCTCACCCACAAAATGTTTACCGTCGTAGAAGAGGCGGAAGTTTCGGGTCTGATTCCCAAAGCTGAAAGAGAGAAGAACAACGTGAGAGACTGAAACACACACACAGCTGCTCACTGATGATCCACTGAGATATAACAACACACAGATCTCTGGTTGTATTAGTTTCCTGTGTTTGGTTTGAACCAGATTTGGTTCAAGAGCTCATATGTTGGTCAATATGAAGACCGGATACTATATTTATATTTATATTTACATTTACATTTACATTTACAGACAGACAGACAGACAGACAGACAGACAGACAGACAGACAGACAGACAGACAGACAGACAGACAGACAGACAGACAGACAGACAGACAGACACACACACACACACACACACACACACACGTAAACACAGGTAAGAACACATGCAAACTCAAAAAAACAAACAAACACACTCACATATACACACACACAATATCAAGCACGTAAACACATTTGTAAACACACAGGTAAGAACACATGCAATCTCAACAAAACAAACAAACACACTCACATACACACACACACACAAACAAACAAACAAACACACACAGACAAGAACACAAACAATATCACACTTGTAAACACATGTAAAAACATACGCAAACTCAAACACACAAACAAACACACACACTCACATAAACAAACAAACAAACAAACATGCATACAAACACACACCCACTCACATACACACACAAACACACAAGCAAACAAAAACAAAACAAAACACACACACACAAGCACACAAACAATATCACACTTGTAAACACGTAAAAACAAACTCAAACTCAAACACGCAAACAAACACACACACTCACATACACACACACACACACAAACAAACAAACAAACAAACACACACAGACAAGAACACAAACAATATCACACTTGTAAACACGTAAAAACATACGCAAACTCAAACACGCAAACAAACACACACACTCACATAAACAAACAAACAAACATGCATACAAGCACACACCCACTCACATACACACACAAACACACAAGCAAACAAAAAAACAAACAAAACACACACACAGACAAGCACACAAACAATATCACACTTGTAAACACGTAAAAACATACTCAAACACGCAAACAAACAAACACACACACTCACATAAACAAACAAACAAACATGCATACAAACACATACCCACTCACATACACACACAAACACACAAGCAAACAAAAAACAAACAAAACACACACACACAAGCACACAAACAATATCACACTTGTAAACACGTAAAAACATACTCAAACACGCAAACAAACAAACACACACACTCACATAAACAAACAAACAAACAAACAAACATGCATACAAACACACACCCACTCACATACACACACAAACACACAAGCAAACAAAAAAACAAACAAAACACACACACACAAGCACACAAACAATATCACACTTGTAAACACGTAAAAACATAATCAAACACGCAAACAAACACACACACTCACATAAACAAACAAACAAACAAACATGCATACAAACACACACCCACTCACATACACACACAAACACACAACCAAACAAAAAAACAAACAAAACACACACACACAAGCACACAAACAATCACATGCATAAACACACATGTAAAACACAAACTCAAACACGCATACAAACACATACACACACACAAACAAACAAAAAACACACACAAGCACACCCACACACAAACTTAAACACACACTAGCGTGCACAAACAAGTGCGCACACACATTCATTGACATCTTTGAACTTTAATCTCTTTAATCAATAATCTACAATAAATAAACAGGTATTGTTAAGATCAGTCTATATACGTGTATCAAACACGGCTGGAAAAGCAGCAGCTCCATCCAGAATAATGATATTATGAGCAGCTGGAAAACTGAGCTGCAGAAGGTTTATAATGCCTGTGCTTCCTGTGTGAATTTGATTATGATCCCGGACACACACACACACACGAACACACACACGAACACACACGAACACAACCAAAATCAGATGCACAGAGATGAATCTAAAAAAAAACCTCAAGGTCTTGATTATTCAGGAGACAAAAAAATTATTTTGATTAAAAAAAAAAAAGACCAAGACAAAAATGAAGCTGATTAGTTTGAAACATTTTGGAGATGTGTGTATATATACACACACACACGCACACACACACACATAGATGTACATTTTAGATGCACCACTGGGTTATGAATAATTTCAGGCTTGACTGTATATATACTGCATGTACACTCACTGGCCACTTTATTAGGTACACCTTACTAGTACCGGTTTGCACTCCCTTTTGCCTTCAGAACTGCTTTAATCCTTTGTGGCATAGATTCCACAAGGTACTGGAAATATTCCTCAGAGATTTTGCTCCATATTGACATGATAGCATCACACAGTTGCTGCAGATTTGTCGGCTGCACATCCATGATCCCAATCTCCCGTTCCTCCACATTCCAAAGGTGCTCTATTGGATTAGGCTCTGGTGACTGTGAAGGCCATTTGAGTACAGTGAACTCATTGTCATGTTCAAAAAAACCAGTCTGAGATGATTCGTGCTTCACCTGACCATCCGAATGTGGCAGCAGAAATGGAGACTCATCAGACCAGGCAACGTTTCTCCAATCTTCTATGGTCGAGTTTTGGTGAGCCTGTTTGAATTGTAGCCTCAGTTTCCTGTTCTTAGCTGACAGGAGTGGCACCCGGTGTGATCTTCTGCTGCTGTAGCCCATCTGCCTCAAGGTTGGACATATTGTGTGTTCAGAGATGCTCTTCTGCAGAGCTCGGTTGTAGCGAGTGGTTATTTGAGTTACTGTTGCTTTTCTATCAGCTAGAACCAGTCTGGCCATTCTCCTCTAACCTCTGGCATCAACAAGGCATTTGCGCTTACAGAACTGCCGCTCACTGGATATTTTCTCTTTTTCTGACCATTTTCTGTAAACCCTAGAGATGGTTGTGCATGAAAATCCCAGTAGATCAGCAGTTTCTGAAAAACTCAGACCAGCCTGTCTGAGTTTGCCTGTCTGTCACCAACAACCATGCCACGTTCAAAGTCACCTAAATCCCCTTTCTTCCCCATTCTGATGCTCACTTTGACCTGCAGCAGATCGTCTTGACCATGTCTACATGCCTAAATGCATTGAGTTGCTGCCATCTGATTGGCTGATTAGAAATTTGCGTTAACGAGTAGTTTGACAGGCATACCTAATAAAGTGGCCGGTGAGTGTATGTACCGTGTGTGTGTATATATACTGATACCATTTTATCATCGTGTTTACTTTGGTGTTGAGAGAAAAAGATGCAACATATGTTTTACATATTTATTTAACAAACAAATTGCAAATATATTGCAAACTCTTTTTTTTTTTTCCCTTAAAACAAAGAAAGACAAAAACAGCAACTTAGCTCTGAGTGTATGAGATGGAGGCTTTTACAGAAACACACAACCAGAAATTCATTATAGAAAACACACACTGTTGGGTCTGTATGACTTCTAGCCACACACAAAGAAACAGATAGAGAACATCACAGACATACAAACAGACAGACAAATAGACAGCAAGACACACACAGCAACAAAAGCTAATGTCATTAGAGCCTGATGGCTATAGAGCTCTTTGATGTAAGACTTTTGCACACAGGACAAAACACACACTTTCTCTGAGGAATTACATGAAGAACAGCAGAGGAGAGAGAGAGAGAGACGCACACGCACAAACACGCACGCATGCACGCACACACACACACACAAACACACAAACACACAAACACACACACATATTCGGCAGGATTAGGTTTAGACCGTGAAGAGTGTGTGAAAATCTAGGTTAGAGAGAGATCAGTCAAAGGTTGCAGGTACCGTAGAGCTAAAGTGTAAGTGCCCGGCTGTCTCTGGCTCTCCCGGATCAGATAACTTCCTTCAGCCACACTGAGCAGCAGATCTCCGTCCTCTCTGGAGATCATCCCATGATACCTTCAACACACAAACCAATCAGACAGACAATATTAATAATGCATCGTTAGGCCTAAATCTTAAATGGCTTTTAAAGTGTTCCTAGCATACTTTACACCTACTGTTTGAGGGCGTACTCACACTATGCTATGCGAACCGTGCCCAGGCACGTTTCCCGGATCGTTTGAGAAGTGTGAGTGCTCTGAATCGGGCTCAGGCATGGTACACTTGGGTGGCCCTGGCCCGGTTGGAAGCGGTGGGTCAGAGCGCGGTTCACTTGGGCTCAGGCGCGGTACGCTTACAGTGTGAGTGCAAGCGTGCCTAAGCCCGAAACTGAAAGCGAGACGTGACTTTTTAAGGGACTGTTTCATATGGATTAATTAATCATTCGTACTGTTCAATGAACGCAAACTGTCGTAGATTATTAAAGACGTAAATCCCTCACTGCACGTCAGCTGCAGCTTCAGCAAACCTCCTAATTCCTGCAGCACGAGGACTTTATGATTGTTTATGAGCGTCAAAAGTGGCTGATCTGTTCGGCGAAATATTAGACTGCGTGTCACCGGCGCATATCAAACGACTTAAACGATATAACTAAAGAAATCTCCACTGTGCTGAGCGAGAGCGCTTACTGAGGAACGCGTCATCGATGACGTAATCGCGCCCAGGCCCGAATGTAATGTGAGTGCGGGCCGTCGGGGGAGACGGGAGGGGGGACAAGCATGCTTTGGCCCGGTTCAAGGCAACTGTACATAGTGTGAGTACGGCCTTAAAGGGCACCTATTTTACCCCTTTTTCAAGATTTAAGATAAGTATTTTGTGTCTCCAGAATGTGTTTGTAAAGTTTCAGCTCAAAGCACCCATCAGATTATTTATTATAGCTTTCAGAATAGTGGAATTGTCTGCTCTAAACACAGTGTAGCTGTTTTTGTGGCCTGTGCCTTTAATGCTGGTTCTCTCCGCACACCGTTCCCACGTGCCTGTTAGAGTGTGCCTCAGTCTCCGCCTCAGCTGCGTCAGATAAACAGCACAGTGACAGACATGAAGGAAGCAGATCTCACGTAACGTTTGTGAGAAATACTACAGCAAGAATTTCCCAATGATTATTTGATGTATTTGATAATTCAAGCCTTTCCACGAGTCACACACAGTGTCGTTTCAAAGTTCATGTATTTATTACAAACCTACGGAAGTCCTAAGAGGGCATGCATTACATTTTTTTTTCTCTCTTGTTATGTCGTGATCCCGACTTAATTATCTCGTGATCTTGACATGACAAAAAGTTGTTATGTCGTGATCCCGACTTAATAAAGTTGCCATGTCATGATCACGACTTAAATTTCTTGTGATCTCGCCGTAACAAAAAGTTATGTCGTGATCGCAACTTATTTTTTTGCTTTCATTTATTTATGTATTAATTGTTATTAGTAGCATTATTATTATTAATATCTGGCAAACGTCAGGCCAGAGAGTCTGCACTGGCGCTGCGAAGAGGGAGAGAATAGCCCAACTGTTACTTTTATAGTTTAAATACAGCGTCTAATGAATGTATGAATTAATAAATGAACCCAGTACTGGGAAACACCCATACACTCATTCACACTTATACACTATGGTCAATTTAGTTGACCC
The DNA here is from genome assembly GCA_903798195.1 of Danio kyathit. Lineage (NCBI taxonomy): Eukaryota > Metazoa > Chordata > Actinopteri > Cypriniformes > Danionidae > Danio > Danio kyathit. Next base: position 3,298,104 of record LR812527.1, on the reverse strand, counting down.
AATATATAGCGCGTGTGTTTGGACTGTGGGGGAAACTGGAGCACCCGGAGGAAACCCACGCCAACACGGGGAGAACATGCAAAACACAGAAATGCCTACTAGCCCAGCCAAGAGTCAAACCAGCGACCTTCTTGCTGTGAGGCAACAATGTTAACCACTGAGCCACCGTGTCACCAACTAAACGAATACGTACTACTATCAAATAATAAATATTAGTATCCAACAAACAGGTAATTGTATCTAATAAATACTAATTAGCATATATTTAATAGGCAGAAATAGCCAACGAATAAGAACTATTATCTAGTAAATAAATACCATTAAAAAAAGACACTAGTTCCTATAAATATAACCGTTATTAGCTAATGAATAAGTTCTTATATCTAAAAAATAAGTACTAGTGGAAATAAATTAAATCCTAACACATTTTAAATGATAAAATGATTTACATTAATCCAATGTTTTGGATTAAAGACTTTTATTGGGTTTACTCTACTCTGATTGGTCAGATGGGCCAGTCTGTTGTGATTGGTCAACCTCTTAAACACCTACTTGCCACATATTTAACATACTAAGTCCAGCATACAGTACATTATGAAGTGGAAACATGCATTTGAACATAATAAACATTCAAAAATGTGAGTGGACCTGTAATGTGTGTAATGAAACTCACTCTCGTCCGTAGTACTTGGGCCGATTCTCCACCTGCAAACACAAGACATGTTGTTAAACATGAGATATTATTAAGTAAAACTTTTAATCAAGACACCTCATCATTATTCAGGAACACACATATGCAGTATTGTCTGAAGTAATGTGAGGACTTTTATTTAAAAGGTCATACTGTTCGGTTGTCTTTTTCCTTTCTGTGATGTATCAGTTTGTGCAGGTTTACACATTTATAAAATTCATAATGTCCAATAAAAAAGATTTAACATCACAGTGCAGAGTTTCAGCTGGCCAATCAGAGATTTTAAGCTCTGGCCAATCAGAGCACTCCAGGCTTTTAGGGAGGGGTTCAGCTGGCCAATCAGAGCACTTTGGGATTTTAGGGAGGGGTTTAGCTGGCCAATAAGAGAGGTGTTCAGCTGGCCAATCAGAGCACTTTGGGATTTTAGGGAGGGGTTCAGCTGACCAATCAGAGCACCTAGGGGTTTTAGGAAGGGGTTCAGCTGACCAATCAGAGCACTTCTGGGTTTTAGGGAGGGGTTCAGCTGACCAATCAGAGCACTTTAGGGTTTTAGGGAGGGGTTCAGCTGACCAATCAGAACAGTCTAGGATGTTAAGGAGGTGATTCATCTGGCCAATCAGAACACTCTGGGCCTTTAGGGAGGGGGTTCAGCTCAGCAATCAGAACACTCTGGGGCTTTAGGGAGGGGGTTCAGCTGGCCAATCAGAGCGCTCATAATTTGTAGCTAAATTATTGCGGTTAAAGATATTGGTCAAAAATTAAAATATCGGTAAATATATATCTGCAAAAAATATCTGTAAATCTCTAGAAAAATGATGTGTTTTTAAACGTTAAAAACACATTTATAATCATATACACAATTAAAACGGAAAAATTTGCAATGCTGTATATTTGCATTATTTTATGATAAAAATCAATTGATTTATTTTAGAATGAAAATAATTCTTGGCAATAATTACAATAACTAGTTATGAAATTGTGAAAGTCATTAAAGGCCATAGATTGGGGTAAGTTGAGCCAGTTCTTTAGGACCAAATCTTTCTATGGTGAATTTATCCCAGACGCTGTGACAGAATATGCAAAATACATCTGATATAACATTTAATAATTGATGTCTATGAAAAAATGAGCCATGAATGTAAAATGCTAAATGAAATAATTTATGTAAAATTTATGCACTTTAATTGAATAATTGAATAAAGCAAATAACTGAACGGCAGTCAAAGTTCAAACTCACTCTATGAATTACTTATATATAGGCCCTTATTTGTATTTGATGAGATGTCTTAATAATAGCACTACACTATAACCTTAACAAAAAAAACGAACATGTGTTATATAAAATCACAATTTCTTTTAAGAATATAGTGAATTACAATAATTACATTAAAATGTAAAATGAAATACATGTGTAATTGATGTGTACAAATTTCTCTTTACATTAAAAACATCATTTTATGTCCAGCATGAAACAAAATATGAATATTTTTGAATATATAAAACATTTATTAAAGAATAAAAAGTATAAAATTCGAGCCAAGACAACGACCTTCTTTTTTATTAAACAATAGTTTTGCAATTAATATAGATAAACATTAATTTTTTATCATTATTTATTAAATTGTAACAACATAATCCACAGTTTAAACTAATTGTAAAAACATTAATTGTTCATGTGATTGTTATATTCCCATACTTTGCATCGTGAAAACTGTAATAATAATAATCTTTTACATTTTACAATAAAATACCATTAATTGCATAGTTTAAGGAACAAAAAAATACATAAATAATTTTAATAATTTACAGTGGAGAAAGAAAATAAATTAAGTTTTTTTTATTTATTCATTCATTTTTTTTCCTTTTTAATTCCTAGCAGTATAATGTACATTATCGTATCTTATGCGGTTATACTTGCGTTTATTGAATAATTTGTGTGTGTTTCCATGAGGGTCTGAGAAAAAAAAAAAAAAAAAAAAATTCACACAGAAAACATATAAACTGTATTTAAAAGTATAAAGCTCACTTTAAAGGCACCGAAAACATATTTAAAATGTATATAAAACCTATTTCAAAGTACACCTGTATAAAGCTCACTTCAAAGACACTGAAAACGTATTTAAAATGTATATAAAAAGGTATAAAACTCACTTTAAAGGCACCGAAAACATATTTAAAAAACATACTGTATATAAAACACGTATAAAATCTATTTAAAGGTATAAAACTCACTTCAAAGGTACCGAAAACACATTTGAAATGTTTATAACATGTATATAAAGGTATAAAGTTCACTTCAAAGGCACCGAAAACATACTTAAAACATATATAAAACATGTTTAAAGGTATAAAGCTCACTTCAAAGGCACCGCAAATGTATTTAAAACATATTTAAAATGCATATAAAAACATATATGTATAAAGCTCACTTCAAAGGCACCGAAAACGCACTTACAGCGTGTATAAAATGTATATAAAATGGATGTAAAGGTATAAAGCTCACTTCAAGGCACCGAAAACGCACTTACAGCGTGTATAAAATGTATATAAAATGGATGTAAAGGTATAAAGCTCACTTCAAAGGCACCGAAAATGTATTTAAAACGTATTTAAAATGTATATAAAACGTAGCACTCCATACTACCACAATACTGCGGACTATAAATATTTAAAGAGAAAATAAACAAAGCCCAGAGGAATACTTTCAATAATTGTTCGTTGGTGACATTTAACCCTTAATTCAACAGCAGCAGCATTCAAAATCAGCAGCACAAAGCCAACACTCAGATAAATTAACATAAAACAGCCCACAACACCCGACTACCGATTAACCTTGAGTTTATAGAGAGAGAGAGAGAGCGAGAGAGAGGAAGAGTGAAATGACCCGCTCCACTGTCTCCAACACACAACAACTGGAACTCTTTACCTGTGGACTTACTTTTGATATTACTGCCATTACCTTTATTCTGTTTAATATATTACCTTAAATCAATTTTTTTTCATTAATTATTTTTTTTTTTTTTGTTAATCTATTTTTATTTCTATCTGTGTTTTCTCTGTATTATATTTTATATTCATACTTGTTTGCACTACTGCCCTTTTTGCACTGTCTTGTTTGTACGCAGCGTCGCTGCACTGCTTTGGCAATACGAATGTACAGTTATTTGTCATGCCAATAAAGCACCTCAAATGTGAAATGAGAGAGAGAGAGCGAGAGAGAGAGCGAGAGAGAGAGAGAGAGAGAGAGAGAGAGAGGAGCCAGATCAGTCTCAAAAATAATACATTTACAAAAAGAAAATCATACATGCACAGCACAATTCACATTTACAAAATCCAATTTGTAAACACGCAAATCGTGAATTCACATGTAAAAATCTTAAATATTTTCACCAAATTAACTGGATTTGTGTATTTATGAATCGTGTATTTTTTAAGCTTGGTTGTGTTTATAAGATGCAAAGCAATGTGTGCTCATACTTCACTTGTAGAAAATCACATTATTTTTTCACATATCTTACTTTGATTATATACAGCTAACATGAGAACAACTGTCATATTTCCTACTTCCTCTGAAAGGCCCGCCCTCAAGAGCCTCTGATTGGTCAGCTAACATAATGTGCTGTGATTCGTGGATTGGCTCCACATCACGCCCCTACAGGAATGCGCTTTTGAGAGATTCTGAAAGCTGTCCTTTGTCAAATGCTAGCTATATATTTATTATAATTCTCTGGAACATAATTAAAATTAAACTAAGCACTTCTGTCTTTGTGTCGTGTCATTTGGAAGCCCAAATACAGAAACAGAAGAAGCAAATAGCAGCATTTGGACGCCATTTTAGCTTTCCCTCCTATAACATTATAGCGCCTCTGGCCACGCCCCATCACTGCGCAGGGTGTGCGCACGTGTGGTGGATGCACTTGTAATCTCACTAGCCAGGATGTATTTTTTTGTAGTCCCAAATTCGTTCGTTGTAGGCTTTGCTAAGCTAACTCTGTAAAAGCCAATGTCTCCCTTAGCATTGAACTTTGAGCGTGTTACATTCAGAGATGTTGTTTATGTTCACACAGCTACATTACACATCAACTAAAGTTTACATTATGACATCGTACAGGACCACCACTTTAAATATTTAAAAATTGAAAATAAATGTATAATGAGCAAAATTCAAAGTGTTATGCAAACAAAAAGAGCAGTATGGAAAATGTGCAGGTTTGATATTGCAGCTCTAAATTATTTAACAAAAGGTGGCTTACTTGCCAAACTAACCGCAAACTATGCAAAACTTAATTTTTTGAAGTTCATTCAGCGTGTTGTACTCACGTACTTAGGACTATGTGATATATTTTAGTTCATTTAATCATTAATTTTCTTTTCAGCTTAGTCCAATTATTAATCTGGGGTCGCCACAGCGGAATGAACCGCCAACTTATCCAGCATATGTTTTACGCAGCGGATGCTAATGAGGAAAAAATTTATTTAAATGATTTTAGCAAATGGATGCAATATAACGAGGAGTGAACAATTTAAGGCCACCTGAACACTTTTCGTATACCCACTGTATATTTTCACGTAAACAAAACCCCCCACCAGTGGCGGATTTAGGCATGGGCAATATGGGCGATCGCCTGGGGCGGCATCTTGCTGGGGGCGGCACGGGGAGACGGTGCAAAAAAAAAAAAATAAAAATAATAATAATAATAATAATAATAATAATAATAATAATAATAACTTGCCTTGTAAAAATCATGTGTGCCCCAGTAAGCTTTGAGATACGATTTACATTTCGCAAGTGTATTACTCCCAAGAGTGGTAATCCAGGTATAAAGACGTTTGAGGCCATTCGCATTTGACGTCTTTTGTAAACGCAAGTTTGTTTTTCTCTATGTGCAACAGAAACAACACTGGTGAAAGCAAACTGGCGCATGCGCACAGAGAACCATTACCGCATGCCTCACACATGCTGCTCCTGATTCAGGTGTGAATCCCAGTTACATGGACACTGATAAAATACATGCCACTCATGAGCTGTGAAACCAGAGTAACAGCCTTCTATGTTGCTTTATGACACACGAGGTGTCGGCACGCAGTGACTTTTGCTACTTGACAAAACTGAAGTTTACATAATATGATGATGGTCTTATTTTGACCAAGCAGCTAAAGCAGAAAGCAGAAGCAGAAAGAAGGGGTAAAGAGTCAGGGAGGTAGGACTACAATAATTCTCTGCCTTGAGTCGAGTCTAAAGGCTCGAACACACCGGGACGCTTTTCGTTTGCGTTTATCGTTAAGACGTTTTTCCGGATTCAAATCCAAGCGATTTTCACAGGCGTCGAGCAGAAGAGTATGCAAAATCACTCCTTGACGTTAGATGGCACTACACAACTTTAAGCTTCTGACACTTGCTTGTAACACAGAAGAAGAAGACAAAGTTGACACGCTTGTTGTTATGGATGGTTCAAGTAGCAGCTCCAGCTGTAGCGATGAAGAAATGATTACTGTTCACCAGTGCAATAAGCAGCTCCACGTTCATATAACCTCTGGGCGTCTTCTTCAATGTGCGCTCGCATTTTGCACTTGAGTGCCTCCAAGTGCTGTTTACTGTAACTTCAGCAGCTCCGTGCACGTGAACAAAAGCGCCAATCTGATTGGTGGAGAAGGTTTTGATGCGGTGCGTCAAAACAAAAAAACGAGCTTGAGGCGTTTTTTTAAAAATGAGGCTTTTGCGCCTGCTGTTTTGCGTGTTGGTGTGCACGATCACATTGATGCCCTTTATTTAGTCACGAGGCGTTAAACGTCGACAAATAATTCTATAAAATACGTTTTGTATTTTATAGAATTGTCAAAATTAATATTCATGCAAAACATTTCGCAAGCGATCTTAGCATATCACTCCAGTTTTGTCTTTACATAGTTATTTGGGATTGATTTCTGCTGTTTATTTAGAATTATAATTGTTAATTTATAATAAATATAAATATTTTTAATAATTCCAATTCTGATTTTGACCATATTTTACCCAAAGTTAGGGTAAAATGTGACCCACATGAGTTTATGTCACAAGAAGATTGAATTAAATGTGTATATATGTATCTGTTATTTATTCCTTAATTGTGGGTATTCCTATGTATATATTTTTATTATTGTATTCGTTACTTATTACTGTATTAACATTGTATCTTTAAGAAGAACACAAAGTTGCATTTTTTTAAACTGCTGACAGTTGAGAGAAAGTGTTACCGTGACAACCACAGCGTGTCTTCAGTCAACAAAGAGGACAGCACAGCTGAACACCAAGGCTGCGTCCGAAACCGCATACTTCCATACTATATAGTACGCTTAAATCAGTATGCGAGCCGAGTAGTATGTCCAAATTCATAGAATTCGAAAATCAGTATGCGAGAAGTACCCGGATGACTTACTACTTCCGGCGAGATTCTGAAGTGCGCATCCCATGCACGCTGCGCTATCCCATGATGCCCCGCGAGAGAATTCATGAATGGAAGTGAAGCGACGCAACTGACACAGGTAGGTCACGTGACCATGACAAAATGGCGGATGTAGTACGTCCGAATTCCATTCATACTGCTCACATTCATACTGTATAGAACGTACTTTTCTAACGGCCGAGTAGTACGTTTAAATTCAAATGCAGTACCTACTGAGTAGTAGGCGGTTTCGGACGCAGCCCAACTCTCTGTTTCTCTGTTTTTTTATTCATTTTAAAGGTTAGTAAAATACTACAACGTAGATGAAATACTATCATTTTATGAGATAAAATATGTGTGTACAACTGCAGTATATGTGTGTTTAAATGATCTATGTTTAGTCATGTCTGTTATTTGTGAAGAAGTGGGTTTGTGAATTGAGTTTTAAAGGATAATCTGCTGTTAGTATGTGGTACTGTTATTGTTTTATGATCCTGTATTTGACATACATACATTTGTTGTATATATTATACCTCAATCTATACTTGTGAAATCTGAGATGTCATGGCTTTTAATGCCATGTGTGATTAAATTCAACAAAGAGGACAGCACAGCTGAACACCAACTCTCTGTTTCTCTGTTTTTTTATTCATTTTACAGACCTCCAGAGTGAGGTCTGCAACAAAAACAAAAAATTTTTAGAATGTATGTTTAATAGTCCTTTTTTATATTAACTAGATAAAGTAACCTTGCAACTATTTATAAGCTTGAAGAGGGGGGGCATATATGGGGTGGTTTGCCCAGGGTGCCATTCAAGCGAGAACCGCCACTGCCCCCCACACTACTGTATTGTACACATCCAGAAGGAATAAACTAACCAATGCGGTTTTAGGATGTAATGAAACCCGAGATCCGCACAATGAGAAGTGTCAGCCGGCGAATGAATGTGCAGCTCTCGGTAAATGGGATGTGGGATAAAAGCGCAGAGTTTCCAGATGAGAATAAAGGCAGGGAAGTGTGCAGGTTTGTAGCCGAGATGACCGACAGGGTAATAAAACCAGCTAATGATGGGAACCAGCAACACCACACAGCCAATCAATCACTGAAAGCCAGAGTTTAACAGGCAAAGGGCCTGTGCACGTGTGTGTGTGTGTGTTTAGCGTGTGCTGAATGTGCACTATTGGCCGTATGAAGAATGAGAGCGTCTGATTTCCGTCTGGGTTTCTCGATCAACATCCTTAAATGCTAATATCAGCAATGAGCAGGTGACAGTGAAAAAATGAGCCAATCGTTTCACCAATTTCCAGCCCATTTCTCAGCTCATTTATAATGCTAATTTGCTTGCATTTTGGAGAACGGGAAACCAAAATTGGCCCCGTTGACATAAACGCTGTTTATGTGTGCCATTCATCGGTTATCGTTTTCAAAATCTTTTATTTTTTGTATTGTATAATTCTGTAAATAAAGCTATATTAATATACAGAGGGATAAATAAAAACTAAATGAAATATGCAGAGTGAATAGTATTGGAGTTCAACAAAATAATACAAACAAGTATATGTACACTTATAAGTACATACAGTTGAAGTCAGAATTATTAGCCCCCCTGAATTATTAGCCCACCTGTTTTTTTTCCCCAATTTCTGTTTAACAGAGAGCAGATTTTCTTCAACACATTTCTAATCATAATAGTTTTAATAACTCATCTCTAATAACGGATTTATTTTATCTTTGCCATGATGACAGTAAATAATATTAGACTAGATATTCCTCAAGACACTTCTATACAGCTTAAAGTGACATTTAAAGGCTTAACTAGGTTAATTAGGCAGGTAAGGGTAATTAGGCAAGTTATTGTATAATGATGGTTTGTTCTGTAGACTATCAAAAAAAATAGCTTGAAGGGGTTAATAATTTTGACCTTAAAATGGTAGCCGAAATAAAACAAATAAGACTTTCTCCAGAAGAAAAAATATTATCAGACATTCTGTGAAAATTTCCTTGCTCTGTTAAACATCATTTGGGAAATATTTAAAAAAGAAAAAAAACTTCAATGGGGGGCTAATAATTCTGACTTCAACTGTATACACAACACAGTTGGCTAAATAAGTATTCAACACGTCATTTTTTACAGTGCTGCAGCTTAAAGACGTCTCTCATATGGAGAATGAAGTCACATGCATTGCTCAGGTGTGAGTTTCTCACAGACTTCAACAGAGTGTAAAGATCTTGATGTTTCTGTGGGTCTCGTCTATCAAATCTGAGCTTTATTTTGTATTTTATATTGGATTCGGTTCAGGTGATTGGCTGGGCCATTCCATAGCTTGATTTTCTTTCTCTGAAAGCCTCTGAGAGTCTCCTCGGCTGTGTTTTGGATCATCGTCTTGCTAAAATGTCCACCCTGGTTTCATCTTCATCCTCCTGCTAATGTGGATGTTGGACTGAAGCAGCTGATATTCATTTACACTGAGGAAGAGCAAAGTGTTGCTGAAGAACTACTGAGAGATTTCAGCTGCTGTCTGAGCTTTCCATGTCTTTCTACTCCTCCCTTTCTTCATGTGTTTAATACTTTCTCCCTGTGTGATTTCATTTTATTATGCAGAACTTCATGTAATTAACAATCTAATTAGATTTTTCTTCTTTGCATATATGGATTTATTTGGTTGTTACCAACATCTGGTTAAATTTCAAGTCAACAGCACCTTTACAAATATGTTTTCTGGGAAAAATGGATACGTGTTCAATACTTATTTTCCCCGCTGTATACGGACCTCTACGGAAAATAGTAAAAAAATAAATAAAGATAAAAATAAATATACAAATAATAATATAGTAGTAATAATATTCCCTAACTCTCACAAACACATACGCAAAGATGAACCCACAAACACGAATGCACAAATGCTAATACACACAAACGCTAATTTATGCATGTATGAATATATACACACACACACACACACACACTTATTATTAGCCCCCGTTTATTTTTTTCCCCCAATTTCTGTTTAACGGAGAGCAGATTTTTTTTTAACACATTTCTAAACATAATAGTTTTAATAACTCATCTCTAATAACTGATTTATTTTATCTTTGCCATGATGACAGTAAATAATTTTTGACTAGATATTTTTCAAGACACTTCTATACAGCTTAAAGTGACATTTAAAGGCTTAACTAGGTTAATTAGGTTAACTAGGCAGGTTAGGCGAGTTATTGTATAATGATGGTTTGTTCTGAAGACAGTGAGGAAAAAATTAGATTAAAGGGGCTAATAATTTTGACCTTAAAGTGGTTCATAAAAAATTAAAAACTGCTTTTATTCTAGCCGAAATAAAACAAACAACACTTTTTCCAGAAGAAAAAAATATTATCAGACATACTGTGAAAATTTCCTTGCTCTGTTAAACTTCATTTGGGAAATATTAAAAACAAAATAAATAAAAAAAAAAAAATAAATAAAAATTCAGGGGCTAATAATTCTGACTTCAACTGTGTGTGTGTGTGTACATGTATGTGTATATATATATATATATATATATATATATATATATATATATATATATATATATATATATATATATATATATATATATATATATATATATATATATATATATATATATATATATACACACACACACACACACACACACACACACAATTCCAGCGTTATGAATGTGACATTTGCAGTAAAATCTCAAAACAGAAATTCACATAGTATATTCAGAAAGTATATGTTAACATTATATTGAAACATCTGTTTATATTTTTCAAAACAACTAACCACACAGTTATGGGAGCAGAAAAATATCAACCTGTAAACATTGTTTATATTTTAAATGAGGAAAATAAAGATGTACAACATACTTTGTAGAAATTCTGTGAATTAAAATGCACAACCCTAAATGAATAATGCTAATCAAAAGTATAAGAGTCTGCTCACTATAGAACAAAAACGATTGATTTTATTTTATTTGACATTTTTTGCATTTATGAGGAAACAGCTTGGTTATGGATGTGACACCGCTCCGTTATGGATGTGACAGATATGAAATTGCCACTTGTGTGACTTTGGTAAATCAAATATTATTGTTTGAACACGCTGAAAGATAAATTTTTTAGTATTTTTAAAGCACTGTAAATTACGTACACAAAAAAAAACGCAGAAACGATTTTTAATATTTTGCCGAAAACTTAATTTTTTCATGTCCAGGTTGACATTTGCGTGGAATTGCTCATATATAAAAATAACTTTCTTCTGTTCATTTATGCATATTTACGTTACACTGAAGTGTGTGAATCAGACAACATATGGCATGGCTTTCTTTAAGTAAACAGGTCCTTGCGGTAATTAATTACAATTAAATATTTATTAAAAAAAAAAAAAAAAAAACACTACTATTAGTAACAACATGGAGACTGATGATAAACTGTAAGTGATCTCTACAGTCTTAATAAGGATTAAGCTGAAGCTCACAGCAGCGCATAATTCAATTACAGCTAGAAACTGTGCAGCGCTAATGAAACCTGATCATGTGCTAAAAATTAAAACCTGTCGGAAAACAGTACAGAATAAAGAACAGCATCTTTTGGGTAATTCTGTGCTCCTGACTTACATAAAGAAAAAATAATGCAAGTTAAATATTTATCACTAATTAACCATCAGAGATACAAACGAAAGTGACCCAGACCACGTTTATATGGACAGCAATAACATACTCATTTGCTTTACTCTGAATAAGACAATAATATGATTGAGGTGTTTACAGGAGTTGCTTTTTGAATGTTCCTTTCATGATCCCAGTTTACATGTTAGAGCACATAGTTTGATTAACGTCATTATGTCAGCACTCAATGCTAGTTTCCTCCGGCGTTTCACACAACAACAGTGTGTTCTTTATGATGGCATCGTATGTGATTTTGGCCGCTTTGTTTTTTATTTTGCGACATGTTCAACTGCAGCTAATTTCTCACACTATACGTGCAAACAGATGACGGCATATACAAATTCTCAAGCAAAAGCCACCTCTGCCATTTTAGTCACCAACTTTTCATTCAGACAACATATGACATGAGTTTAAGTATAGGCTCTTGTGATAATTAATTACAATACTATATTTGTTTAAAAAAAAACAACAACAAAAAAAAACACTAGTCAGCACCAATAGCCTAGTGGTTAAGTGCGCCGACATATAGCACCATGGTGCTCACGGCGACCCGAATTCGATTCCCAGCTTGAGGTCCTTTGCCGACCCTTCCCCTCTCTCTGCTCCCAATACTTTCCTGTCTGCAACCTCTCCTGTTCCGTCATAACAAAGGTGAAAAAAATAATAGTAATATAGTATTACAATACAGTAATTTTATATTATATAGTAATATTAGTAATTAACTGCTACTATCCATTGATTTGGTAACCTCAAAACTTTTCATGAAGCTCTTCTAAATATTTAAACTATGCGAGGATTAAACTTTAAGTCTTTATTGGTGAAGCCATTTCTATGGAAGTAATAATATTTATTTAGTTTATTTATTAAAATCTGAGAAAAGGTCTGTGTTGCAAATGAAACATAGAAAGTGGAATGTAAACAGTTAACCAGTGAATCAGTCAGAAGCCACTGGACTTTTGAGCAACACAGTCTTTTGACCTATGCAAACTGCAAAGTTAATTTGCAAGAAAAGTAAATATCCTATATAAGTTTTTTTTTTGCTTTAAGATTTACAATTACGAAGACTTACGAAGAACTTTGGATACAAGACTTTTATTCACTGACGCTTTTGTGTCGAGTACAAAAGAACTCTAAAGTCGCTAGTGAGTCGGCTTATTGCGCTCACATTTAAACACCCAAGATTACTTTTACTTTTAACTTTCCCCTTTTAATACAATCAAAACAATTAAGTTGTCCCAAAAAAATACTTAAGAATTCTGTTTCAGCTCATTTTAAATAAGTGCTTTTTTAGTATCGGCACTGTAAAAGAATGCTTAGTTCCACACAATTCCTTCATGTTGTCTCAACATAAATCGATTAAGTTAACTTAACCGTTGTTACAGATTTAAGTGGATTAATAATAAAACTATCAAGCTGTCCAAAAAACACTTATATATGCTATAATATGATTTATTGAATGGATATGCCTACTGCACTGTACACTGTAAAAAAGCAATTACTTAAATAAAATCAGCTTGTCATTTTTAAGGTAATGGGTTTACTCACTTTTTTTTTTTTTTTTTAAGTATATCTGTGGTAACTTAGAACTGTTAAGTTGACTAAACTTATTTTTTATAATTACGCACATAGTTCATTTATTTAATAATTTGAAGGCAATGAGTTTACTCACTTTTTCAACAAATCATTTTTACAGTGAAACAAATTCTGGGCTCCACACAATCGATTTGTGTTGAGACAACACGAAGGAATTAGGTTAACTTATTAGTTTTTATTAGTTTTCAATTGAACATAAAACAATTAAGCTGTTCTAAATAATTGAAGAATTGTGTCGTTTCTGCTCATTTTAAGTAGTTTGAACAAACAGCAAATGTTATTTTTTGAGCGTACAAATTTAGTTTTACCTTTATATACAGGGTGGCCCATTTATATGGTACACCTTAATAAATTACATAGACAATTGCCTTAAGATGACCCCAAAGATAAAAGTCTAAGGGGGTCAGATCGGGAGACCTTGGGGGCCATTCAACCGGCCCACGACGACCAATCCACTTTTTAGGAAACTGTATTCAGGAAACCATTCCCATATTATTAAGGTGTATCCATATAAATGGCCCACCCTGTACATTTTTTTTTTTTGTTGTTGTTGATTTTTATAAAGTAATGGACTTGCATTTTATGAATCAGCAAGGACCACTGCTTCAGCTAAAAATCCTCTTTAATGCTCTGCTGAAGAAGAAAGGTGTCCTACATCTTCGATAGCCTAAGGCTGAGGAAATGAACAGCAAACTTGGTTTTTTTATTTTGCTGAATTATTCCTTAAAATCTTTTATAGCCAACAGGGGCACTCTAAAACACTTACTGTGAAAAAAAAAATACTGTTTAAAAAGTAAAAGTAATGATGACCTACTTCATCCTGAATGTGGGTTTTGTGTTTAACACTTGCCACTTCAGTCCAAGCTTCTGCCGGCATTGAAATGTTTGGTAAAAACTAATTGTGAAAGCTTTTGTTATGATATATGCTTTTATTGATCTGAGCTGCAAAAAAAAGATTACTTAAAGCGTACACTCATGGGCCACTTTATTAGGTACACAGACAGATACATAGATTCAACAAGGTGCTAGAAATATTCCTCAGAGAATTTGCTCCATATTGACATGATCGCAGTTGCTGCAGATTTATCGGCTGCACATCCATGATGTGAATCTTCTGTTCCACCACATCCCGAAGATGCTCTATTGGAGATCTGGTGACTCTGGAGGCCATTTAAATACAGTGAACTCATTGTCATGTTCAAGAAACCAGTCTGAGATGATTCCAGCTTTACGACATGGTGTGTTATCCTGCTGGAAGTAGCCATCAGAAGATGTGTACACTGTGGTCATAAAGGGATGGACATGGTCAGCAACACTACTCAGGTAGGCTGTGGTGTTGACACAATGCTCAATTGGTACTAATGGACCCAAAGTGTGCCAAGAAAAAATCCCCCACATCATTACACCACCACCACCAGCCTGAACCGTTGATACAAGGCAGGATGGATCCATGCTTTTATGTTGTTGACGCCAAATTCTGACCCGACCATCTGAATGTGGCAGCAGAAATGGAGACTCATCAGACCAGGCAACGTTTCTCCAATCTTCTATTGTCCAGTTATGGTGAGCCTGTGTGAATTGTAGCCTCAAATTCCTGTTCTTAGCTGACAGGAGTGGCACCCGGTGTGGTCTTCTGCTGCTGTAGCCCATCCGCCTCAAGGTTGGACGTGTTGTGTGTTCAGAGATGCTCTTCTGCAGACCTCGGTTGTAACGAGTGCTTATTTGAGTTACTGTTGCCTTTCTGTCAGCTGGAACCAGTCTGGCCATTCTCCTCTGACCTCTGGCATCAACAAGGCATTAGCGCCCACAGAACTGCCGCTCACTGGATATTTTCTCTTTTTCAGACCATTCTCTGTAAACCCTAGAGATGGTTGTGCGTGAAAATCCCAGTAGATCAGCAGTTTCTGAAATACTCAGACCAGCCCGTCCGGCACCAACAACCATGCTACGTTCAAAGTCACTTAAATTACCTTTCTTCCCCATTCTGATGCTTGGTTTGAACTGCAGCAGATCGTCTTGACGACATGCCTACATGCATTGAGTTGCTGCCATGTGATTGGCTCATTAGAAATTTGCATTAATGAGCAGTTGGACAGGTGTACCTAATAAAGTGGCCGGTGAGCTTATTCTGCCACATATGATATTGATGTGTGTAAAATAATGGCTTAGCGAGGGTTGTTTGTGTCCACATGGCCGGTGTTTTGGGTGAATCAGTGTCGTGATGAGGTCATAGAAAGTGTCTAGACCCCGAATTTTTTGCGGGAAATCTGCGGCATTTCAGAAAAAATGTGAGATCTAGAAAATTAGCTTGATTTTGCGATAAATTCAGTGATCGCTAAATCCTGAAGGGACTGGTTTTAAAATGCAATAAAGATTATAAAGTACAATAGAATTTACACTTTAAAATAAGCTCTATAGGTCTATCTACCATAAAGGCTGATGAAAACCAAACCTAAAGTGATTTCCCTGCACTTAAAAAAACAACGTTAGCTCAAAATACTTATTTTAAATGAGCTGAAACACAATTCTTGGGTTTTTCTTTGGAACAGCTTAATTGTTTTATGTTCAATCTACTTAAATTTGTAAAACCTAATACGTTTACTTCATTTCTTCATGTTGTCCCTACACAAATCGATTGTGTGGAACCCAGCATTTTTGACTGTGTGTTATGACAGTGCAGTATGTGTGTGTGTTTGAGATTTGCACTGATTTGCATGCTACTAACTGTAAAAAAAAAAGAAAAAAAAAAAGTGTGGGGCCATTTGAAGAGGATTAAACAGGGTTAAAGCTCTTGTCCTGCGATTTACGCTGCCCAGAGCCAGAATGAAGCCCTGGAGATGAAGATGAAGAGCAGTGTGCATCTGTTTAATGTTAATCCAGCAATAATTAAGTAGACGTCCAGCCAGTGGAGAGGTTTCGGCGGGGGGAGGGGCTACAAAATACCTGCTGAATGGTGCTAACAGCAGGAGATCAACATCTTATTAAAACACTGCCGGCTGCGTCTTCAACAGCATATGGTGAAAACATCATTCTTCATCAGCGGCGTACAGAAAGCACGCTCACTGCGGCGCTAAAACTTCATCAAATATTTACAGTGTTTTGGGAATGAAGGGTCATTTCTAATGTTTGGGCCGTTTGTTATGCAAACACAGATAAGCTTCAATCCATCATTCTGAGACAATAAATATGTATACCCAAGATACATTTTACTTACAGTATTTAAACAGGGGGGAAATGTAAAAGTAGGATTTTGATTTTTTTTTTTTTTTATCTTTTATATTTACAATTTTACCTAGACAATCTCTATCTATCTATCTATCTATCTATCTATCTATCTATCTATCTATCTATCTATCTATCTATCTATCTATCTATCTATCTATCTATCTATCTATCTATCTATCTATCTATCTATCTATCTATCTATCTATCTATCTATCTATCGTGCATCCGGAAAGTATTGATAGCGCTTCACTTTTTCCACATTTGTTTATGTTACAGCCTTATTCCAACATGGATTAAATTCATTTGTTTCCTCAACATTCTTCACACAATCCCCCATAATGACAATGTGAAAAAATAGTTTTTGAAAGTGTTGCAAATGTATTAAAAATAAAAAAGCTGAAAATCACATGTACATCAGTATTCACAGCCTTTGCTCAATACTTTGTTGATGCACCTTTGGCAGCAATTACAGCCTCAAGTCTTTTTTTGAATATGATGCCACAAGCTTGGCACACCTGTCTTTGGGAATTTTTGCCCATTCCTCTTTGCAGTACCTCTCAAGCTCTATCAGGTTGGATGGGAAGCGACGGTGTACAGCCATTTTCAGATCTCTCCAGAGATGTTCAATAGGATTTAGCTCTGGGCTCTGGCTGGGCCACACAAGGACATTCACTGAGTTGTTGTGAAGCCACTCCATTGATATTTTGTTGGTGTGCTTTGGGTCATTGTCCTGCTTGATGATGAACCGTTGGCCCAGTCTGAGGTCAAGAGCACTCTGAAGCAGGTTTTCATTCAGGATGTCTGTACATTGCTGCATTCATCTTTCCCTCTATCCTGACTAGTCTTCCAGTTCCTACTGCTGAAAAACATCCCCACAGCATGATGCTGCCACCACCATGCTTCACTGTAGGGATGCTATTAGCCTGGTGATGAGCGATGCCTGGTTTTCTCCAAACGTAACGTCTGGCATTCACTCCAAAGAGTTCAATTTTAGTCTCATCAGACCAGAGAGTTTAGTTTCTTATGGTCTGAGAGTCCTTCAGATGCCTTTTGGCAAATTCCAGGCGGGGAGTGGCTTCCGTCTGGCCACTCTACCATACAGGCCTGATTGGTGGATTGCTGCACAGATGGTTGTCCTTCTGTAAGGTTCTCCTCTCTCCACAGAAGAACGCTGGAGCTCAGACAGAGTGACCATCGGGTTATTGATCACCTCCCTGACTAAGGCCCTTCTCCCCCGATCACTCAGCTTAGACGGCCGGCCAGCTCTGGGAAGAGTCCTGGTGGTTCGAACATCTTCCACTTACGGATGATGAAGGCCACTGTGCTCATTGGAACTTTCAGAGCAGCAGAAATGTTTCTGTAACCTTCCCCAGCCTTGTGCCTCGAGACAATCCTGTCTCTGAGGTCTACAGACAATTCCTTTGTCTTCATGCTTGGTTTGTGCTTTGTCATGCACTGTCAACCCTGGGCCCTTATATAGACAGATGTATGCCTTTTCAAATCATGTCCAATCAACTGAATTGACCACAGGTGAACTCCAATGAAGCTGCTGAAACATCTCAAGAATGATCAGTGGAAACAGAATGTACCTGAGCTCAATTTAGAGCTTCACGCCAAACGCTGTGAATACTGATGTACATGTGATTTTTCAGGTTTTTTTTTTTTTTTTTTAAATTGTAACAATTTCAAAAACTCGTTTTCCACATTGTCATTATGGGGGATTGTGTGTACAATGTTGAGGAAATAAATGGATTTAATTCATTTTGCAATAAGGCTGTAACATTAAAAAAATGTGGAAAAAGTGAAGCACTATGAATACTTTCCAGATGCACTGTAAATTAATTTAATTATTCTGACCACCAATTTACCTTTATTAATCACTTAAATGATCATCATACTATTCAAGACAGCTAGCAGTGACAAGAAGATATCAGCGCTAACATTAACCACATCAGAGTGTGTTCATAAATCACCTGCAGGCAGTGCAGCGTCAGACAGTGAGTTTAAATGCTCTTGCTTTTCTCTAAACTGGAGGAAACACAAGATTATCATCATACAGATGAATAATTCAAAAGCAGCATCTCGCTCCTTAATTACTGCCACTAATATCAGCCTGACTAATGGAGCTGTGTGTATATTGCACAACGCCTCTGGAGCTTCCTAGAAGTCTAGACCATGGTGTAATTAACGCACGCATTTGTAATTCAAAGAAGATGGGTGACCTAAATACAATTCTGGCTGATCCTAAAACATTTACCAAAATATATATAGATGAACTGAGGGTGGGGGTGACACGGTGGCTCAGTGGTTAGCACTGTCGCCTCACAGCAAGAAGGTCGCTGGTTCGAGTGCCAGCTGGGTCAGTTGGCATTTCTGTGTGGAGTTTGCATGTTCTCCCCGTGTTGGTGTGGGTTTCCTCCAAGTGCTCCGGTTTCCCCCACAGTCCAAATACATGCGCTATAGGTGAATTGGATAAAAAAAATGTGCCATGGTGTATGAGTGTGTGTGTGAATGCGAGAGTGTATGGGTGTTTCCCCAGTACTGGGGTGCAGCTGGAAGAGCATCCGCTGTGTAAAATATATGCTGGAATAGTTGGCGGTTCATTCCGCTTGATAAAAAATGGACTAATCCAAAAAAAATGAATGAATGAATGAAAGTTTTTAGTCTTTTAGTTTTTAGTCTATATATATATATATATATATATATATATATATTAGGGCTGGGCGGTTTTTCCGATTTTTTCGATTAATTCGAATTTACGTTTTAAGACGATTTTATTTTTTACAAAATCGAGGAATCGCGGTTTTTTAATAAAAATATTAAAGCCGCTTTTCCACTATTGTGCCAAACCGTTCTAAACTGTTAGACAACCGTGCTGAATTGTGCTGATTCTGTGTGTTGACGTCGCGGCTCTGTTGATGTGCTGCCACAGCCGGTAGCGGAAGCGCGCCAGGGCGGACCGGCCTTTGGGAACACCGGGATCTTTTCCCGCTAGAGCAACAAGCGCCCCGCAGTCAGCCTGCCAGCTTCGCGAATGTTTCCATGCGCGTCGTGCTGTTGTTCGCGTCCTGCAGCCGTCTGTGTCTCCCGCGCGAGCTGCGAGACGGGGACCCGCGCACCACCTGAACGGCGTGTTGTAAATGTCGGTCACCGCAGAAAGTCAAATCTTTAATTTGGACTTTTGCTTGAATTACGGAGTGGCACAGTAGCTGTCAAGGTACTGTATGAATTAAATCATAACCCATATGTGCACCAATAAACAAGTAAAATGAATGAATGAATAAAATAAATATGGATTCTTAAATGTCTGTATTGTTTTTACTCCAAAAAATATCAATACGTATCGACAAATGTTTTATAAAAATAAAGCAATTTCCAACATTTCAGCTATAGGCCATTATACGATTCAGTTAAATATAAGATAGACCTTTAAATGTATATAGATATGTAACAGGTTTCTGTGGGGTTTTTTTTTTTCACGGTGATCTTTAATATATACTGGGTGGTGTAGCTACGCACAAATATTTTCTAAAACGTCAAGCAGATATTTGTCTATAGCTCGTTAGTTATTTATGAAGACAAAAAATAATTAAAATAACAAAAATAAAACTATAAAATTACAAAGATAAATGAGCAGCATTCTGCTAAATATAGTCCTTTATATCCTGATATGCTATGTGTTGTTTCATTCGTTTTTTTATATTTAACTTGATGCATTCGTTATTTAATATTTAAATACAAAATCGTTTAAATGGTTATATTTTACCATCAAAATGTAGTATATTTTATATCATTACCATTTTTTGATATAAAACCGCTGTTATTTTATTAATTGTTATGAAATAATTTAAGTGCTGTATTTTTTATTAGTGAAAGTGCCCGCTCACTTTGACAAGGCCTGTCTAAATATATATTTCTGCCATGCCATTAATACAGATAAACTATTATTGCATTATCATTGTTTATTTTTCTGTTATGTACAGAGATTTGAATATTTATTTCCCCTCCAATCCATTTTAATCTTCACGTTACATTTTGGTCATTTTCTCTCCAAATAAAATTTGCCCAAAGCTGCACAACATATGACCTGCTGTGACTTCTATTGTAGCTATGTTTAGCATCCCTATGTGAGAGAGTGCCATAACCGCGTTTAGTCACACTATTGCTTTTCTTTTACAAGTGAGCATGAAAAAAACTAGTTTCAGCATTTATTTAAATTTAAATGAACAAGGTAAGCTGGTAAGGTAGTTACACAGTAAAAAAAAAAATAATAATAAAAAAATAAATAAAAAATCGAAATCGAAATCGTGAATCGGTCAAACTTTATGAAAAAATCGAGATTTTTTTTTTTTGCCATATCGCCCAGCCCTAATATATATATATATATATATATATATATATATATATATATATATATATACACATATATATACACACACACACACACACATATATACACACACACACATATATATATATATATATATATATATATATATATATATATATATATATATATATATATACACACACACACACACACACACACACACACACATATATATACATACACACTATCAAATTTAGTTAATAATAATAATAATAATAATAATAATACATTTTATTTATAATGCGCTTTTCTCAGACCCAAAGCGCTACAAGGCAAACAAAGCAGAACAATAAAAACAATAAAAAGACCACAATAAAACAATAAAATATGACGATTCAATACAACTGGATGAAATAATTAATCTAAGTTAAAAGCAATGGTAAAAAGGTGAGTCTTGAGGAGTTTCTTAAAACAGTCCAGAGAAGCGTCATTCCTGATGCTGATAGGTAGGCCATTCCAAAGCTTAGGCGCACTGTACGAAAAAGCACGACCACCCATAGTCTTTAGTTTACAGCGTGGCTGAAACAGTTACATCACAATTGTATTTTTTAAAAATTGTCAGCTGTATTACAAAAAAGAAGTTATGCTGAATAAAAAGGGTAGGTATTACAATTACGATGGCTTTTGACACATTATTTAAAATGCTGTATGTGGCTAAGAAATAGCTATTAACTTATCTTTTTTTGGTGGGGCCACTGAAAATTTTGGCAGGGCAAGTAAAAATCTAAACCACTGGCCCAATCGGGGCAGTAGAAAAATCCTTAGCGTTGAACCCTGTATATATATATATATATGTGAGTGTGTGTGTGTGTGTGTGTGTGTGTGTGTGTGTATATATATATATATATATATATATATATATACACACAGGGCTTGACATTAACTTTTTTGATTACCAGCCTCGGTGGCTAGTAGTTTTCCAACATTACTATCCACTCTCCATTTTCACTAGCCACAATTTTATTGTTGGGAAAATATATTTTATACACATAAATATGACTTTGACATGCTAAAATTACTTAATTTAGATTTTGCGTTTTCTCCACATGCCTCATTCATTTCATTTTTTGTGTGTCGTGTATGAGCTTGCTCAATGTTCATGAGCAAATGGGTCATGGTTTCATAGTATTATAATTAGTTTTTATTTCACATAATTTTCAGAGTTCAAAATGAAGGATTTACCAAATTTATCTCTGACCACACCAAACATAAACAATTCATTATTTCTTAGCCACAAATTTTAAATGTGTCAAAACAAGCATAATATAGCTGTTTACTATACTTTTTATTTAACAAAACATATGCACAGTAATCTGTCCTGGCTAAAGGACCCAGATCACCAGTTAACTACACATAAATAAAAATTAAAGCAATGCTATTGTAAAAAAAAAAGATAATTAAACCACATTACGCAAGGTAATAAACATACCGTGTGCTAATGTAAGGATTATAACGCACACGGTTAACGTTAGACCCATAAATAATCTGTTCAAATAATGGTGAAAGTGAAAGAAACCGGTGCTGCTTACAAAAAGACAAATCTGGAGCTCTTGAAAGCAGCAAGACTGTGGGTGCATGTTTATCACTTTTTGTCTAGTCTATTTGAAAGAGAACCGATCACATCAGCTGTGTTTCTAGTCACAGTTGCTTCACGCAAGGAAACAAGAGCGCGCACGCGTTCACCTCAGCTGTTGGCGCAGTGATCGTCCTTTCATTCGGTATTCATCTGCTTTTTTATTGCTCACGCGAACGTCAGTCGTGTTGATTCTCAATTCAAAGATCGCCTTTGCATGCATATTGGACCATCCTTATTGTCAAACCCTGTTTTTATGATTTATTATCCGGGAAAAGTGGCTAGTGGGAGTGTCTGTCTTACCCGCCACCATTGAAATCTACCCGCATTTGGCGGGTTGGCGGGTGTTAATGTAAAGCCCTATATATATATACAGTGTTGGGGAGAATACTTTGTAAATGTATTTAGTTACAGAATACAGAATACCTGCTTTAAAATATATTTTGTAACGTATTCCGTTACTTTGCTTAATCCTGGTACTGTATTCTAAATAGTTGGAATACTTGCCCTTAAAAACAGCCTTGAAGTCTATTAAATGTCACACTATGCGTTGGTAGCAATTTCTGCAGGAAAACAGAGGGCCTCTAATGCTAAACATTATTGACTGACAGGGAAAAATAAATAAAACAATATAATTATGTTTATTAAATAAAGTTTATTTAATAAAGTGTCAACAAATTCAATTTCTGTTTCTGTAATAAAGATAAAAAGTGCTTGAACATAGACAGCATTACACTCTGTAATATACAGTATATGTATATAATATGCATTTTGCTTACCCTTTGTATTTCACATTCTGCACAGAAAAATATCAGGTATACAAGAAAAGAAAAACTTCAAAATAGTTTATGTAAAATCAAGGTAATGTAACAGGCTCTATCCAACATTTTAATTTCTATTATGAAAACTTCTCACCTAAGAACAATATAGCAAATATTAGCAGAATGCAAAATGTGTTCGCTTTACAAAAATGTAAACATCAAAATGAACAAGTTTTGTCAAACATTTTAGCCAGTAGCCACCTATCAACAGTAGCTAACTACCTATGCTTTCCTAATCAACAGACAAGTAAAGGCGGTTGTAGTGCAGCAATAGAGACATTTCGAAGTGCTTATCTGTCATTCTGTTGCAATGAGGAGTAAAAATGAGTCCTCCCTGCTGAAGAGTCGCTCTACAGGATGTAGCGTTGTACTTTATGAAGAGGGCTTTGAGCGTAAACGAAACCTCTGAAAGCGCAAACGTAACATCAAGCAGCGAATTCACGAACAATGACGGCAAAAAAGCAGTTTATTTAAAAATCATGGTTGTTGTCCGGTTGTTCGGTGTTTGCGATCGTCCTTTTTGCTGCGTGAGAAAATGGAGGTGTGGCGTGAGAGCGTGAGAACAGGGTCATTTGCGTGAGTCTCACTGAGTTAACGCTGGTGATTGCAGTCGGGAGTGTAGCTTCTGTTTCTATGGTTTCGGCGGCAATTTAGTAATATTATTATGGGCCAGACACGCATCGCCCGAAGTATTCCAATGGTATTAGGAAAGTAACTGTATTCTAAATACCCTGTTTAAAAATAGTAACTGTAATGGAATACAGTTACTCATGAATAGTATTCTAAATACGTACCGCCGGTACATGTATTCCCTTACTCCCCAACACTGTATATATATATATAAATAAATAAACGCACACAAACTTTATATAAAATAGGAAACTATACAAAATAAATATATTTTCTTACATATTTATAGTTTGTAAAATAAATATAAATATTAACAAGCATTTTATATGAATTAGTGCATGCATATATTTATATACACAAAAATATACACAGCATGCACAAGTATATTTTGTAAATACGAACTTTTGTTTTGGATGTGATTAATCGTTTGACAGCACTAGTTTATATAAATTACTTAGTCTTGCTACTGCTGTAGTGCTATTTCAATAAATAAATCTGCTATGATGAAGTGAAGGCATGGACTAATTTGCATATATTCATGAATTCACGTATAGTGATTATTTTCACAGGACATAAAAATAACAACAGCATCACCTATTCTGATCACTGAGCAATCGTTTTTAGCGCCTGCAGCAGGACGTTGAGATGTGTTATGTTGGTGTGTGTGTGTTCGCTCACCTCTGATGTGCAGGTGACTCTGCGTGGATGTGGCGCCTCCTGCTGCAGCTGGTACACTATTACAACACAACACATTTCAGAAGAATGTTTTATTACACGTACATGATGGAATGCAGCTATACTGACAGCCTTATCTACAGCGCAAAACATCCATTTCAGAAATGCATATTTGTATCCATTTCTCAGTGAATATAGATCATAGACAGTGGTGCAATTTAACAAAGCAGTTTTATTAAATGGTTATATCATTAAAATAAGAGTTTGGTCACCGAACATCTTTAGGAATAGAAAGATTTTAATTCAAACTTTTATATATTTTTTGATTCTCTAGATTTTTTCTCTTTAGTAAAAGTTTAATGTTTAATTCCCAACATATAAATTTGGGTGCACTCATTTTTTTTTCTTTTCGTTCCAATTTTAGCTTTGGTACTGATGAATCTAATGTATACTAGCACTGTGCGATTAATCCACATCGAATCAAAATCGTGATTTGAAACGTTGCGATTTGCTAAATCGCAAGAGGCTGCGATATGAAATGTATATATATTATATATAATTTCCCCCACCCAGAGCAAATCTGTGACTGTCGCCTGTGTGTGACAGTCTTACTAGCTAAATGAGTGAGCGCACTTTCATTCTGCCCAATCAAAATTGCGCAACCAAACCTTGCTGAACGCCAACAATAAAGCAAACAAACAGGAAAGCGCGGACAAGTAATATGGGAATATTTTGGTTTCAAAGTCACAAACAAAAGCAGATCATTTGTAAGAGCTGTCGCAGAATTGTTGCCACAGCAAGAGAAAATACAACAACCAGCACCTGAAAAAGCACCACATGAGGAGTGTCTTGCTAAAAAGTCAACTAAAAGTATTGCTAACGACACTCAATCTAGTAGCTTGTTGCAATTAACGCCGTAACTCACTACTGTTTGCTCCAGGGAAAAATTTGTGTTTGATCTCTGAATGTTTACAAACAAATTTGAATAAAAGTTGGAGTTAGTTAATATCTTTTTAGTTCATTTTTTTTATTGAACACTCACTGCATTTCAGCAGTAAGATGCTAAGATACAGAATATTGAGCTGAAACAAAATTAAATCGCAAACGGAAATCGCAAAATCTGTTTAAAAAAATAAATAAATAAAAATAAATAAATAAACTAAATAAATCGCAATTAGATATCTTCCACAAATCGCACAGCCCCAATGTATACACTCACATATTTAAGCTGGGCCAGACAGAATCTGCTAACATGTTTTGTTATTTCTGTGCAGAATTTTGTAAAAAAAAAAAAAAAAAAAATAATAATAATAAATAATAATAATAATAATAATAATAATAATAAATTAATAAATTAATAAATAAATAAATTAATTAATTAATCTGCAGATTTGTGTGGAATGATTCTGGGAGTGTAGTAATTAAAATCTTTAAAAATTAAATTTAAAAAAATTACTTTTATTACTATTATTTTAGGTTTTACAATGCAAATCTAATATATAATAATATACATGTATATAAATATAATTAAATCATAAACATGTGCATTTTAGTTAATAAAATTGTTGAAATTACCATAAATAGATAATTAAATAAATAAAAATAAAGGAATAATTTACAAAAATATTTACAAACATTTACACAAGTAAATAAACAGACTCAATGACTGTGGATTTCTGCATGCAGATTCCGTGTGGGCCTAGAGATGTCATATCAAAATGTATGAATGAGGTCATACTAATTAATACGAATCAGCCATTAAATCAAAAAGCTCCGATTTGCCATGAGTTCATTGATTAATTTACAATGCAAATCAAATCTATAATATTCATTCATTCATTTTCCTTTAATCATTAGGGGCTGCCACCTCGGAATGAACCGCCAACTTATCCAGCATATGTTTTACACAGCGAATGCCCTTCCAGCTGCATCCCAGTATTGGGAAACACCCATACACAATCATTCACACACACACTCATGCAATACAGCCAATTTAGTTCATCAATTCCCCTATACCACATGTATACCAACTGGCCCAGCCGGGACTCGAACCAGCGACCTTCTTGCTGTGAGGCGACAGTGCTAACCACTGAGCCACGGTGTCCCCCCAATATAAACTCTAACATATATTATTAAATCATATAAACATTTGCATATTAGTAAATAAAATTACTGAAATTAAAAAAGAAAGAATGATTTTATTATTTTATTAAATAATTCATTAATTTAATTATATTTGAATGCCATGTCAGCAGCATTGGTTATATTTGTACAAATATTTGTACACTTGTACAAAGTATTCAATATGTCATTTACAATCATAACAGTTTCTTATTAATCATGCATCATTCAAACATAAAAATGACACACAACAAACACTACTGATAAAAAAGATCATAAAAATCTTTTAAACTGTTCAATGATAAATGTTAAAAATTTCCTCCAGAATTTCACCCATTTCCTGAATAAAAACAATCTAATATCACATCAAAAAATATACGATCTATTAAAATGTTTCTGAAATGCTGTGAGGGTGCGTCGGAAATGTCGTAACAGTCGGAAACAGCAGACTTTTCCACACAGTTTCTCTATGTCGTCCCAACACAAATAGATTAGGTTAACATTCACAAATTTAAGTAGATTAAACATACAACAATTAAGTTGTCCCCCCCAAAAAAACCTCAAGAATTGTGTTGATTCAGCTCATTGTAAATAAGTAGTTTGAACAAGCAGCAAAAACGATACATTTTGGAGTGTGTTTGCGTATGAAAAAGAAGACTTACGGTAGGATTTCCACACCGGGGGTCTGTACTCGTCATTATCTGAATGAAACAAAGACACAATTTTAATAAAAAGTAAATGTAAATGCATGAAAATACAATTAAAAGAGACGATGGTTCACATATTTGGAAAACAAACTCATCTCTGAGCCAACCTTATCTAATATTGCACATTGTGAAATTACTGTATTGTGTCTGACCACTAATATTTCAGCAAACTAGCTTTAAAACAGAGATTTGTTTATTGTTGTTTTGTCCAGTGATGTGATATATGCATTTAAAGGGATAAATCAGCTAAAAATCATATTAATTCACTATTTACAAGTGTTTCCAACCCTCTATGAGTTTCTTTTATCTGTCGAACACAAAGACTTCCATAGTAGGAAAAAACAAATACATACAAACAAATACATCAAAACATCTTCCTTTGCGTGAAAAAGAATAAAGAAACTCATAAAGGTTTGAAACATGTAAAGAGAGAGTACATGACAGAACTTTCCAATAGTATCTGGATGCAGTCTTTATGATGCAAGCTGAGATTGCATCACTCAGCGATGCAATATCAGACGCAATGCACTCAGTGGAGTGAGTGACGTCACTGTGATGGGTAGGGTTAGGGGTGGGGTTAGATGAGCGCATTAAAAAGCATTGGATGCAGCTCAGATTGCTCTGCACCAGGAATTTTCAGTTTTGGGTGAACTATCGCTTTAAAATGTCTGAATGGAGAAATACTGATCTCTGCTGGACAAAAGCAGGAATTGCTATTTTTCCCCATTCAGTCCTCATCAGTGTTGGGGAAAGTTACTTTATGCATTACAATATTGAGTTACTCTACTAAAAAGTAAGTAGTTGCGTTATTTAGTTACTTTATGGAAAGTAATGCGTTAAGTTACTTTTGAGACTTATCTGAGGCTTGATCTATTTCAGAATTTGCAGGTTTTTTTCTTATTTTAAACAGAGGGGTTCTGTAATTAACAACACACTGTATAGCCTACACCTTCATTTACCTTTACAAAAAACACATCGAAAAATAATAATGTAGGATAATGTTCTGAGAACTTCCTGACCGCAAAGCTATACATGCCATATATACAGATGAGTAAAAGTTTAAAGCAACATGTTTGCTGCTTTTGAACTTTTTGTCTTATTAGTAAAGTACAAACCATTTTCAAGTACAATTCCTTTTCTTCCATGTGTTCAAAATAATAAATGCATTCTCTCATTCTGAACTTTAATTCAGCAATTTAGTTTTTAAAAGCTAGTTAAACTAAGTAATTTGCATTACATTTTTTTTTAAAGTAACTCAAATATTATTACTTAATTTTTTTAAGTAATGCATTACTTCACTCGTTACTAAGAAAAGCAATATTATTATGTAACTTGCATTACTTGTAATGCGTTACCCTCAACACTGGTCCTAACATATTTTTACATATTTTAGTTAAATGTTTTGTTTCTTACTACTCTGCTCCTTTTATTTTACACTGCAAGACAAAGAATACCTAAATGTACATTTCATTAAAACAAAAACATAGTAAATACTATTTTATCATTTATAATAATTTAAATCTATGGGTGATTGCAGGTACATTTTGCGTCTCCAAGATAAACCTTTATTTTTATATACTGAACCTGTTTTAAATAACAACACACATTTTAATTACGTTATCTCTAATGATAGTGTTGTATGTGTATTTAGGGACACTTTGGGCTCTATTTTAACAATCTAGACCAGGGGTGTCAAAGTCAATTCCTGGAGGGCCGGAGCAGAGTTTAGTTCCAGCCCTGCTTCAACACACCTATCTGTAGGTTTCAAACAAGCCTAAAGCACTCAATTAGTTTGATCAGGTGTGTTTAATTAAGGTTGGAACTAAACTGTGCAGAGCTCCGGCCCTCCTGGAACTGGCTTTGACACATGTGATCTAGACGCAGAGTCTAAAGCGCATGGGGCAAAAGCATTATGGGTGTGTCCGAATCCACTGATGCTATTTTAAAGACTGAAAAATACGCTCTGCGCCCCGGCGCATGGTCTAACAGGGTTGTGTTTATTCTCTTAATGAGTCCTGGGTGTGTTTTGAGCATAACGTGCATTAAACCAATCAGAGTCTCAGCTCTCATTCCCTTTAAGAGTCAGTTGTGTCGCACCATTGCACATTTGCTATTTACATGGCGGACTTTGTAAGTGTAAAAACTAAACGCTTCACTAGCGAGAAAACAGTTAAACAGAGCATCTGCAGCGCGAGGATAAAGAACAAGCCTCCTCCATTCAGCCTCTTTACTTTCTCTTTACTTCCTTACTTTGGTGGATTAAGGAAACGGTGTTGGACTCACTCCACTGAAGACACCCATTAGCCTACATGTTTAACTTCATTTGTTAAGCGCAAAGATTTGTTTCAAAACTATTTCTAAATTCAGTTCTAATTTCCAACAAAGGAATAAATGAACAATAATAATAAAGTGTGGTCAAAAAACTGAGTTATATCCAAACACACGTCCTGTTCTTATGCCCCATATGGGGATGCAGACGTCTCCAAAACCCCACAGGTGGACAAATCTAAACTTGTTTTTATTGAAACAAATATAAATATGCATATAATAAAAAATACTAATAATAATAACATTATACAGATGCAGATTGTCATAAATAAACTGAAAAAGGTGAGGTGAAGAAGGCATGGAGGCAGTGGTGTTTATAATTATGTAGAAAATAATAATTTTTGTAACATTTTAATCCTTTAATTCTTTTTCACATGTGAAGATATTTGTGTATTGCTGTTCATACTGTGTGTATTAAGCAATGTGTACACGTTTAAGGAGCATAACACACACCCTTTATAGACTGGAACACCCATGAGTCCTCAAAGCGGTGCAAATGGATTTGCCATTTAAACAACGTGGTGCAAAACAGAAAAATTAGGGTTGCGTTGGTCTGAAAACAGCAACAAATCACGCCACGTCTTGCGCCTTATTGCGCAGGGTGTATGATAGGGCCCTTAGTGTCTTAAAAATTGTTGTTGTTTTATGTCATTCAAGTCAAATTAAAGTACTAGAAATTAGTTGTTTATAAGGTACTAAAATGACAAAAAAAACGGGAGCTATTATGCTAAAATCACTTTTATAAGTGGTTTTAAAAACACTGAGTAAATATAGCCAGCATCTAATGATCAAATTTAATTAATTGTATTTTTATAATCAGACTTGATGAAAACAGCCTGCGGAAACACTTTGATTGACATTCTCCCTTTGTACCTGTCATCAGAGGGGGAAAGCCCCGCCCACTAGTGACCATATCTCCCTCATTAGCATAGGACAGTCTTGTTTTTGAATCTGCCACTATGCTGACACACGGGCATTTGTAGCTCCGCCCTCTTTTGAAAAGAGCACAATCTCATATGAATTTAAAGCGACAGTCACCAAAACGCCACAATTAGTATCAAAGCCTAAAAGGGTCAGATTCAGAGAGCTATTAAACATTATTTGTGTGGTATTTAGAGCTGAAACTTCACACACGCACCCAACATCTTATTTTAAATCTTCTAAAAAGGCGCATAATAGTTCCTCTTTAAATAAACTGGTGATAAAGCACACTTTTCAACAGCAACACGCTCATGAGGACACACCGAGTGGTGTTTCTGCATTACTTTTCAGGTTGTCAGGCAACGGTGAGCTGTTGATGGCTCTCCAAATTGTTCATTACAGCAATAATGATGGATACTAGCAGGAAAACTCAGTGGAAATGACCAGCTGATGAACAATAGAGCACAGCAAAGGGAGAGGCCCTTCACTTCACTTCTGGCCCCGTTCATTACATTTAGAGGAAAGACCCCCGACAGCTTCCTCTTCCTTACGCAGAAACATCTAAAATAGAAGAAGACTACGAAAAAAAAAAAAGCCTATTATTATTCATCACAAAAGGTGCTTCCAAGAGCAGAGCATTGGAATATATTTTAGAGCAGGGTTATACAGTGTAACTAGTTATGGTAACGTTTGCAATGGATTACTTTTCATTTTAAGATCATTTAATTGCAATTGTAATTGCTTAAATGTCTCGTGAAAAGCTTTGAAATGTGCATTTGTTAAAAACAAACAACAGTGTAATTTCAAACTACAGCTGATCAAATCATTATAAAACCGATAAGTGACTTTCTAAGTCGATCTCTCTCTGTTGTATGTTGTAGTGCTGTATTTATACCATAGTAATCTAGTAGTGTTAGCTTTGCTTTGGCTTTTTTCGAGGTTATTTATTGTGATCTTCCGATTGCAACAGAGAAATGCTGGGAAATCTCTGTAGACTGATGACATTTCATGCTGTTCAGCCTTATAATCTTAAAATGTGAGCAAAATGACCTGTTTTGTCATCACTTTAGACATTATGCTAGAGAATCATTCAAAAACTAGCTCTAAAGTTACGTTTGTGAATTAGCAATGGTTTCTGCTGTTCTGACGTCAGCTGCAGATGTAAAGGAATGGAGGAAGAAAGTAGTTCCTCATACAGAAGGATTTATGAGATTCTCCATGCTTGATTTTTTTTTTATATACAATATTATGCCATCGAACTGTTGTATAAATGCAATATCACACTCATAGCAGTGCAATATGGCTGTATATCATAACTGGTGGCACACCAAGGCCTCATCAGTGGGCTACTTGTGTGATATTGCTCATATACTGTATATATATATATATATATATATATATATATATATATATATATATATATATATATATATATATATATATGGCTGATTCCATGAAAATGTCAACCTTATCATGAAAAAATAAACTTTTGACCAAAATAACAAAACCAATTTAAATTTGCTCATAAAGGTCTGTATTTTATTGTTATGATGTGCTCTTGTCGAATTTTTAAGGAAATTGCTTTGTTTATTCATGAAATATGAGGATTGTGCCAATTGGAAATTTCTGTTTCATCAAACCACATTGCATGCTTTCAAAAAAGAGGTTAAAGACAGACTTTTTCCATGTTTTATTTTAACAGTAAGCATTCTGCAGAAGGATTGGGGTCTGTAGTATAAATAATTACCCTCACTTTTTCATAACATCGCTGTCTTTTTAATTTATGAGCTACATATTTAAGACATCACGCAGCTTCGATCACGTGTCACGTCCGTAACGATTTAATGAAAAAGTTTATATTGTGTAATAAATATTAGCACAAATAAAATGAAACTATACATACAAAGCCAAAATATGTCCATGCTCATTATGATTAACAATTCATCCCAGGTCTTTGTTCTAAACAACCATAATTTTGCGTTACGGACGTGATCATTTGAACTCCCTATTATAAGCAAATGACTATAGCCCGTATTTGTTCATTATGATGCTGCATTACAACTGACTTACATTACATAATATCCATAATATGTTATATAAAGAACTGAACATTTCAGTTAAACAAACCACTTTAGTAACATTTCATGAATAAATGTTTAACAAAGAGAACATAACGATTTATAAATATGTTACATATTGCCATAATCTTGGCGCATAATCTTGGTTTTTTGGCGATGCAGCATAGCGGACCTTGTGTTGAAGCACTTCTTGTTTATTTGGTAGATAACTGACTATCAAATAATACATCCAATAATTAAGATACAATTTATAGCAAACGAAATTCATTTCAAGAAGATATTTTTTCCAAGAGAAATATGTGAAATGTATATAAATAATATATAAACTCTGCGGTTTTTTTCCCGTTCCGTATAAAATAAGGTTTCGTTTGCCTGGCAGGGAAATATACATTTTAAATACATTAAATATAAAGGCTGGTTATTTTATATGTATGTAGCTGTGATTTTGTTCGATATTATTTTCTTGAGAAATTGCAAAGACAGCATTTATCCTGTCAAAAAGTGTTTCATCGGCACTGTCATGATCGCGGCTACATTGTATTAAATCTTTACAAGGGGAAATCTGGTGCATAACTAAAAAATATAATAAAAAAAAACAGGGGGTTCAACACAAATCATGTCGCGGATAAGTGCGAAAAAGCAAATGCAAACATTAAATAAAAGATTTCGTACCTGAACACTTCAGCGACCTGCGTAAGCCCCACGCAATCTCCCATACTGTTAAATCTGCTAATTATTTCTGCACACTTGCACGAGGCTCTCTCAGATTTGAGGCTCGCTTAATATCCTCTTAATATATCTTCAGTCCAGTGCTCATGCTACAATAACCTCCATGCATTTGGTCTTTTTTTCCACTACTCAAAATGCGCAGGATACACACACACACACACATTTAAAAGAGCGGTGTTTGTGGTTCATGCGCGGGTCACGCTGCAGGCACATGCACAGGCTCCAGCGGAGTTTTCGTTTCATGCAAAGCATAATATGTTTTTATTTTATTTATTAAATAACTATTTATAAGCATAAATTATTAAAGCGACACTTAATTTTCCAAGCACTTTATCCAAAATCTTAAGCACTTTTCAAACTTTGAAAATAGGCTATAGCCGCCTTTAAAATTAAAACATTTTCAAAGATTTCCAGCACCCGGCAATTGCGCTTGAGTGCTTATTAAAATCATATTACAGACGGCAAAATAAAAATAAAATCTTGATATTGATCTAAGCTTTAACTACATTATAGGAGTATATTTGTTAGAAAATCGATAGGATCAGCTGTAAATATTTCATTCAATATTTTTACACAATCGGTTATAAACTATAGCCTATAAAAGATAAACATTATATATCGTACACGCCAATAACCAATGGCTCTTTTTTCTATTCTTGTTTAACATAGCTTACACAAAACTTTTCTTCCTTTTCTTCTGTGGACTCTTTGCAACCTGACATGACTGCCGACGAGAAAACGAAAGCAAGCGCATAGAGTGGACAAATTAAATTATTTATTCCATCGACTAACACATTAACTAGAATTAACTTTGTAATCAAATATAATATTGCTATAACTGTAACACAACTAGATGTTGATACTATTCTCCACGCAGCACGGTCTTGCGCACTTATAATCCAGCAATGATTCAAGTTCGTCTGGAAACACTGACATCAGGAGCTCGATAAACATATTATAGCTGAATAGGTTTATTAGCAATTCTATATCATTCATAATAATAAATAAGCAGCATGTTAGCATGCAACATTGTTTCCGAATTGAGTTTTGAACATTTGAAATCGCGTTAACCTTTAACAACACATGCCCTAATGAATTAAATATAACAAGGTTATATCTATTTAAGTTTGATTAATTGTGCAACCTTACCATTCAGAAGTCTCAGAGGTCAAAGTTTGTTGGTTTACATGACCAACAGATATCCACAAATAGTTCTTTGTTAAAGTTTTAAAAAGCATTTATCTGATTTTCAGAAGGTGTCAAGTGTCTAGAGCAGTCACGCCCGTAACAAAGAGCAGTCACGTCCGTAACGAAGAGAAGTCACGTCCGTAACGACAGTCTTTCCTCATTAAGACAAAAATGAAAAACTAAATGAAACAAATTATATATGTTCCATGCAGAGCCAACCCTTGTCCTTTTGACTGTTATAATATTTTTTGGCTTCTGCTTTTTTATTCACAGAATTTCCACATAGTATGTCAACTCACAAAAATGCATGTCTTTTTTTTGTCACGTCCGTAACGCATTCATTTTGCCGTCATTTTAAATATAAAACACATGAATAGACTGATATTTTTTTGATGCCTGAACTCCATGGTTAAGGGGTAAGAAAAATATAAACAGATATTTCAATATTCTGGTAACATATACTTTCTCTGAGTATATATGTTTCATTTTTTAACTCCAAATGTCACATCCATAACGCTGGAATCAGTAATATATATATATATTTTTTTTTTTTTTTGTGATTACCCCAGGATTCCAGTTTGGATGTGGCAGTTCCTGATTGGGCGCCTTGTTGCTCACCAATTGGTTTAAATTATATAAATACGAGTGACGTGCTAGCTTCTGGGGGTCGGTGTGGCTGTTTGGCCGTCCTCATGTCAAGACCATCCCTATTTCTGCAGCCTTATGGTTTTGTTTGGCACTATTTATATGTGTAGTTAAAGTTAGTTATTTTCTTTATTATTCCCTAGACATTTGTTTGTTCCTTGGTTTGTTGTTCTATTAGTTTTATGTATAATAAATAAGTTGCATATATATTCTTTTGTTGTTTGAGCTCTTTTATGTTGCGACTCTAACGAGGGGGTCGTAATATAAAATATATATATAATATACAGGGCTCGAAATTAACTTTTTTACTTGGTAGCACCGGTGCTCCCAACTTCAAAAGTTTAGGAGCACCAGAAAAAATTTAGAAGCACCAGAAAAAATTTGGGAGCACCCATTAAAAATGAATGAGCAAAAAAAAAAAAAATGAATGAGCACCACTGCAAATTGTATATTATGGGATTTTTTGTATTTGAAAACAACATCAATCAGGACTAACAAAAACCAGAAACAACTATCAAACTAATTCTGTGATGACTTATTGATATCTGTGCAATAGTTCCAAAATGAACGTCTAATAATTATAAAATATTAATGATGTCGATGATGTCAATAATACTTACAATGAATTACATTTCTCATTATCATGCTGCCCTGAATGTGCTTGAATGCGAGTTATGTACTGTAAAAGGTCCTGCTGTTACTTTATGAAAAATAAATTTATGGTTTGCATCAAACAAAAATGAAGCATTGCAGTAAGAAATATTTATTTTGCACTATTGTTTTTATACGCATGTCAATTTAATCAAATATTTCTGCTACAAAACAAACGTAAGATTATAATAAATTATTCAATTCAAGGCTGAAAGCTACAAAGCAGTCATCAGTAAATAGAAAAATAATATACATCTCAAGAAAGAATGGACCAAAGAAAGTAAGAAAAGTCTCACTTCTACACTCTTTACAAGTTTTGGTTTCGGTTTGTGTCATTTTAAATGTTCGGTCTCGTTATGTGCTGATTTTCATTTTTCTGTGTTTGTGGAAAAGCAGGTGAGTCAGCCAGCCCAATATATGAGCAGGGCAGAACAGGATTCTCGTGATGACCACCGGCGCAATACCGTTATTGGTTATGAGCCACAGATTCAGTTTAAACTCAGTAACGGCGAGCTTCTTTGGCGATGATGTGTACAGTGTTAGATTTTACATTTAGCGGACATTTGCGCTGAACACACAGTGAATGCAACACATCGAGATTCGGCCACCTTCTCTGAAAACCCTCGATTGATCTCGGCTGGCGTCCTTATTAAGCTCTCTGTTATCTGACAGCGGAAAGCCTTGAGTGATTGACAGCTAATATGAACCAATATAGCGGCAGGAAAGTCCGATTCAGCACGTTTTTAGAAAGAAATCGAAACAAGTCGCACTACAACCATTATATGCACTCGCACAAATGCTCCCAAACATATTATGAGGTCGCATAGATTAAATTTCGGGCGCACATGCGACCAAAATGGTCGCAATTTCGAGCCCTGAGATATACATACATACATACATACATACATACATACATACATATATATATATATATATATATATACACACACACACACACACACACACACACACATATATATATATATATATATATATATATATATATATATATATATATATATATATATATATATATATATATATACATATATATATACATATATATATATATATATATATATATATATATATATATATATATATATATATATATATATATATATATATATATATACACACATATATATATATATATATATATATATATATACACATATATATATATATATATATATACACACATATATATATATATATATATATATATATATATATATATATATATATATACATATATATATATATATATATATATACACATATATATATATATATATATATATATATATATATATATATATATATATATATATATTTATATATTTTTTTTTTTGTTATCTAGGTATTTTGCAGAATAAATATAAATCTCAACTAAAGAAGGATAGTATTATCAGATAACTCAACATGCTTAAGAAAATGAATGTCAGTATATGGTATGTATGAAATATTGTGTCATTACATTGAGACGTTTTGTGCTTGATACATAAATTGTTTATAAAATAACTATAATTATAAAACAGTATATTTGATGATGTTATTAAATTACACATTTTACAAACAACTAACATGCTTTGGCAATACTGTACAAAAGTCACGCTAATAAAGCAAATTAAACTTGTTTATAATGTATTAATTTAAAAAAAAATGTCTGGTTTGACTCCAATTTTGTATTTGCTTTTTGTTGTGTTTGCAGAGGAATTTATTTGGATTTTTATTATGGAGTCGAGTGATTAAAGTAATTACAAATTTTATACATATCTAAAAAATGATTGGGTAATACTGTAAAAAAAACATCACAGCAATAAACAAATTGAACTTCACTTTGTTTAAAATGTTTCATTTCTATTGTATATGTGCTAGAATTTAAAGGTTCAAGTAATTGTGGGGAAAACTGAATAATTTAAAGCTTTTATCAGCTAATTTCATCTTCCGGGTTTAAAATAATTTTTGGGGGAGGATCAAAATCGGTGATGTAGCGCGAATCTGCTAGTGGAGTGATGACGTGTCGGTTTCTCATTATTATTCATAGCCCAGTTAGTCAAAGCTGTTGGTTTGCAGCAAGCATTTTTGTTAGAAAAGCTGTACGAAAAATGGAGAATGGCGGACTTTGTCTTTTATCAGTTGAGTTTGTTACCATTCAGACACACTGCCTATATCCGTTCTGCTGTTCGCCCATGTTTAAAATCCTACAGATTACCAGCAGGGTTAATGGTTGGAATAGAAAGGGAAAGAGACCTGCTGCACTGCTATCCACTGTGTCTGCATTCAGAGCCGGGGATTGAGGAGGAGAGAAGTCCTCCTCATTTATAGTGTTTATAAAAACACGATTATCCTTATAATGATATAACAAATTGTGGTTATGCTTATATGAAATTATGAATAACAAATGTAGCAGGACATAAAATTACTGTTTATTTATTTGCATTTTAACTTCATATCATTTTAACTATAAAAGTCACTGTAAAAATCATAAGTCTCCTCACGATTTGGGTCTCATTTTGTGAGCCAACTGGGAACATTTGTTCGCTCCCCTCTTTTTCCCCCGCTCTGCCGGCCATGCCCACTCCTCCCTCTGCCCGCAGAGCTCCACGCCCATTATGATGCATTTTTTAAAAAATTTCTGAGGTAGACTTGAACTGAAAGAGGGGGGTTTCATGGCCCTTTAAGTAGATTTTAATATTGAATCAAGTAATTGAACCACTCATTGAGTAACTACATTTAGAAAAGTCATTTGAAGTTTTAATGCTGTAGCTAATGAATAATGAATTCCTTTTTTTTTTTTTTAGGTAACTTGCCAACACTGTTTAAGAAGAATATATGAGCAGTATATCTTCATCAGGCAGTGACTCACTATGGTAATCAGTGTATGATTCAGCATTATATATTAATAGAGAGTGTATGCTTCCTCATCCACAGATAAGAGCAGGGAAAAACTCGATTTTATTCAGTAGAACTTCAACAAGTGTTTGAGGACACGCTGTACTGAGACCTGTAATATTGGAGTCCCCAGGTTGGTTTTAATGCACATAATGCATTAAAAATCTGAATATTATTTTTACATACAGTTGAAGTCAGAATTATTCGCCCCCCTCTTTATTTTTTTTCCCCAATTTCTGTTTAACGGAGAGCAGATTTCTTCAACACATTTCTAATCATAATAGTTTTAATAACTCATCTCTAATAACTGATTTATTTTCTCTTTGCCATGATGACAGTAAATAATATTTGACTAGATATTTTTCAAGACACTTCTATACAGCTTAAAGTGACACTTAAAGGCTTAACTAGGTTAATTAGGGTAACTAGGCAGGTTAGGGTAATTAGGCAAGTTATTGTATAATGATGGTTTGTTCTGTAGACTATTGAAAAAAAATATAGCTTAAAGGGGCTAATAATTTTGACCTTCAAATGGTTTTTAAAAAAACTGCTTTTATTCTAGCCGAAATAAAACAAATAAGACTTTCTCCAGAAGAAAAAATATTATCAGACATACTGTGAAAATTTCCTTGCTCTGTTAAACATCATTTGGGAAATATTTAAAAAAGAAACAAAAATTCAAAGGGGGGCGAATAATTCTGACTTCAACTGTGTAGCGGGTCTATTTGGACCTAAAGAGTCGTTGTTTAATAAAACAGTCATAACTTCAGATTTTAGATTATACCTGATCAGGAACTTCTGATGACTACAAATGAGTGGATGGGGGAGGAGGGGGGGATTATGTAAATATATTTCATTTGTATTTTTTAGTATTTTATGCAGTATGTGTGTGTATTTATTATAGGTGGACATAGATAATTTTTTTTAATCTAGATTAATCTAGATTAAAATGGCTCATTTGAGTTCTGCCGAAGGCATTCAGAATATGTGTGCTACCCAAATAATAAGTCTTTGAGAACGGGTTTCTCAAGCCAGGTGACGCATTAGACCAGGGGCTCATCTCCTGTTTCCAAAATGCATCACAAACTGCTTGAGAAACTGTTCTACTATGATAATCGGTGATGAAAATAAATGATGTTCAATAAGATGTACTTGTGTTTACTCACTGTTTATTCAGTTAAACATTAATGATGAACTGTAGGCCTACATAAGCTCTAAACAGCGATTTCATACTTGCTTTTGATGTACGTACATACAGAAAATGCAGCTTCGCAAAGGCAAGTTCACAGAGCCCTGACGGTGTCAAACATTGAGTATGTTTACATGGGCAACAATACTTTAATACGATTTTAATATGATTAAAACAATACTCTGATTAAGAGTCTACCATGTAAACAGCGATTTTTGATTACTTAATGCAACTAAAGTCATAACTGAACTAAACAGAAATGGAATTGAGCCGTGGAGTATGCAGATATTAGTGGCATTACTGACAAACTATTACCGTCATGTAGGACTTTTCGCCATATTTTCCGACAAGATCCACACAGGCGGCTGTCAGTAAAGGACCGCACAGACACACAGACGCACACACACAAACACACACACACACACACACACCTCGAAATGCAGAAGTTTTTTTTCTTCTCATTTGGCGTGCGTTATTAAATTCCATAACACTCTCACCTGTCCTTACTCATTTATTTGTGTCTAATACCCCAGTTTGTCACGAAGGCATGAATTAAATGTTGGTGAGTTAAAGTGAAACTGCTCAACTGCAGTTAGAGTCAGGCATCCTGCTGATTTGATTCAGAAGGGCACTTCTTTCCCAGACGGCTCACCGGTCAGGTATACATCCGCGCTAAACTATCAAGGTGAAAGTCATCATAGCCTGCGTAGAAAAGACCCAGCTCTCCCCCAACTTTGAGAATAGATTAACGGCAATAATTTTTTTATCGTGCGATAAGAGTCTCGCGTTAACGCAGCACGTTAACGGCCCACCACTAATATTTATACATAAATATACACAGTAAACACACATATATATTATATAATTAAAACTTTTATCATGGATGCGTAGAAAATAATAAGGACATAACTTGTTCTGTCAAATGATTAATTTTTTCCTTATTATTTTCTACACACTCTAAAAAAATACTGGGTTATTTCAACAACAACTGGGTAAAATATGGACAAATCCAAATGTTGGGTTAAATTTGCCCTATAAATTTAATTAGAAAAAAAATTAACCAGGGGTTGGTTTTGTCCATATTTTATCAAGAATAGGTAAATAGCATTCATTCAGAGTGTATTAAATACCGGTGCTAAACACATGGAAACAATTTTTATTTAATTAAAATTACAGAATTAAATTATTGAATTATTTATTGAATTTATATCTCACCACTAGGCCCACACGGAATCTGCGCGCGCAGAATTCCGCAGGATTTTAGCCCATCATTAATTCTGTTTATTTACTTGAGTAAATGTGTGTAAATCTGAATTTATTCAGTTTTTAAATGACACATATTTCACATATTAAGGTTTTAGTTATGAGACTCCCAAAATAATTCAGCAGAAATCCGCAGATTTTTACCAAAATTCTCCGCAGAAATTGCAAAAAATGTCCGCAGATTCCGTCTGGCCCTACTCACCACTAATCAAAAAGAGCCTAGATAAATTGTATATTTGTTTTAAACATCTACAAAAGTTTTCAGACTAAATCAATTTATTTAAATTAACTCTGTTAGATGATAAAGCAGTCAGCGTTTCATGCTGTAGGTTTGTCAACAGTCAAATGTGTTTTTGAAATGTGGAAAAAAAACAATTAAAACCTAAAAATTAAATTAAATAAATCTTGGGTTAAATATGAACAAAGCCAACTGTTGAGTAAAAGTAGTGTGAACATTTTTTATTAGAAATAATTTGACCCAGCAGTTGAATTTGTATATATAAACTTGTAAATTACATAACAATAAAATAA
This sequence comes from Danio kyathit, assembly GCA_903798195.1. Lineage (NCBI taxonomy): Eukaryota > Metazoa > Chordata > Actinopteri > Cypriniformes > Danionidae > Danio > Danio kyathit. Next base: position 3,256,165 of record LR812527.1, on the reverse strand, counting down.
GTGATACAAAGTACTCCACTTAGAAAAACTATATATGAGCAATTCCATGCAAATGTCATCCTTGCCATGAAAAAAATTAAGTTTTCGCCAAAATAGCAAAACCGTTTCTGCGTTTTTTTGTGTAGGCTTGTATTTTACAGTGCTTTAAAAATACTCAAAAATGTCTGTCAGTGTTTTCAAACAATTATATTTGATTTACCAAAGTCACACAAGTAGCAATTACACATTCGTCACAACCAAATAAAATCAATCATGTTTGTTCTATAGTGTTTCAACTCTTATCCTTTTGATTAGCATCGTTTCTTTTGGGTTGTGCAGTTTAAGTCACAGAATGTCTACAAAGTATGTTGTATACTGTAAACTTGCAGACATTTTTTTTGTCACATCCATAACGCATCTTTATTTTCCTCATTTAAAATATACAATCTTTTTACAGATTGATATTTTTCTGCTCCCACAACTCTATGGCTAGTTGTTTTGAAAAATATAAACAGATGTTTCAATAAGATGTTAACATACTTCCTTTGTCAATTTATGTTTTGAGATTTTACTGCAAATGTCACATCCATAACGCTGGAATTGCTCATATATATTTTATAACTTAACCCACATTTAAGAAAATGTTTTTAATTAAACCCCCAAAGGTTTTGGGGCGAGTTCAATATTTACATTTTGCATTCTATGCAGCAATATTTTATGTTGTAATTAGATATAATTATTTTATTTTTCTACATTCTTGATCAAGCATTTGCCCTGAAGCTCTAAATAAAGTGAGAAACGGTTTATTTTGAGTAAATTTAAAATCCTTAATTTAAAGTAATTTATAGTCCTTTACATGAGATTAATATATAACAAATTATTATTCCTAAAAACTACTTATGAGTTTTTTATTTGATAAATTATTTTATTGCTATGTAGCAAGTGCTGAAAAGCCCCAAACTTGAGATTTTATAGAAGTCTATTTTTGCACTATTTGTACATCTATTCGATTTTACAGACGGTCTAAATTCAGCCCTGTTTTAGGCAAGACGTCTATTAGATGTCTTTTAAACACAAAAATGCTTGATGGGATGTTTTAGACCGAGATGCGGTTTCGGAAATGTGTATTTCCAGAAATGTATGTCTTCAAGCTGCTTCTTTTTATGCCTTTATATGATGATGTATATTATTATCGTGATGATGAGGATTTATATCGTCATCGCGATATGATATTTTTGTCATATCACCCAGCTCTACCTGTTGCCATGTATACAGAGCAACAAAGCAGATGCTGAAGATGAGGGGAGAACACAACGGAGAAGAATAACACGACGGCGTTTTCCGAAAAATGACACACTGCAGGATGAAGTCAAAGTTATTTTGATAACCTGATCTCACTGTGAGGATAACTGGAAGTGTGTTTGTCCACACCAAACAATAAAACATTATTGTTAATCCTGAGGGGGAACACAAAACAATGACCCACTGTCTCGTGTTATCAAGCTCAAGTGTTAATATCATATCATATCACACACGAATTGGAGCTCATATGAAATCTATATGTGCGTGTTGTCTTCCACATACACACACACACACACGTTGTCACACAAACTCATAATATTGAGGAGGACTCACCGAACACATGGATGGCCATTGCAGATAGTGATTCAGCCGGACAAAGGAGAAATAAACAATGACCCGCCTTAAATCCTCACAGCTTTTCCATACAGAAAATATCCCGTTATATGACGGATAACCTCAAATTGTAAGGACGAGAGGTTTTGGAGAATTGTCCGGTGTCTGAATCCTGCATAAGCGATGTGTTACAGGCGGTTGCAGATCAACTTTAACAGGGACAACTAAACGGTGAGCACCGGCAAAACCGGGCAGAGATGAACGGGGTTTGCGGCGGATTTTGACCGCCTGCTGATGCGTCGAGCGCGGTGTGTTCTTTCGCTGGAGGTCTGGAGCGCAGATTCACTCCTTACAACCCAGCATTGAAGTCGCCATCTTGTGAGACCACATGACCTGACACACACACATACACATACATGCGCGCGCGCTCTTTTTCCTCAGGACTGCAGCCTCCTCATGGCGCGTTTCCATGGAGACACACTCATGAATGTGATGATGCTGTGTTATGAGTTCATAATTGAGGTAAAGTTGGTTTTATATTCGCACATTCGTTCATTCTTGAACAGTGTCAACTTGTGACAAGATCCCTATAATGTACTTTGAATATTCGGTCTAAAATCGCATGTAACATGAGCACTATTTGGATCATCAAGGCTGCATCCAGATACTATTGCTTTCAGCCATAACCAGGCACTGAGAGTACACTAACTCATGAACCCCCAGTGCTGGAAAACACTCTCTCACACACTCATAAACTATACAGCCAGTTTACCCAATTAGTTTGGACTGTGGGGAAAACAGGAGCACCCGAAGGAAACCCACACCAACACGGGGAGAACATGCAAACGCCACACAGAAATGCCAACTGACCCAGCTGGCCACAGTGCTAACCATTGAGCCACCGTGCCGCCCACGAGAGTAAATATTTGAATACATTTTCATTTTTGGATGAACTATCCCTTTGAGCTGCTTTGACACACTCTATACTGTAAAAGCATTACAGAATTAAAGCTTGTTAATTCTCCGGTGTGTTCCTCAGCTGATGCTGTCGGCCTAAACTGACGGCAGTTTAAGTGAACGCACACGCTAGCAGGAAGTTCAGACAATGAGGACATGAGCTCCTGACACTGCTCTCATTTCCTGACCCTCAATACAAGAGGCTGGACGACACACACACACACACACACACTGAAGGGTGTGTTAACGGCTATTTTTGACCTAGGATTCTTAGGTCTTATTTGGAAACTGCTGAATCATTAAAAAAAAACAGTTAAACAGTTGAGTTTTACCATTTTTTGGATGCATTCAGCCGACCTCTCACTTTTAGCTTAGCTTAGCATAAGTCATTCAATCAGATTAGACCATTAGCATCTGATTTTTAAAATGAAAAGAAAGTGTTTTGATAATTTTCCTGTTTAAAACCTGACTTAACTGATTCAAAAATGGTAAAACTCTACTGTTTAACTCTAGGGAACATGTAAAATGAGCCTATTTCCAAAAAAAGTCAAGTGTTTCTTTAAGGGTTTGTTCATATCAAAATGAAAAGTCTGTCACCATTCTAAACCCACATGACATCTGTTTACCTTTGGAACAGAAATTAAGTTAAATCTAAGCTAGTTTCCCTCTAGCTAGTTTTCTTTTCATCTAAAACTCTTCATAAACATTTCTTAATAAGCAAAAATAAATAAATAAATAACAATTGAGCTGTTTAAGTGTTCAAAATAAGACATCATGTTATAGGATAAACAGATGTAAAGTCAACTAATCGCTTTAAAAGCAACAGGTTTACTCACTTTTATTAAGTAAAGTCAACTAATCGCTTTAAAAGCAACAAGTTTACTCACTTTTATTAAGTAAAGTCAACTAATCGCTTTAAAAGCAACAAGTTTACTCACTTTTATTAAGTAAAGTCAACTAATCGCTTTAAAAGCAACAGGTTTACTCACTTTTATTAAGTAAAGTCAACTAATCGCTTTAAAAGCAACAAGTTTACTCACTTTTATTAAGTAAAGTGAACTAATCGCTTTAAAATCAACAGGTTTACTCACTTTTATAAAGTAAAGTCAACTAATCGCTTTAAAAGCAACAGCTTTACTCACTTTTATAAAGTAAAGTCAACTAATCGCTTTAAAAGCAACAGGTTTACTCACTTTTATTAAGTAAAGTCAACTAATCGCTTTAAAAGCAACAGGTTTACTCACTTTATTAAACTAAAGTAAACTAATCGCTTTAAAAGCAACAGGTTTACTCACTTTATTAAGTAAAGTCAACTAATCGCTTTAAAAGCAACAGGTTTACTCACTTTATTAAGTAAAGTCAACTAATCGCTTTAAAAGCAACAGGTTTACTCACTTTATTAAAGTAAAGTCAACTAATCGCTTTAAAAGCAACAGGTTTACTCACTTTTATAAAGTAAAGTCAACTAATCGCTTTAAAAACAACATGTTTACTCACTTTATTAAAGTAAAGTCAACTAATCGCTTTAAAAGCAACAGGTTTACTCACTTTATAAAGTAAAGTCAACTAATCGCTTTAAAAGCAACAGGTATACTCACTTTATTAAAGTAAAGTCAACTAAGAGCTTTAAAAGCAACAGGTTTACTCACTTTATTAAAGGCAACTAATCGCTTTAAAAGCAACAGGTTTACTCACTTTATAAAGTAAAGTCAACTAATCGCTTTAAAAGCAACAGCTTTACTTACTTTTATAAAGTAAAGTCAACTAATCGCTTTAAAAGCAACAGCTTTACTTACTTTTATAAAGTAAAGTCAACTAATCGCTTTAAAAGCAACAGCTTTACTCACTTTTGATAAGTAAAGTCAACTAATCGCTTTTAAAGCAACAGGTTTACTCACTTTATTAAAGGCAACTAATCGCTTTAAAAGCAACAGGTTTACTCACTTTTATAAAGTAAAGTCAACTAATCGCTTTAAAAGCAACAAGTTTACTCACTTTTATTAAGTAAAGTCAACTAATCGCTTTAAAAGCAACAAGTTTACTCACTTTTATTAAGTAAAGTCAACTAATCGCTTTAAAAGCAACAAGTTTACTCACTTTTATTAAGTAAAGTCAACTAATCGCTTTAAAAGCAACAGGTTTACTCACTTTTATTAAGTAAAGTCAACTAATCGCTTTAAAAGCAACAAGTTTACTCACTTTTATTAAGTAAAGTCAACTAATCGCTTTAAAAGCAACAGGTTTACTCACTTTATTAAAGTAAAGTAAACTAATCGCTTTAAAAGCAACAGGTTTACTCACTTTATTAAGTAAAGTCAACTAATCGCTTTAAAAGCAACAGGTTTACTCACTTTATTAAAGTAAAGTCAACTAATCGCTTTAAAAGCAACAGGTTTACTCACTTTTATAAAGTAAAGTCAACTAATCGCTTTAAAAACAACATGTTTACTCACTTTATTAAAGTAAAGTCAACTAATCGCTTTAAAAGCAACAGGTTTACTCACTTTATAAAGTAAAGTCAACTAATCGCTTTAAAAGCAACAAGTTTACTCACTTTTATTAAGTAAAGTCAACTAATCTCTTTAAAAGCAACAGGTTTACTCACTTTATTAAAGTAAAGTAAACTAATCGCTTTAAAAGCAACAGGTTTACTCACTTTATTAAGTAAAGTCAACTAATCGCTTTAAAAGCAACAGGTTTACTCACTTTATTAAGTAAAGTCAACTAATCGCTTTAAAAGCAACAGGTTTACTCACTTTATTAAGTAAAGTCAACTAATCGCTTTAAAAGCAACAGGTTTACTCACTTTTATAAAGTAAAGTCAACTAATCGCTTTAAAAACAACATGTTTACTCACTTTATTAAAGTAAAGTCAACTAATCGCTTTAAAAGCAACAGGTTTACTCACTTTATTAAAGTAAAGTCAACTAATCGCTTTAAAAGCAACAGGTTTACTCACTTTATAAAGTAAAGTCAACTAATCGCTTTAAAAGCAACAGCTTTACTTACTTTTATAAAGTAAAGTCAACTAATCGCTTTAAAAGCAACAGCTTTACTCACTTTTATTAAGTAAAGTCAACTAATCGCTTTAAAAGCAACAGGTTTACTCACTTTTATAAAGTAAAGTCAACTAATCGCTTTAAAAGCAACAGCTTTACTCACTTTTGATAAGTAAAGTCAACTAATCGCTTTTAAAGCAACAGGTTTACTCACTTTATTAAAGGCAACTAATCGCTTTAAAAGCAACAGGTTTACTCACTTTTATAAAGTAAAGTCAACTAATCGCTTTAAAAGCAACAGGTTTACTCACTTTATTAAAGGCAACTAATCGCTTTAAAAGCAACAGGTTTACTCACTTTTATAAAGTAAAGTCAACTAATCGCTTTAAAAGCAACAGCTTTACTTACTTTTATAAAGTAAAGTCAACTAATCGCTTTAAAAGCAACAGCTTTACTCACTTTTATTAAGTAAAGTCAACTAATCGCTTTAAAAGCAACAGGTTTACTCACTTTTATAAAGTAAAGTCAACTAATCGCTTTAAAAGCAACAGCTTTACTCACTTTTGATAAGTAAAGTCAACTAATCGCTTTTAAAGCAACAGGTTTACTCACTTTTATAAAGTAAAGTCAACTAATCGCTTTAAAAGCAACAGGTTTACTCACTTTATTAAAGGCAACTAATCGCTTTAAAAGCAACAGGTCTACTCACTTTATTAAAGTAAAGTCAACTAATCGCTTTAAAAGCAACAGCTTTACTCACTTTTATAAAGTAAAGTCAACTAATCGCTTTAAAAGCAACAGGTTTACTCACTTTTATTAAGTAAAGTCAACTAATCGCTTTAAAAGCAACAGGTTTACTCACTTTATTAAAGTAAAGTCAACTAATCGCTTTAAAAGCAACAGGTTTACTCACTTTATTAAAGTAAAGTCAACTAATCACTTTAAAAGCAACAGGTTTACTCACTTTATTAAAGTAAAGTTAACTAATCGCTTTAAAATCAACAGGTTTACTCACTTTATTAAAGTAAAGTCAACTAATCGCTTTAAAAGCAACAGGTTTACTCACTTTTATAAAGTAAAGTCAACTAATCGCTTTAAAAGCAACAGGTTTACTCACTTTATTAAAGGCAACTAATCGCTTTAAAAGCAACAGGTTTACTCACTTTTATTAAGTAAAGTCAACTAATCGCTTTAAAAACAACAGCTTTACTCACTTTATTAAAGTAAAGTCAACTAATCGCTTTAAAAGCAACAGGTTTACTCACTTTATTAAGTTAAGTCAACTAATCGCTTTAAAAGCAACAGGTTTACTCACTTTATTAAGTTAAGTCAACTAATCGCTTTAAAAGCAACAGGTTTACTCACTTTATTAAAGTAAAGTCAACTAATCGCTTTAAAAACAACAGGTTTACTCACTTTTATAAAGTAAAGTCAACTAATCGCTTTAAAAGCAACAGGTTTACTCACTTTTATTAAGTAAAGTCAACTAATCGCTTTAAAAGCAACAGCTTTACTCACTTTTATAAAGTAAAGTCAACTAATCGCTTTAAAAGCAACAGGTTTACTCACTTTTATTAAGTAAAGTCAACTAATCGCTTTAAAAGCAACAGCTTTACTCACTTTATTAAAGTAAAGTCAACTAATCGCTTTAAAAGCAACAGCTTTACTCACTTTTATAAAGTAAAGTCAACTAATCGCTTTAAAAGCAACAGGTTTACTCACTTTATTAAAGGCAACTAATCGCTTTAAAAGCAACAGGTTTACTCACTTTATTAAGTAAAGTCAACTAATCGCTTTAAAAGCAACAGGTTTACTCACTTTATTAAAGTCAACTAATCGCTTTAAAAGCAACAGGTTTACTCACTTTTATTAAGTAAAGTCAACTAATCGCTTTAAAAGCAACAGGTTTACTCACTTTATTAAAGGCAACTAATCGCTTTAAAAGCAACAGGTTTACTCACTTTTATTAAGTAAAGTCAACTAATCGCTTTAAAAACAACAGCTTTACTCACTTTATTAAAGTAAAGTCAACTAATCGCTTTAAAAGCAGCAGGTTTACTCACTTTATTAAAGTAAAGTCAACTAATCGCTTTTAAAAACAACAGGTTTACTCACTTTTATAAAGTAAAGTCAACTAATCGCTTTAAAAGCAACAGGTTTACTCACTTTATTAAAGTAAAGTCAACTAATCGCTTTAAAAGCAACAGGTTTACTCACTTTATTAAAGTAAAGTCAACTAATCGCTTTAAAAGCAACAGCTTTACTCACTTTTATAAAGTAAAGTCAACTAATCGCTTTAAAAGCAACAGGTTTACTCACTTTTATAAAGTAAAGTCAACTAATCGCTTTAAAAGCAACAGGTTTACTCACTTTATTAAAGTAAAGTCAACTAATCGCTTTAAAAACAACAGGTTTACTCACTTTATTAAAGTAAAGTCAACTAATCGCTTTAAAAGCAACAGGTTTACTCACTTTATAAGGGTAAAGTCAACTAATCGCTTTAAAAGCAACAGGTTTACTCACTTTATTAAGTAAAGTCAACTAATCGCTTTAAAAGCAACAGGTTTACTCACTTTATTAAAGTAAAGTCAACTAATCGCTTTAAAAGCAACAGGTTTACTCACTTTTATTAAGTAAAGTCAACTAATCGCTTTAAAAGCAACAGGTTTACTCACTTTATTAAAGTAAAGTCAACTAATCGCTTTAAAAGCAACAGGTTTACTCACTTTATTAAGTAAAGTCAACTAATCGCTTTAAAAGCAACAGGTTTACTCACTTTTATAAAGTAAAGTCAACTAATCGCTTTAAAAGCAACAGGTTTACTCACTTTTATAAAGTAAAGTCAACTAATCGCTTTAAAAGCAACAGGTTTACTCACTTTATTAAGTAAAGTCAACTAATCGCTTTAAAAACAACAGCTTTACTCACTTTTATAAAGTAAAGTCAACTAATCGCTTTAAAAGCAACAGGTTTACTCACTTTATTAAGTAAAGTCAACTAATCGCTTTAAAAGCAACAGCTTTACTCACTTTTATAAAGTAAAGTCAACTAATCGCTTTAAAAGCAACAGGTTTACTCACTTTATTAAAGTAAAGTCAACTAATCGCTTTAAAAGCAACAGGTTTACTCACTTTATTAAAGTAAAGTCAACTAATCGCTTTAAAAGCAACAGGTTTACTCACTTTATTAAAGTAAAGTCAACTAATCGCTTTAAAAGCAACAGGTTTACTCACTTTTATAAAGTAAAGTCAACTAATCGCTTTAAAAGCAACAGGTTTACTCACTTTAGTAAAGTAAAGTCAACTAATCGCTTTAAAAGCAACAGGTTTACTCACTTGTATTAAGTTAAGTCAACTAATCGCTTCAAAAGCAACAGGTTTACTCACTTTTATTAAGTTAACTAATCGCTTTAAAAGCAACAGGTTTACTCACTTTTATTAAGTTAAGTCAACTAATCGCTTTAAAAGCAACAGGTTTACTCACTTTATTAAGTAAAGTCAACTAATCGCTTTAAAAGCAACAGGTTTACTCACTTTTATAAAGTAAAGTCAACTAATCGCTTTAAAAGCAACAGGTTTACTCACTTTTATTAAGTTAAGTCAACTAATCGCTTCAAAAGCAACAGCTTTACTCACTTTTATTAAGTTAAGTCAACTAATCGCTTCAAAAGCAACAGCTTTACTCACTTTTATAAAGTAAAGTCAACTAATCACTTTAAAAGCAACAGGTTTACTCACTTTATTAAGTAAAGTCAACTAATCGCTTTAAAAGCAACAGGTTTACTCACTTTATTAAGTAAAGTCAACTAATCGCTTTAAAAGCAACAGGTTTACTCACTTTATTAAAGTAAAGTCAACTAATCGCTTTAAAAGCAACAGGTTTACTCACTTTATTAAGTAAAGTCAACTAATCGCTTTAAAAGCAACAGGTGTACTCACTTTATAAAGTAAAGTCAACTAATCGCTTTAAAAGCAACAGGTTTACTCATTTTTATAAAGTAAAGTCAACTAATCGCTTTAAAAGCAACAGGTTTACTCACTTTATTAAAGTAAAGTCAACTAATCGCTTTAAAAGCAACAGGTTTACTCACTTTATTAAGTAAAGTCAACTAATCGCTTTAAAAGCAACAGGTTTACTCACTTTATTAAAGTAAAGTCAACTAATCGCTTTAAAAGCAACAGGTTTACTCACTTTATTAAAGTAAAGTCAACTAATCGCTTTAAAATCAACAGGTTTACTCACTTTATTAAGTAAAGTCAACTAATCGCTTTAAAAGCAACAGGTTTACTCACTTTATTAAAGTAAAGTCAACTAATCGCTTTAAAATCAACAGGTTTACTCACTTTATTAAAGTAAAGTCAACTAATCGCTTTAAAAGCAACAGGTTTATTCATCAGCTGAATTAGCTTAAAAAAGATTAATTTTGTGACTCACTTTATTACAGTGAACATAATAATGACTATCATGCACAGACCGTTCTTTATGTGCCTAAATGACTCAGAATCAGTCTAAAATGAGTAATGCTGTAAATATAAAGGCACTAGCGGCTCAGTTAACATCTCTGGTTTATATGCAGGCCTCAAAGAGTCAGCAGAGCCATCAAACTGAAGACGCTCTCATCCAGAAACACTGAAAGGTCAGTTCATTCACACTCTGTTTACTCCTCTCAGCGAGTCAGGATAAAGCCCACGCTTGAGAAGACAAGATGATGAGTGAGCAGTATGTGGACATCATTCGTTCATTTCCCTTCGTTCTTTATTTCAAAGGTCGCCACAGCGGATTGAAATATTCCAGCATATGTTTTACGCGGAGGATGGCGTTCCAGCCACAACCCAGTACTGGGAAACACCCATACACACTCATTCACACACACTCATACACCACGGACAATTTAATTCATCCAATTCCCCTATAGCGCATGTGTTTGGGCTGTGGGGGAAACCGGAGCACCTGGAGGAAACCCATGCCAACACGGGGAGAACATGCAAACTCCACACAGAAATGCCAACTGACCCAGCCGAGACTCGAACCAGTGATCTTCTTGCTGTGAGGGGACAGTGCTTACCACTGAGCCACCGTGTGGACTTATTCAGTGATAATAATAAAAAAATATACCTGGACAGACCAGTAGAGGGCGCAGCATCACTCCTCAGAACATGCATGCATACATCTTGTCCACTGTCAGAAAGTGAAGCCTAAATATCCCAGTTGGGCCACCGTCATCTTCTGTTTTTAGGTCCTTAATGATCAAACATGCACAAACTTCCACATATTCAATTACAGCACACAACACTTTATAACATCAAATAACTAAAGAGATGCAGAAATGTAAGAAAAATAAACACAACATTAAACATTTACCACCTGTATCTTTTTATTCTCTTTATAATTTATTATTTCTTTCTATACTGTTTTATTATTATTATTATTATTATTTTCACGGTACCTTATGTATGTTTGTATATATGTGATATATTACTTTATTATTTATATGCTTATTTAGTGTATAAATATGTTTTCCTGACAGTTTCTAGTTTGGTGAATTAGTCTGATTTTTATGGTGTTATGTATATCTACACTCACCGGCCACTTTATTAGGTACACCTTACTAGTACCAGGTTGGACCCCCTTTTGCCTTCAGAACTGCCTTAATCCTTCGTGGCAGAGATTCAACAAGATACTGGAAATATTCCTCAGAGATTTTGCTCCATATTGATATGATTGCGTCACGCAGTTGCTGCAGATTTGTCAGCTGCACATCCATGATGCCAATCTCCCGTTCCACCGCATCCCAAATGTGCTCTATTGGATTGAGAACTGGTGACTGTGGAGGCCATTTGAGTACAGTGAACTCATTGTCATGTTCAAGAAAACAGTCTGAGATGATTGGCGCTTTATGACATGGCGCGTTATCCTGCTGGAAGTAGCCATCAGAAGATGGGTACACTGTGGTCATAAAGGGATGGACATGGTCAGCAACAGGGGGTCCAACCTGGTACTAGTGCGGTGTACCTAATAAAGTGGCCGTGGCCGGTGACTCTATATAAATTATATAAAGCATTCCTTCATGGTTATCATGGCTATAACTCAAAAATAACCTATACAGAAAGTTTAGCAACCATTAAAAACTATTCCCAGAAGCAAGAATTGTGAGTACCTGAAAACAAATAAAAAAAACCATTAAAAAACACACATTTAAGGATCCAAACTAGCCATGTCTGATTCATAATGTAATTTATATTATTTAGAATTAATTAAATTTGCTTTTGAAATTAATTTGTGATTAATAAGAGTCCATATGATTTTAACACATTTAATTAGTTTTGAAAACATTTATATAAAAAAACAAGAACACACGTTTAAGGATCCCCCTAAAAACTAGACATGCCTGATTCATAAAAGTAATTTATATTATTTAGATGTAATAACATTTTTATTGGACTTAATTTGTGATTATTAAAAGTCCAGATCATTTTATTTACACATTTCATTCATTCATTCATTTTCTTTTCGGCTTAGTCCCTTTATTTATCCGGGGTCGCCACAGCGGAATGAACCGCCAACTTATCCAGCACGTTTTTACGCAGCGGATGCCCTTCATCCACACACACTATTCACACTCATACACTACGGACAATTTACAGCCTACCCATTTCACCTGTACCGCATGTCTTTGGACTGTGGGGGAAACCGGAGCACCCGGAGGAAACCCACGCGAACACAGGGAGAACATGCAAACTCCAGACAGAAACACCAACTGACCCAGCCGAGGCTCGAACCAGCGACCTTCTTGCTGTGAGGTGACAGCACTGCGTCGCTTACACATTACAATTCATTTAAAATGTAATAAATATGTAATTATTTAAAAATATTTTAAAAATATATATATATATAAAAATTTGTAAATAAATTCTTCATTGTTGCAGTCTCATTCATTCATTCATTTTCTTTTTAGCTTAGTCCCTTTATTGATGAACCGCCAACTTATCCAGCACATGTTTTACGCAGCAGATGCCCTTCCAGCCGCAACCCAACACTGGGAAACATCCATACACACTCATTCACACTCATATACGGACAATTTAGCTTACCCAATTCACCTATACCACATGTCTTTGGACTTGTGGGGGAAACCGGAGCACCCGGAGAAAACCCACGCCAACACGGGGAGAACATGCAAACTCCACACAGAAACGCCATCTGACTCAGCTGAGGCTCGAACCAGCGACCTTCTTGCTGTGAGGCATTGATGCTACTTACTGCGCCACCGTGACACCCTTGTTGCAGTCTAAAAGTAAATAAAAACTATTATATAACTACGATATTATTAACTATTATAATTCTACATTAAATTACGATCAGTTAAAAGTATGGTATTCCTTTTCCTTTCAATCCTTGAAATAAATAAACACATTTCTGAAGGCTGATAAATGTTTCGGCTCAAGCTCAATGAGTTGGTTTTTCCAGGATTCTCCACAAGATGGCAGAGTTTACAAAGCAAAACACTTAACAACAGCAACAAAGTAATCTGATGATTCCAAAAAAATAAGACAAAATCTGCCTTCAAAGAGCTATTAAAAGATTTATTACAACATTGTTTGCTTAATTTATAATAATTTATACCATAACTTTCACAAGTTACAAGTCGAACGCAACACAATAATTATCACAGCCTTTTTTTTTCTCCCCCAAAGTGGAGCCAGTTAAAAAGAACAAAACCCCCATTGTAAAAAGCTGCCATTTTCTGGCTGAAAATCGACGAGATGTTCAACGGAGACCTGACAAAAACACTGCTCGGATTCTCTCAGAGAATTCAGTCATGCAGATGAGCACAGAACAACTGTTTAAAGCAAAAAAAAGCCCGAGTACTGAAAAGCAGACGTCTTGTAGAACTACACAGTAGTGAGCCAATAGGATTTAAAGAGAGATGCAAACGTGATCAGAATATTTCCAAACTTCATCTATTCCTTAGTAACTCTCACAAAATGAAAATTAAAGGGATAGTTCGCACAAAAATGAAGAATCACTGACCATTTAGACCAGGGGTGTCCAAACTCGGTCCTGGAGTGCAGGTGTCCTGCAAAGTTTAGCTCCAACTTCCTTCAACACACCTCCCTGGAAGTTTCATGTATAGACCATTTTGAGGGATGTAAACAAAAACAATGGTCCCAACGTATTTCCTGTTTTACATTTTTAATTTTTATAGCTTCAGAGAATCCTACAAGAGCCACATATTGATAAACAATGTTATGAGAGCTGTTTTAACATCAGATTATGATTGAATTGCCTCTTGTTACAGTTATGAAATAGTTTGATAACAAGCAGGAAAAGTTTAAGGGCCAATGACATCACCAAATTAAATTGGTCTATACCCAGAAAGAGCTTGATTATCAAGTCCAGGTATGTTTAACTGGGGTTGGAACTAAACTCTGCAGGACACCGGCCCTCCAGGACCGAGATTGGACACCCCTGATTTAGACTATAATAGAATAGAACACGCCAAATCAGTTTATATTTCATTACTATTTATACGTTTACATTTGGAAAATCTGTGCTTCCTGGATAAATCACAGCAAAAATGTGTTTATATATCTCCTATGTTTATGTATATACTGTATTTTGTATAAAGTACTAGTCAAACATTTGTATACACAGATGGGTGTGTTCTTTTGATTGGTACTTTATTTTAATATGCACATATTGACTAATGCTACATATAATATAACCATTACCCTAACCTTGACCTTTATAAGTATTTTTTACTCCATAATAACAGTATTAGTGTCGGCCCCCCAAAACACATGTCAGCCAGGATCTACTATTTACTCTCCCTCAAGTAGTTCCAAACCATTCTGAGTTTCTTTAATCTGTTGAAGATATTTCCGGTAACCATTGCATTCAATAGTAGGAAAACAAATACAATGGAAGCCAATGGTTACAGGTTTTCCAACATTCTGGACAAAAATTCTATTTAGACTACAACAGAATAAAACATGCCAAATCAGTTTGTTTTCATTATTATTATTACTTAAAGGGCACCTATTTTACCCCTTTTTTAAGATGTAATATTAATATTATGGTTCTTCTGAGTGTGCCAGTTTAGGTTCAGTTCAAAGCACAATTCATATTTTTTTATTATGAAGTGTTAAAAGTGTGATTTTGGGGGCGTGTACACAGCTCGCTGTTTTAGGGGCGTGTTACTTCACTTGAAAATTAGTTTCGAATTCCCGCCCAAATTAACAAGGGGGCGGAGCCAAGAGCTTCCCCGCTTTGTGTATGGCAACAGACAGGCAGACAGAGAGAAGCAACATGAGTGAGAGGACCAGCATTCAGCCGTACATGTACGACTCGGACACAGACCAAGCAGAGACTACAAAATCATTTGTGTCTTTGTATAGTTTTACAGCCAACTGTGTGCTAGTTTAAAGCTCCGAGCTTGTACACCGAGACTAATAACCAAGCACACTGAATTAACTTTGACTGAAGGGCATCACACACCGGATGCACCGCGACACAGCGCACATGACAGTTGAAAGTATTGCACACTTGCGGCGCCGGTGTGTGTCACCTGATAGAAACTTATGTTTAGAATGCAGAAATGCATGCCGCTGCGTGGCGCGACGCTGCTTGTCGCTGAGCGGCGCTTCTGGTGTACGACCTGCTTGAGGCTATAACTAAAGGGCGTCATACACCGGATGCGCCGCTCAGCCACGACACGGCCCACCAGACGCGCACATTCACATGTTATTTAAAATGAAACCATTCAGATAACGCTCTGTGGCGCGGCAGCAATAAGAACAGTGTCCTGAGCAGGGCCAGCGCGTCCATAGAGGCGACCTAGGCGGCAGAATAGTGAGCGAACCCCCTGGTCCTCACTTTCATCCGTGACACCCTCCCGGTCCTCACTTTCATCCGCGACAACGTGAAATGCATGGCGCTGTGCGTCGTTAGTTCGTTATTTCCAATGGAGGGACGCGCACGTGAGTCAACATGCTCGCACTTTCCAGCTGCACCTAGTTAAGATGACAGGGAGCTTCTGTGACCGTGGGAAATTCAAACCGCTGAAGTTTAAGGAAGACGCAATGAAAAGTACACATGTATGCAGTGCAAACACTGGCAGCGAGGAGAGCGATAACGTGGTGAATGTTGAGCCCAATGAGCCTTACATTTAAAAATAGAGCAAGGGTGTTTCTTTGGTGACGTCGCTTTGACTCACACGCTGAAAATGGCGGACGTGAAACAACATAGCCTACTGAGGATATGGTAATGCGCACCTGTCAATCAATATTGGTGGGCGGGGGGACCACACTCCTACGTCAAGTTGCGGTCGATCTCAAAAAGGCTCCAGTTGGTCCACCGTTTTTATGTTGTTAAATTGAAAAAAAAAGTACTGAGTGTGTTTATATCACCCCAATATGACGGTCTACACACTACACATATGTCTGTCCAAACAGCTTGAAAAGTAGATTTTTCACTATAGGTGCCCTTTAATTTATTTCAGATGTGGAAAAGCTGTGCTTTCTGGATAATTCAAGGTAAAAATGTGTTTATATATCTATTATGTTTATGCAAATACTGTATTTTGTATATAGTACTATTCAAAAGTTTGGACACACAGATGGGTAAGTGTTCTTTTGACTGGTACTGTACTGTAATACGCATATACTTACTGGTACTGCATATAATATGCTAACCCTAACCTAACAATAACCCTAACCTTAACTGTCATACGTTTTTTTTTACTCCATAATATCGATATCGGCCCCCCAAAAAAAACATCGGTCGGGCTCTACTATTCACTCTTCCTCAAGTGGTTCCAAACCATGAGTTTTTTTTTATTCTGTTGGAGATATTTTCAGTAACCATTGACTTCCATAGTAGGAAAACAAATACAATGAAACTCAATGGTTACAGGTTTTCCATCATTCCTCAAATTGTTCACAGATTTTTCCTTTTCTGTGCTGTTGAACATATTCTGTTAAAGATATTTCCAGTAACCATTGACTTCCATAGTAAGAAAAACAAATACAATGGAAGTCAATGGTTATAAGTGTTCAACATTCTTCATTTTTGTGTGAACTATCCCCTAACAGTTGAACTTAAAAGAGTCATTGTTTCTTTTAAAGATCAGTTCAGTTTTATATCTAAAGACAGAACTGCTATCAAGATTGGCTTATTTAAAGGTTTTTTCAGGTATTTTTTTTTAAACATTTTTTTTTGTCATGATCCTAAGACAAAGTACCAGAAGAGATCACGAACAATGATTTCATCGTAATGGCATATACAATGCTTCCTTAATTACACTGTAATCAGAAAGACGACCAAAGTGAATGAACTAATGACACCACCAATACAAAGTCAGCCACTTTGTAAGTAAGTAATCAGGAAAAAAGTCACTTATAAAAAGCATTACGCTTCTTATCAAAATATGTCAATGAAAAGCTTCCTGGGGAGTCACTAATTTCACCTAAAACAGAGATGTAAATAAGACTGTAAGAAATTGAACTTTCAATTACAAACAAGTAAATAAATAAATAAATAGATGGCACATATATATAAGCAAGTGTTTTAAAAAAGTTCTACAATCACTGCTGAGAAAACAATCATTCATGTCAAACACATTCACACCACAACAACATGGCGCTATAAAGACTGATATTGTTTTAAAGCTACTCCTAAAATCAGCCTCACTTATCCATCACTTTGTTGGGTAATAGTCTCATTTTATAGCTCTCCTACAGTTAAACAGTTGAATTTGACCATCTTTGAATCCATTCAGCCGATCGCCAGGTTAGCTTAGCTTAGCATAGATCATTAAATCGGATTAGACCATTAGCATCTCATTTAAAAATGACCCAAGAGTTTTGATCATTTTTCTTTTTAAAGCTTGACTCTTCTGTAGTTACATTGTGTGCTTAGATCGATGGAAAAGGAAAAGTTGCTAGTTTCTAGGTCAGTATGGCTAGAATCTATACTCTCATTCTGGCGTAATAAACAAGTAACTTTGCTGAAGTACGCAATGATAATAACCAGCACCTGAAAACAGGCCTGAATTTTCCGTTGGTCTTAGTACACTTAGTACACAATGTAACTACAGAAGAGTCGAGCTTTAAATAGGAAAATGATCAAAACTCTTGTTATTTTAAGCGAGATGCTAACGGTCTAATCAGATTCAATGAACTATGCTAAGCTAAGCTAACAGTGAGACTCAGACATCAGCTGAATGGATTCAAAACCAGTAAAACTCGACTGTTTTCCTCTAGAGGATCTGTAAAATTAGCCTGTTTCCAAAACTAAAGTGGAGTGTTCATTAAAAAACAATTATCATAAAAAATTAAATAAAATAAAAAAAACTTTCACTCATGTGCAAAATAAAGGCAAATAAATTAAAGTGGACTATTCCAGACAATTCCATTCATGCTATTTTAATCTCCACAAATGGAAGAAAAAATCTTGTTATTTTTGAGTGTGATGCTAACGGTCTAATCCAATTCAATAAACTATGCTAAGCTAAGCTAATAATGAGACCCAGAGATCGGCTGAATGGATTCAAAAACAGTAAAGCTCAACTGTTTTACTCTAGGGGAGCTGTAATAAGAGCCTATTTCGATGTCCAGGAACTATACTCTCATTCTGGCGTACTAATCAAGGAACTTTACTGAAGTACCATGACTTCAGCAGGATCAATGATATTACACAGCACCTGAAAATAGTCCTGAATTTTCAGTCGGTCTTAGTAAACGATGTAACAATAGAAGAGTCGAGCTTTAACTAGAAAAGTGATCAAAACTCTTGTTATTTTTGAGTGAGATGCTAACGGTCTAATCTGATTCAATGAACTATGCTAAGCTAAGCTAATAGTGAGACTTTAAGATTGGCTGAATGGATTAAAAAACAGTAAAACTCAACTGTTTTACTTTAGAGGACATATAAATTAGCCTATTTCCAAAAAAGTGGAGTGTTCGTTTAAAAACAATTATAAAAATAAAAATAAAGGCAAATAAATTAAAGTAGACGATTCCATTCATGCTTTTTTAATCTCCACAAATGGAAGAAAAACTCTTGTTATTTTCGAGCGAGATGCTAACGGTCTAATCCAATTCAATGAACTATGCTAAGCTAAGCTAAAAGTAAGACTCTGATATTGGCTGAATGGATTAAAAAACAGTAAAGCTCAACTGTTTTACTCTAGGGGAGCTGTAAAAAGAGCCTATTTCGATGTCCAGGAACTATACTCTCAGTCTGCTGTAATAATCAAGGAACTTTACTGAAGTACCATGACTTCAGCAGGATCAATGATATTACACAGCACCTGAAAATAGTCCTGAATTTTCAGTCGGTCTTAGTAAACGATGTAACAATAGAAGAGTCGAGCTTTAATTAGAAAATGGTCAAAACTCTTGTTATTTTTGAGTGAGATGCTAACGGTCTAATCTGATTCAATGAACTATGCTAAGCTAAGCTAATAGTGAGACTCTGAGATTGGCTGAATAGATTCAAAACCAGCCAAACTCAACTCTTTTACTCTAGAGCACAGGTGTCAAATTCAGTTCCTGGAGGGCCGCAGCTCCGCACAGTTTAGTTCCAAACATAACTAAACACACCTGATCCAACTAATTGAGTCCTTCAGGCTTGTGTGAGACCTATAGGTAAATGTGTTGGAACAGGGTTGGAACTAAACTGCGCAAGTTTGACAGCCCTGCTCTAGAGGATCTGTAAAATTAGCCTGTTTCCCAAAATAAAGTGGGAGTGTTCGTTTAAAAACAATCATGAAAAATAAAAATAAAAACTTTCACTCATGTGCAAAACAAAGGCAAATAAATTAAAGTGGACATTTCCATACAAATTCATTCATGCTTTTTCAGTCTCCACAAATGGAAGAAAAACTCTTATTTTCGAGCGAGATGCTAACGGTCTCATCTGATTCAATTAACTATGCTAAGCTAAGCTAATAGTGAGACTCTGAGATTGACTAAATGGATTCAAAAAGGGTAAAACTCAACTGTTTTACTCTACAGAAGCTGTAAGATTAGCCCAAAAAACTCCAAAAAAGTCGAGTGTTTCCTTTAAACAATTATCATAAAAAACTTTCACTCATGTGCAAAATAAAGGCAAATAAATTAAAGTGGACAATTCCAGACAATTCCATTCAAGCTTTTTTCAATCTCCAAAAAAGTAAGAAAAAGCGAGATGCTAATGGTCTAATCCGATTCAATGAACTATGCTAAGCTAAGCTAATAGTGAGACCTGGAGATTGACTTAATGTATTCAGAATGCTGAGATTGGCTGAATAAATTCAAAAATGGTAAAACTCAAGTGTTTTACTCTAGAGAAGCTGTAAGATTTGCCAAAAAAGTGTAGTGTTCCTTTAAAACAATAATCATTAAACAAAACGAACTCGTGCAAACTAAAGACAAGTAAATTAAAGTGGACATTTCCGGATGGTTTTCCAATTCCAAAAACCATTACCCCATCAGTCTGGTTTCTACATAACGGCTGAAGTGCTTTTTTCTGAAATGAGTGGCGAGCAGGTCTCAGATCAGCTTCCTGAAGGCTGGCCATGCTCGTCCTCATCCTCGTCCTCTGTGCTGGGGTCAGCGGCGGCTCCGGCTGCAGGGCTGGAGGCTGTGAGGACGGAGGCCGCTGTGGACGAACTCACGCCGTTGGATGTGCTGATGGAGCTGTGCTGGATGGCCTCGTTCTGGGGGCTGCTGGGAACAGACATCTCTCCACAGCTGTCCTCTTTATCCAGCGCTGAAACACAAAAATAAATGAGCGTTTTATTTATTTGATGTTTGATGTCATTCGAAATTAAACATAAAAAAGAGGGCGGGGCATTGAGTAGCTCCTCCTCCTTGAAAGCAGCCAATAGCGCTTTGTTTTATCACAGCTCTGCCAGTAAAAGTGGTTGAGCTCAAGCATATCAAATGAAAAGCAAATTTCTAATCAGCCAATCAGATGGCAGCAACTCAATGCATTTAGGCATGTAGACATGGTCAAGACGATCTGCTGCAGTTTACACCGAGCATCAGAATGGGGAAGAAAGGGGATTTAAATGACTTTGAATGTGGCATGGTTGTTGGTGCCAGATGGGCTGATCTGAGTATTTCAGAAACTGCTGATCTACTGGGATTTTCACGCACAAACATCTCTAGGGTTTACAGAGAATGGTCTGAAAAAGAGAAAATATCCAGTGAGCGGCAGTTCTGTGGGCGCTAATGCCTTGTTTATGCCAGAGGTCAGAGGAGAATGGCCAGACTGGTTCCAGCTGATAGAAAGGCAACAGTAACTCAAATAAGCACTCGATACAACCGAGGTCTGCAGAAGAGCATCTCTGAACACACAACACGTCCAACATTGAGACAGATGGACTACAGCAGCAGAAGATCACACCGGGTGCCACTCCTGTCAGCTAAGAACAGGAAACTGAGGCTACAATTCACACAGGCTCACCAAAACTGGACAATAGAAGATTGGAGAAACGTTGCCTGGTCTGATGAGTCTCCATTTCTGCTGCCACATTCAGATGGTCGGGTCAGAATTTGGCGTCAACAACATGAAAGCATGGATCCATCCTGCCTTGTATCAACGGTTCAGGCTGGTGGTGGTGGTGTAATGGTGGGGGGATATTTTCTTGGCACACTTTGGGCACATTAGTACCAATTGAGCATCGTGTCAACGCCACAGACCTGAGTATTGTTGCTGACCATGTCCATCGCTTTATGACCACAGTGTCTCCATCTTCTGATGGCTACTTCCAGCAGGATAACACATGTCATAAAGCGTGAATCATCTCAGACTGGCTTCTTTAACATGACAATGAGTTCACTGTACTCAAATGGCCTCCACAGTCACCAGAGCTCAATCCAATAGAGCACCTTTGGGATGTGGTGAAATGGGAGATTCGCATCATGGACGTGCAGCCGACAAATCTGCAGCAACTGTGTGATGCTATCATGTCAATATGGAGCAAAATCTCTGAGGAATATTTACAGTACCTTGTTGAATCTCTGCCACGAAGGATTAAAGCAGTTCTGAAGGCAAAAGGGGGTCCAACCCGGTACTAGTAAGGTTTACCTAATAGAGTGGCCAGTGAGTGTATATTCTAATGTTATCTAATTTAAGATGGAAAGCTGAATTTCTCAACATCATGACCCAAGTGTCACAAGATCTTACAAAAAAACCTCGTCATTCTTTCATGCTATTTTGATTTTTGCAAGTATACCACCACAAAATCATGTCTCAGAAGATCCCCGACACAAATGAGACACTCAACCAGTGTGTAAATTGTATAAAGAAGACATCTACAGAACTGAGATGTTTGACACATGCACAGTACAAGCACTAATTTGGTATTCTAGATGTGAGAGGGCAACCCTGAGTCGTGTCATTTACAATGCATTTTCCCAAACGACAAAAGAAAATGAAGAAAAGAAATCTGTTCTCTATCCACTGTCCGTTGTAGCGGGTTATCATCTGTTCCAGTGTGTTGCTTTTATTGCTTTATTATATAGAAATTATTTTGGCCTAAACAAATGTGTGGTAAAAATCTGTTATCATGAGCTCCCTAGTCAGCAACAAATGGCTTCACATTTGAATTATAGCATTTCTGTTTATGACGATGGCAGCTGCTCAGTTTTTACATTTCCCCAAAGACTGGATATACAACTGGATATACAAAGATGGTTCACTCGTATTACTATGAATGCAGAAAGCGCAACGCTCAGTGCGGCCAACACAGTGAAGGAAGTCCAATCTTTCAGTCAGAATAGGCAATCATCAATCTTTATAGCCTGGCGGTTCTTTAGGGTGGAGGCTCTGTACAGATTGGCTAGTTGATTACGGTAATCCTAGTTACTACTTCATCCCCGCACTGTTATAGCCTGGGCAAGTGACATCACATCCCATCATATATCACGTGGGTTTCCAGTGTCATCCTCTATTCTTCTTCCAGGTTTTGTCTCTGTTCTTTCAGTTTTTGTAGCCATGTCCTCTTGTTACCATTTAAACCGCCATAATCAGGACTGGTGTTGTGAAATACTTGCCAATCTTTATCCATGTGCTCTAGCAAACTAGAAATGCTTTAAATTTAATTAGAGCTTAAGCAACAAAATGAATGGGACTGGTCACTTCAGATTTTGTTGCTGATTTGATGTTTAATCTAATTGTGAGTTCAGTAAGTGAGTTTTAGATTTCAGGATCTACCCTTCATTTAGACAAGACCAAGTGTGCCACAAGCCTGCTTTTGAGTGAAGGTCTCGGCCGTTAGATCGCCCCCTGGGGGCTGGCTGCAGTACAAGTCATAAAGCCCGCCTCCACCGTGTTAATGAAGGAGACATGAGACCAAATAAAAAAATTCATTACACTTGCAATAAAATGCTCCGAAAGATGGTTCTGGTCAGTTAAGGCACTGGTTATCATGCTGATACAGGTGCAGATCTTCATTTTTGTAAACAGTATGTTTTGAGCAGTAATTTAATGCTGGGCGTGTCATCGTGATTGACAGCTGTGATTGACAGTTTCTCAAAGCAGACGTCGGAGCTTCGGCAGGAGACTGAAGTGTTATTATTCCATTTCTGTGTTATTTTACCATGATAAAATGAGTTGCTCAGCAGTAAACTATAGTTTTTGACATACAGTATCTGGTGAAACACTGTTGATTCGGTAAGGTCAGGGCTTTATCAGTTTGCTGATACACTCCTAATCACCCAGATAGCAAAATACACTCGGGCCAGTTCCGGCTAGACTCTCGCCTGCCGGAGACTTACCCCTCGACCCAACTCCGTCAGCTGTACGAAGTGCAGGTGAGGTTTATATAATAAAGATTTAATCGCGCCGGCTCCGGGCCGCAGCGCACATCTCTCGCGGGCTGATCCGAAATGGATGCGGCAGCGTCGGCTCACTAACAGCCGCCGCATCTGGCCCGATTGACTCGGGCAGTGAGTCCATAGGCATCCGGTCAGATGCGGTGGCTGTTAGCGAGCCGACGCTGCCGCATCCGAGCTGGATCGGCCCGCGAGTAATGTGTGCTGCGGCCCGGAGCTGGCGCGATTAAATCTTTATTATATAAACCTCACTTTTGTTAACGTTATTACAACCATTTGTGTTGATAAAACAGCAAACCAGGCTCCTATGTAAACGCAAAGTGTACATTAGCGAGCCTTTGTTATAGTGCAGACACCGGCGGTCAAGTGAGCAGTTTGGGGGGCGTGGTTGATTTGATGTACAAGCATTTGGTTGGAAGTTCGATTCCGCAGCTCCTCTTCTGGCTCCACCAGGCAGTCCTTCTGCGCATGCCCAGGCTCCAATTTCAGCAGTCTTTTGCGACAGTTTGTGCCCTTCACGAGGCGTTTTTTCCTTCACAGCGTTTAATGGAAAATGGCGCTCTCGCGATGTCCATATTTTATACAATCATTGGACAGGACTTGGTCTTAGATGACCTGTCAGGAGGGGTTGCAAATATAGCCACAGAGTGAACAGACTTTTCTAGAAAAGGACTTCAATTTCCCCTCTCTAAAGCACGGGACACAGAAAGCTGACGCCAAAGAATTAGTGCAGACAACAATCAACTGTGTTGTTGCCTCACTTCTGCTGCATCTGGTCCTGTCTGGACCAAAAAGCTGCATGTGAACACAACTAATGGACAGGAGATGACTGTAGGGGCCAGTAGTCTGTTTTCTTATTCCACAAACAGAAACTGGAACTTGTGATGCACACATATAAACCATGAACAAAGCAGCATTTACTACCATTTTCACAGTACTTGACACTCACCACGGGGGATTCATTCATGCATATCATATGTCTGATAATCTAATAATCCATATTGGTTGCAAATATTTGAGAAAAACAGCAAAATTACAGCTGGATAATTTGTGTTCCCTCCTTCAGTTTTTGCTGAATAATCAATCAAAGGACTCTCTTCAGCTGATGGCTGACACCGATTCTACATGCTGATTTGGGCCAATTTGCTCTAATGTTAACCCAACAAGGGACAAAACGTGAAACACCCCAAACAAACTAGACCGACAGACACATACAGGTGGCCTGACGCTGCCTTATCGCCAACCTTTAGTTTGGTTTGTCTTGGCCTTGAGGTTTGCTTCCATCTTTGCCTTACTCTCACCTGACTGTATATAGTAAATATAGTAAATCTACCATCAGGCACTAGCTAGCTATACTAACCAGCCAATTGTTGACCCCCTGCTGGGGAGAAATGACTTTAAATCCCCCCTCTAATGTTTGCATCCATCTTTGCCCTAGCTTCACCTACCCTATATTCTCTACTGACTGATTGCACTTGAGCTGTAGAGATTACATCTACCATCAGGCACTAACTACCTATACTAACCAGCCAAATGTTAGCCCCCATACTGGGGAGAAATTACTTTAAATCCCCCCTCTAAGGTTTGCAACCATTCTTAGCTTAGCTTTACTTGACCTGAATTCACCGACTGATTGCTGTTGAGCTGTAGTGATGACATCTACCATCAGGCACTAACTAACCAGCCAATTGTTGACCCCCTGTTGGGGAGAAATGACTTTAAATCCCCCCTCTAAGGTTGGCATCCATCCTTGCCTTATCTTCACCTGACCTATATTCGCCACTGAATGACTGCTCTTGAGCTGTAGTGATGACATCTACCATCAGGGACTAACTAGCTATACTAACCAGCCAAATGTTGACCCCCTGGTGGTAAAAATGACTTTAAATCCCCCCTTTAAGGTTTGCGTCCATCCTTGCCTTAGCTTCACCTAACCTATATTCGCCACTGACTGATTGCTGTTGAGCTGTATTGATGACATCTACCATCAGGCACTAACTAGCTACACTAACCAGCCAAATGTTAGCCCCCTGCTGGGGAGAAATGACATTAAATCCCCCCTCTAAGGTTTGCATCCATCCTTGCCTTAGCTTCACCTGACCTGTATTCACCACTGACTGATTGCTGTTGAGCTGTAGTGATGACATCGACCATCAGACACTAACTACCTATATTAACCAGCCAAATCTTAACCCCCTACTGGGGAGGAATGACTTTAAATCCCCCCTCTACAAGTTACTCCCATCTTTGCCTTAGCTTCATTTGACCTGTATTCACCACTGACTGATTGCTCTTGAGCTGTAGTGATGACATATACCATCAGGCACTAACTACCTACACTAACCAGCCAAATCTTAACCCCCTGCTGGGGAGAAATGACATGAGCAATAAGCTTAATTCTGATCCCCGTAAACAAAACTCTTTTTGCACCGGATGAGTTGCTAGCATGATTGCTATTAAAGACTTTCCCAGCCGAACACTTTGTCTTTTATTAATCCCCGTGCTTGCTTTGTAACCTTTAATTAAAGTTACAATGTCATTTTAAACCAACATCATCAGGGTATATTAGAGGCTGTAGCGTTCGGCCAGACTCTCGCAGCCCTCCCCACGATCCCCTTCCTTTCCTGCCAACTACTGCAGCGACAGATAATTACTGCACCTGATTTTAATGATACACACACAGGAGAGCGGCAGAGATGCGCGGTCCAAATGCCACCAGCTGTTCTGCAGTTGCATTGAATTAATTGGCTCCTGATGAGGAAGGGAATGAAAAAAGGCTCTGACTTGCAAAGAAATGCAGACTACCATAATAATTAATATAGCTAATGAAGCAGGCACTACTGAAATGGCACTAGGTAATTAATGCAGGGGTATTTGATTGTGTGCGTGGTTCAGATCTGGAGTGGAGCATCTGAATTCGGCTGATCACTACACTTGTATGCCGTGGGGTTGTAAATACCCTCGCCAGCCCTGTGCACGTAAGGTCGAACTCAGAAATTGAGAGTTGGGTATTTTTCTCTCTCCGGCTCTGTGTTCAGGCATCTGTAATTACTCCTAATGGTATTGAGCAGGAAAGGGGGTGATATATTATCATACACAGCGTTGCATGCTCTTGAGACCTCTCTCCGTTCACCTCCTTTCGTATCTTCTCCACTGCGAGCAGATGGGGCTTATGCAATGCCAAACGGAGGCATGGCCTGCCCTGTTTGCAGGGCAGCCTGGGTAATTTCCCCCCACCTGCTACCAGGGCAGCGCTGTGAGATCAAGGCCAGAAACATACTTCACTTAAGTACGCAATCACAAATGAAAATGCTTTGCCAAGCTGGATCTCGTCTGCCATGCTTTACACCTGTTCTACCCAAGCACAATGTGATTTTTATATATTTCGGACGTAACTGACTGTAATGGAGAGCAGAAGACGGGAGCGTTCAGGTGGCCGAATGGCAGCACATGAAACCTCAACTGACGTCTGCACTTTTTCACAGTATTAAGACCTTATTTTGACAGGTGATGACCATCTGCTGCTTCTCCGTCCTGGGATGAATGTGGCACAAAACTGGCGTTGTTTACAAATCCGGCAGAGATGGAATGATGCTCTTCTCCGAGCCTCATTTGCACAGGTGACTAATATATGACCTCTCACGGCATTCTGTGACATCGGCAGCATAAACAGGATTGAAGAATGGTTTCGATCATCTCCATACTCTCCCCTACCCCGCAACGACCGACCAGACGCCTGCAAATGAACCCGCTCTCTGACAACCCAATCTCACCCGCCAACCATCCGGCTCATAATATGCATGAGACCTGTCAGTCAAGCTGCTTAACAATGCCGGCGCATAATGAACTGCACGGCTGCAGCGGCGCATCTCAGTTGTGAAACTGCGCTTCTGTCAGGCTCTCCGCTATAATACACTCATTTTGGAGGCAATCATTGTCAATACAAGTCAGCGCTGGGTTACAAAATGAGCCCAGATACGCATACACACACACACTCAAAGCCAGCCAACGATGCATTGGTCAAGATGTGAAATGGAAGCGCTGAAAGTTATGTTCAAAAAAGTGCTTACACACCAGCAGAGCGATGTAGGCAACCGTTAAGTTTTAGTGTCTATTGAAGCCTGTGGCAAACGAGCGCATGCAATCGCTCCCGCAAACCTCTTCTCCGTCCCGGTGACAACAGCTAATTGATATGAAGTGGCTGCATATGGCAGACGAGTCGCAGATCTGCACATTTCACAAGGTGTCATTAAAGCATAACGGCCAAAGACGCACGTGAAACGAAAGCAGCCCTCGCTTTCTGAATGCCTCTTTATCACTCATCTTAAAGAGGACAGCGCCACATACAGCGGGGATCATTTTGTTAGCGAACAGTGCTTTTGTGCGAGTCCTTGGCGCTCTGTTGTAATAATGGGATGAGATGAATCTGTGTTATTTCACACTCAGGACTGGTTCATTTTCCACTCTTCACATTTCCTCAAACACCCACAGAACACTCATTAGGAGTAACACTCATCTGTTATAGTCAACAACAATAAAATATGCAGAACAAAACAACAAAGAACATCCCATTAACTTTAAAACCCATTATCCGCAGTTGGCAGTCCAAAGAGTTTTGCTCATTTGCAAAATGAATATGCAGTCAGCGAGATTAGATCTCATGTTTTAATACAGGGTGCTCCAAACCTGTTTCTCAATGACCACTGACCATTAGGCCGTACTCACACTATGTACAGTTGCCTTGAACCGGGCCGAAGCACGATTGCGCCCCCTCCCGTCTCCCCCGACGGCCTGTACTCACATTACATTCGGGCCTGGGCATGGTTACGTCATCGATGACGCGCAGTTCAGTAAGCGCTTTCGCTCAGCACAGTAGAAATTTCTTTAGTAAGTTATAGTTATATCGTTTAAGTAGTTTCATATGCGGTGACACGCAGTCTAATATTTCGCCGAACAGATCAGCCACTTTTGACACTCATAAACAATCATAAAGTCCTCGTGCTGCAAGAATTAGGAGGTTTGCTGAAGGTACAGCTGTAGTGCAGTGAGGGGTTTTCGTCTTAAACTTCGAGTTTGCGTTCATTGAACAGTACGAATGATTAATTAATCCATATCAAACAGATTTGTGTAGGCGAGGACTTTTTTTTTTATTTACGAGGACTTTAGATGGGTAATTTAAGCGCAGATGGGTCATTTAGAGTATATCACAACCTCATTTCTCGCTTTCAGTTTCGGGCTTAGGCACGCTTGCACTCACACTGTAAGCGTACCGCGCCTGAGCCCAAGTGAACCGCGCTCTGGCACACCTCTTACAACCGGGCCAGGGCCGCCCAAGTGTACCGTGCCCGAGCCTGATTCAGAGCACTCACACTTCTCAAACGATCCGGGAAACGGGCCTGGGCACGGTTCGGATAGCATAGTGTGAGTAAGACCTTAGAGTTCAATCAAACACTCCTGAACCTGAGCAAAACAAGATCTTCAGACTCTTCCAGGGAGGTGTATTGGTTCTGAATATCCCTGCTTTAATGAACCACATTAAGACTTGAAACCTGAGCAAAATTTCACATCTCATCATCAACTGAGGTTCAGATCGTATGAATGAAATCTAAAGAACAAGCCTAGCTTTTTGTGCGCCAATACTCAACCACCTAGGACAGAGATTTCCAAACCTTTCTATGGATGGACATCAACAGTAACAGCAGACACTTTGGACCCACACATTTCAGGTCTTGAAGTCTCTATTATTAGTGCTAGTCAGCGAGCTTAGATCTTATGTTTTGATACAACACGGTCCAAACCTGTTTCTCAATGACCACTGACCTTCAGATGTCAATTAACCTGGATCTCCTGGACTCCTGAACCTGAGCAAAACAAGATCTTCAGACTCTTCCAGGGAGGTGTATTGGTTATGAACTTCCCTGCTTTAATGAACCACATTAAGACTTGCAACCTGAGCAAAATATCACATCTCATCATCAACTGAGTTTCAGATCTTATGAACGAAATCTAAAGAACAAGCCTAGCTTTTTGTGCGTCAATAATCAACCACCTAGGACAGAGATTTCCAAACCTTTCTATGGATGGACGTTAACAGTAACAGCAGACACTTTGGACCCAAATATTTCAGGTCTTGAAGTCTCTATTATTAGTGCTAGCTGATGAGTTGAGTCAGGTTTGATTGTGAACAGGGTTGGGAAATTTACATGGGTTGAAGAATTTAGGTATGCATGCACCACTTAACGTTTCAGTACTAACCGAGAAACATGCAGAATCATACCAAATTACAAGCATGAGTGTAATGCCCCATTTCAACCAAGCTGTACAGTTCAGTACAGTCAGAGACTATAGAATACACAAGACGTGTCACTTGTATAGTTTTGAATGAGGAAAAGTGTAGCAGTCAATATGACGAATGAAGCCCTGCCTACTAGTACAGCAGCCAATCAGCTATAGACTGATGTTTCTAGCAGACGTGTGCTTTTACGACAGTTTTGTGGTCAACAAAGGTACTGGAATCTCTAATATTTGCTTCACAGACATAAGAAATATATCCATATAAAGCTTGAAATCTGTGCTTTTAAAGGAACCAAGTGCACTTGAAAACTTGGTTTTGTAATCTGTATGAAACAAACGTGAGGTACAGTCCATCCTGTCAAACGCAAGTCACATGACAGCAATTACCCAGAAACTTGTAAACAAAGAGGCGCTGTCATCTAAGGAGGAGATTTCCCATCAAGACCAAGTAAATTACTTCTCAAGACCAGTGCGATCAGACGAAGCATTATTCAGAGGATGATAATGTGTAACATCGTCATAAATGAAGTTGGTGTCGTGATCTTTTTCCTTTCGAGTGCGCATGCAAATTAGCTCGGGCAACCTGAAAATATGCCGATTTTGTTTAATTCGGACGTTTAGAAATGAAACTTACGAGACGTTACGAGACTTACCAAATATGTGATGTAATCGTAAGCTTGGCAAACAGTTTTGGATTCAGACAGAATGCCCGAGCATATCGCCCAAGAGGTGTTTCAAAGATGGCCACCGAGTGAAATGACTTGCCTTAAAGGGACTTTGGTACACTAGAGTATGGGTCACCCTGATCAGGCTTTATTTTCCCTCCCAACAGTACCCTTATATTTGGTAGATGTGGTATAAGTGCACAGTGTAAAGTGTGTCTTTTTGGCATGCACCTAAAGCCTGTGGACATTTCGGATTTGTGTGTTTTAACTGATTCTCTGTGTCTATTCTTTGAAGGATTCTTCATTTAGAGGTAAATCAGTCTCCTCTAAGTTTAAGAATCACTGCCAACATTACCCTTATAATCGATAGATATGGTAAGTGCCTAGATTGCAGCTGTGCACAGGAAGTTTGGCCAGAGGAGAAATGGTTGTGCCCAACTAAGCCTAGTTTCTCTCAAGGTTTTTTCCTTCACTTTCGTCAATTGGTGAAGTTTGTTCCTCGCCACTGTCACCACTGCCTTGCTTAGTTTGGGACTTGTGGAGCTGCGCATCAATGGATTTGCCCTTTTGTGATTGACTTTTAGCAGTGAAAATTAAACCACACTGACCTGAACTTCTGTCAGTTTACTAGCACTTCTATGTTAATCTGCTTTGACACAATCTACACTGTAATAGCGCTATAGAAATAAAGATGAATTTAATTAATTTGAATAGTGTAAAGAGTGTCTTTTGGCATGCAACTAAAGGCTCTGGACCTTTCGAATGTGTGTGACAATGTGAAATGTGCAGTGAAGTCTTACTCACGCTGGAATCCGGACTTCTTCTGCAGGAGCGTCACAGGACAGTCTTTATGAGCCAGTAAGAGCTGCTTGAGCTGAGCCACCTCATTACGCAGAAGAGTCACCTCGTTCTGGACAGACAGACAGCGAGCAGAGTCAGTTTGAGAAATCAACAGACAAAAACAGATCATTAGCTTCTCTTCGTTTGAGCTTTTTTCAGGGACACAATTATAGCTGCTTAATGGCAGAGTCCCACGAGAGCGCAGCACAGAGAGAGCTCTCTCCCCTCCGTCAGCCGAACACTGTCGCCATTCTGCTGAGATTTACTCTCGTCTGCCGCTACGACTCCCATGAGGCCGTGCTGTTCTGCATGCGCTAAAGACAGCCTGTTTAACAGCCAAGGTGACTTTAACAGGATTTACAGGGAGCCGAACGGGAGCGAAAAGAAGGGCACCGATTTTTGTGTTCCTCAGAAACATGGCCGACGATGTTTAATGCAGCCGTGTAGAAGCGTGCCAGTTTATTTCACTCCATCTGTTTAATGTTGGCACGATGAGAAGCAGATTTAAACACAGCTGCTCCAACACTGTGGCAGAAACTGCCATCTTTCATTACGACCACAAAATAGACCTCTCTCTCGTCTTCTCTTCTTTAAGTAGTGCACCCAAGACTGCAATATTCAGTCATTCGGTCTGGACGTCCACTTGGTCACAGTCGATTATTATTATTAGCTCCTTGAAGGCTCACTGCTGTATTGATATCTACAGAACAGTGTGAGTGCTGGCTGATAGATGATGGTCTAGCAGCTTTTATTAAGGTTAATTTAAAACGTTTTTAAGCAAAGTGAAGAATATGTAATCATTTGAAGGGAGCACAATATGACAATATGTGTTCTCGAAATAGGTATATGGAGCGCACAATGATTTTTAAATTATAAAAAGCTTCATTTAGAAATAAATACACTAGAAACATTGGGAAGTGAACACACTGTTCACTCTGATTACAAAGCAAAGACATTTTCCCTCAGCATTTTCTGTCCCCCATTCTTTAATCTTAACACATTTACTTGAAAAGGTAGATAACATAGGTTTTGTACTTTGTGCAATTGATTAAACTGAAGTGAGTTCCCAATTAAATCTTAGAAAAACCCATTTAATTCAAACAGTAGGGTTATTTTTAGGGATGTCCCCATCAGGCTTTTTTTGCCCTCGAGTCTGAGTCATGTGATTTTGAGTATCTACCGATACCGAAACCCAATCCGATACTTCTATAATTCATAAAAAAAAAATAGTAAAGAAGAGCGAAGAAACAGATCCAGGATGTTTTTTATTTTTTAATTCAGCTTATTTTTACATTCAACAACTATGTTAACAAACAGAACACTTCTGTGAGGTAGCTTGAACAATTAAGTAATAAATACCATCAATTCTTCACTTTTGGACTTTAGTGTAACAGTAAATATAAAAAAAAAATCTAAAATAAACAAATAGCACTCAACTTAAAATACCCGGCAGACATGTAAACAACAACAAAAAATGCCACAGTGTTTAAAAATAAAGAGAATATATGTATATATATATATATATATATATATATATATATATATATATATATATATATATATATATATATATATATATATATATATATATATATATATATAAATATGAAGAGTTCAGATGCAAAAGCCGCTAAACGCCACTTCCGCCAAAAATGAGCGAATGCTTTAAGCAGGTAGTACATGTTCAACAAATATTTTAGCTTCAAATAATCTAAATCGCAGCATCAGCAAATTCAGAAATAACAGTTTGTTGACAAAAGCCTCTAAACGCCACTTGCCTTTGACAGCAAATCATCTATGTCTCGAGAACCAATCAGAGGACGCGAATCGAATCATGTTTTCAATGCTGATACGCCGGCTTTTATGAGGAGACTGTTTTATTCCACTTCAGAAGAAGATTTTAAAAGATGGAGTTTGATGAACTGGATGAGCCTGTCCGACTCTCAGTGATGACCCTGTCCAACGTCCCGTACCTCAAAACTCTGTGCATTATAAGAAAAAGAAAACACTGTACAGTCGGAAGTGTAGCATGCATTCATAATGGTTTTTTGCGTGACGCTACTTTGAATGAGTCCGATTTACTATACATTAAACGACAACTCGGTTTCACGAAAGACGAAGTTAAGATTCTTTTCTTTTATCCCACATGGATGCTCTGAAGATAAACAAGAGATGAAAAAGAGACCAAGACCGTGATTATGGTGAGACTGAATGAATGAATGACAGCTTTTAAAAGTGTCTGAGAGACATCCCCTTTTTGCTCAGTAGGCCCACCTTGTGCTTTATTTGCTAATTTAAGCTATTTTTAAAAAGATATAAATGTATGAAACTATACATTATTTATATTACTTCATAATACCTATACGTCTGATAAGCTTTTTATAATAATGGACAATGCACAGATATTAATGTTTCACAATGTTTGTACACTACATTATTTGTATATAACAAGCTTAGTTTACAATGTTAGCATTGTACAAATCTAAATCCCAAATATCAGAAATGACAACAGATTGTTAAGATTTAATTAATGTCAATTTTAATATTATTGATTAATGCACTTACTTGACAGATTTCATTAATTCATTTTCCTTCTGCTTAGTCCCTGGTTTATCAGGGGTTGCCACAGCGGAATGAACCGCCACTTACTCGACAGATTTATGTATTTTTCATTAGGTGGTTTGTGTAATGTGTTTTATGTTTGGTAAAATAATTTCTAATTGCATCTTTAGTGATTTTTCAGCTAATTACACTGTCTTGTCCCAATAGGTGGATTTAGAGGTTTTTGCAGAAAAAGCACAAGTGGAATTAGCTGGTTTGACGCAGAAGAAAATCTACCTTGTTAAAAACCAAAGAATTGTCTAAAGTGACATTTTTCAGAAAAAGTTATTTTATTTACTAGCTAATAACCTTAGCATTACCTATAAAATGAAACTTCTGAGCCTAATTAGAGGAGCCTGATTAGGCTCCTATATATAAATATAAATATATAAATATATATATATAAATATATATATAAATATATATATATAAATATATATATATATATATATATATATATATATATATAAATATATATATATATATATATATATATATATATATATATATATATATATATATATATATATATATATAAATATATATATATATATATATATATATATATATATATATATATATATATATATATATATATATATATATATATATATATATATATATTAGGGATGCCACAATTCTCAATATAATATTGGATTGAACCGTTCGGTACGACATCCACGGCTCAATACGCGCTTGTGGATTGTGTTTTTACGTTTCCATAATTTATTCATTTCCATTTTTTCTCTCCGAATTGACTGTTTGTGTGTGCCTGTAAGTCTACGAGCCAAGATGAGGAAACTCCTCCCGGGGAGTAAATATTCAATCACTATGCTCTAAAGTTAGGGGGCGCTTAACCATCACTCCACATTTAAACATGGCGAGCGGCGGTGAAGTGAGGCTATAGTACGAGGAAGCGCCGGCGTCTTTCAAATCTGCGATGTGGGGATATTTCGGTTTTGCCGTTGAGTATAATGCAGAGAAAGAAAAAACAGTAAACAAAAAAATGACTTTGTGCAAGCATTGTTTTACACGTATAGCCTACTCAAACAGAAACACTTCCAACATGACTACACATCTGCAGCGCCATCACCCAGCAATATCACTGTCTGAAGGCAGGATAGCAGAGAAGGTAATAAAGTCCTCCAAAAAAACAACAATCCCTCGTTGAATCCCAAAATACAGGAATAGATAGCTGACCTAAGTGAAATTGCACTTTACATTCTGAATGAAGGATACTGTACTGGATTATTGTTAAGTTTAATTAAGATGCTTTATTTATGTTTACTGCAGTACAAATATGTTCGTTTGAAATGGTCAATTTATGTTTACTAACTTCACATGCATGTTTATTTTCAAAATGTAGGAATTTATGTGTTCCCCAGTTTGTACATGGGCTACCAGCAGCTGTGAGATTTCAGGGGTAATTGTTTTTATTATACAATACACCAGGAACTAGTGTACTTTTCTTGGCTTTTAAGTAAAATAAAGCAGTATTGCAATAAATCGTTTTATTTTTTTCTTCTTAACCTCTTACTGTTCCTATTGCAATAGAATAACATAAATGTATAAATCAGATTTGCAGTAACATGTATAATAAAAATAAATTAACTATTACAGTCTATATTACATTAGCTAAGGGGTGAGCACGGTGACTCAGGGGTTTGCACTATCGCCTCAGAGCAAGAAGGTCGGTGGTTCGAGTCCCGGTCGGACCAGTTGGCATTTCTGTGTGGAGTTTGCATGTTCTCCCCGTGCTGGCGTGGGTTTCCTCCAGGTGCTCTGGTTTCCCCCACAGTCCAAACACATGTGCTATAGGTGAATTGGATGAACTAAATTGGCCGCAGTGCATGAGTGTGTGAATGCGAGAGTGTATAGGTGTTTCCCAGTACTGGGTTGCGGCTGGAAGGGCCTAAGTTGGCGGTTCATTCTGCTGTGGTGACCCCTGATAAATAAAGGGACTAAGCTGAAGGAAAACGAATGAAAGAATTATATTAGCTAATTAATTAATTTTAAAGCATCAGTGGTAACACTACAATAAGGTTGTATTAGTTAATGTTAGTTAATGCACTAACATAACCAAAAACAATACATTTATTGCAGTATTTATTAACATCTGTTATCTTTAGTTAATGAGAATACTAGTTCCTATTTTATTAATGATTAGTAAGTGTTGAAGTGTCATTAATAAATGCTGTATATGTATTAGCTGATGTTAGTAAATACATTAACTAATGAAAGCTTATTGTAAAGTGAGAGCAATGTAACATGCTCCAGAAGCAATTCAGCATTTAATGACCTAGACATGACTCCAGTCCTCCCTCTCAATGCACTTTCACCAAAAAAGCATCAACGTGAATGTATGAAATCTGACGAGTCTCGTTTGTCCCCGGTGCGGTTTTCAGAGAGTGTTGCGATCAGGCCATTAAAGTGTTTAATGTGTTCGCAGACCGGCTGCATCCATAAAGGCAGCACAGGGGGGATGTTTGGCTGGAGAGCTGGCGCGCGCCGGTCCGCAAACCCTGACACCTCGTTAAAAAGCCAGTTAAGGATGATGTTAACGTAATTGAGCATCATTAGAGCTATACGCTCCGATCAGCTGGGCCAACGGGGCAGAGAGGGACAATTACAGCAGCCCATCAGCGCTGATAAATGCGCGCGTATTAAACACCTTCCCGCCGAACATTCTGTTACGCGCCCAACACCCTTCTTCACTTCTCCATCTGCTTCGTGTTAGTTTATTCCTTGGCATAACCCACGGATGAATCGCCCTTCCCCCAACCCGCTTTGTTTAAACGGACAAAATAAAAAAGACAGCGCGCAAAATAAACAGTGGCACATCTCATTAAATTGTCTGGAACGTGCCGCGCTCGCCGTTATCAGCGGAGACAACGGTTACGTGAACTGTTTCGAACTTGTCAGTGGCGGATCCTAATTGCCTGCTACAAAACGGGGGTTGAGAAAGAGACGGCTTTCCCTGAGAGAGTTGCAGGGCAGCTCGCGAACGCTCCGACAGAACAGACGACACGCTTGTGTGCCGATGACATCTGGAGGAAACGTCTTTATTGACAGGGCCATATCGATGCCGGAGACGCCAACAATCACGCCGCGGCTGTCACGCAAACACACTTCTTAATTTACATTAATGACTTCATCACCATCTTTGTCTGCCTCTCAGACGCACTCATAAGACAGTCTGACATGAGCATGTGCGTGTGTGTACCTGTAGCTGACAAGAATGATATCCTGATATTTATTCAACTTTTTGATTATCATAATTAATCAAAATTGTTCTGAGTGGGCTGCTGTATTGGACGGTATTGACTGTAATGGATAAAAAAAAACACCAGTAGGTGGCGACAAGCGCCCGTCTAAATGAGCAAGTTATTCGTTCAAAATGGCTGATTCATTCAGAAAAGAAGGGACTTGCTGAGTGTGTTTTTGTGTTGCTGTATTGGCTGGTTTAGGCCAGTAGGTGGCAACAAGTGTGTCTTAATGTGTGTGTGTGTACCTGTAGCTGACAAGAATGATATTCTGATATTTATTAGACTTTTTGATTATCATAATTAAACTATATTGTTCTAAGTGTGCTGCTGTATTGACTGTTATGGATAAATATAACACTAAAATCACCAGTAGGTGGCAACAAGTGTCTGTTTAAATTAGCATTTTATTGAATCATACAAGCAGGGCTGCACAATATATCGTTTCAGCATCGATATCGCAATGTGTGCATTCACAATAGTCACATTGCAGGATCTGCATTGTGGAGTTAAGGTTATAGTTGATCAGCAATGAAGAACGTATAGGGTTATTTCACATTACATTTGATTATTCAATAATAGGGGTGGGACAAAATATCAATATGCTGAATAATCGTGATAATTCCACTTGTGATATCTTATTGATGTAGCAAAGTATTGATTTTTGAAGGTACAAAAGATTTGAATTAATTAATCAGCCCTGCACTGCTACCATCTATCGCAGAACATGAGGTGGTGCTTCTCGTAATGGAGGATCGAAAACGCATCATTGATGCAATTCTATAAAATATATGTGCTGTTAATAAAAGAAATACATCTTATAACTTTTTGATGCATTTGTCCCCTTCATTTACAGATATCATGATACATTGTGGACGGTTTTCTTGTGGTTTATTTCAGGTATCTTGATCTGTCATTACCGGGGGCAAAATATCATAATAATATCGTATCGTGTCGTATTACTGTACCTGAATATCTGACTACTTATTTCAGTTTTATTTTTGCTCCATCTTTTTATGCTTGCAATTTCTTTGATTCAAGATTATTCCAATCAATGTAAATGAATGATTTCATTCCAAATACTGCTATTCGAGTCATCTGCCGAAATTGTATTCATATATTGCAGAAAGTAAAATATCGCAATGTCAGATTTTTTCAATATCGTGCAGGCCTACATTCAAGTTATTTGTTCAAAATGGCTGATTCATTCAGAAAAGAAGTGACTTGCTGAGTGTGTTTTTGTGCTTTTGTGTTGGCTGGCTTATGCCAGTAGGTGGCAACAAGTGTCTGTCTTAATGTGTGCATGTGTGCATATGTGTGTGTGTACCTGTAGCTGAATAGAATGATACTCTGATAATCATAATTAATCTATATTGTTCTAAGAGTGCTGCTGTATTGACTGTCATTGACAAATATGAGACTAAAACCACCAGTAGGTGGCGACAAGCGCCTGTCTTAATTAGTGTTTCTTTGAATCATTCAAGTTATTTGTTCAAAATGGCTGATTCATTCAGAAAAGAAGTGTGCTGATGAGTGTCCTGCTGTATTAGCTGGTTTAGGCCAGTAGGTGGAAACAAGTCGTCACCTTGGAATAATAAGGTTCTATCTGCGTTCTGAATGATTTTGAGGTATTGAGCTTCAAAGTTTTTGCATTCCTTAGCAAACAGTATGTGTGTAACATTTGTTTTTTCTTAAATAAAACGGTCTTAAAATGTAAACTTACAAAAAAACATCCCATAATGTAAATAAGTTGTCATTTAATAAGAATATGATAATAACTTAATTATGACAAAAATGTCAAATAGAACCTTATAATTCAAAGGTGACGAAGTGTCTGTCTTAATGTGTACATGTGAGTGTGTGTGTGCCTGTAGCTAAAGAGGATGATACCCTGATGTTTATTCAACTATTTAATTATCATAATTAAACTATATTGTTCTGAGTGTGCTGCTGTATTGGCTGGTATTGACTTTCATGAATAAATATAAAAATAAAACCACCAGTAGGTGGCGATAAGTGACTGTCTAAATTAGTATTTTAATAAATCATTCTAGTTATTTGTTCAAAATGGCTGATTCATTCAGAAAAAAAGTGACTTGCTGAGTGTGTTTGTGTGCTACTGTATTGGCTGGATTAGGCCAGTAGGTGGCGACAAGTGTTTGTCTTAATGCGTGCATGTGTACCTGTAGTTGAATAGAATATGCTGATATTCATTCGACTTTTTTAATGATCACAATTAAACTATATTGTTCTGAGTGTGCTGTTGTACTGACTGTAATTGATAAATTAGACAAAAAAACACCAGTAGGTGGCGACAAGCGCCTGTCTTAATTAGTGTTTCTTTAAATCATTTAAGTTATTTGTTCAAAATGGCTGATTCATTCAAAAAAGAAGTGTGCTGATGAGTGTGCTGCTGTATTAGCTGGTTTAGGCCAGTAGGTGGCAACAAGTGTCTGCCTTAATGTGTACATGTGAGTGTGTGTGTGCCTGTGGCTAAAGAGAATGATACCCTGATGTTTATTCAACTTTTTAATTATCATAATTAAACTATATTGTTCTGAGTGTGCTGCTGTATTGACTGTTATGGATAAATATAAAAATAAAATCACTTTATGAGTGTGTTTTTGTGTAATGCTGTATTGGCTGGTTTAGGCAAGTAGGTGGAAACAAGTCGTCACCTTGGAATTATAAGGTTCTATCTGCGTTCTGAATGATTTTGAGGTATTGAGCTTCAAAGTTTTTGCATTCCATAGCAAACAGTATTTGTGTAACATTTGTTTTTTCTTAAATAAAACGGTCTTAAAATGTAAACTTATAAAAAAACATCCCATAATGTAAATAAGTTGTCATTTAATAAGAATATGTCAATAACTCAATTTTGACAAAAATGTCAAATAGAACCTTATAATTCAAAGGTGACGAAGTGTCTGTCTTAATGTGTACATGTGAGTGTGTGTGTGCCTGTAGCTAAAGAGGATGATACCCTGATGTTTATTCAACTATTTAATTATCATAATTAAACTATATTGTTCTGAGTGTGCTGCTGTATTGGCTCGTATTGACTTTCATGAATAAATATGAAAATAAAACCACCAGTAGGTGGCGATAAGTGACTGTCTAAATTAGTATTTTAATAAATCATTCTAGTTATTTGTTCAAAATGGCTGATTCATTCAGAAAAAAGTGACTTGCTGAGTGTGTTTTTTGTGCCACTGTATTGGCTGGTTTAGGCCAGTAGGTGGCGACAAGTGTTTGTCTTAATGCGTGCATGTGTACCTGTAGTTGAATAGAATATGGTGATATTCATTCGACTTTTTTTAATGATCACAATTGAACTATATTGTTCTGAGTGTGCTGTTGTACTGACTGTCATTGATAAATTAGACAAAAAAACACCAGTAGGTGGCGATAAGCGCCTGTCTTAATTAGTGCTTCTTTGAATCATTCAAGTTATTTGTTCAAAACGGCTGATTCGCTCAGAAAAGAAGTGTGCCGATGAGTGTGCTGCTGTATTAGCTGGTTTAGGCCAGTAGGTGGCAACAAGTGTCTGCCTTAATGTGTACATGTGAGTGTGTGTGTGCCTGTGGCTAAAGAGAATGATACCCTGATGTTTATTCAACTTTTTAATTATCATAATTAAACTATATTGTTCTGAGTGTGCTGCTGTATTGGCTGGTATTGACTTTTATGGATAAATATGAAAATAAAATCACTTTATGAGTGTGTTTTTGTGTAATGCTGTATTGGCTGGTTTAGGCCAGTAGGTGGCAACAAGTTTAAAGTGTGTGTGTACCTGTAGCTGCCCGTTCACAGAGCTCAAGTCTTCAGCTTTCTTCTCCAGACTCTGTACCCAGACTTTCCTCTTCTGTCTGCAGCGAGACGCCGCAGCTCGATTCCTTTCCAGAAACTTCCGTCTTTTCTCGTCGGGGTCCTCGCTGGTGGTTCTCCGCCGTCGGCCTCCTGTACTGGGTGTGTGCTGGGCTGGAGGAGCGGGAGACACCTGCTCACCACCACAAACACACATACAGATTCATTCTTAATGGACCCTTTTCACATTTCTGGGTTTCTCAGTAACAGTAGTCGACAGGTGTGTGGCAAGAGTGTGTGAATATAACCAGCTGCTAATGGTGAAAAAAAAATATTCATTTTACTTTTTATAATCAGACCTGATAAAAACAGTCTGCAGAAACACTTTGACATTTTCACATTGTACGTGTCATCAGAGAGGGAAAGCCCCGCCCACTAGTGACTGTCTCTCCCTCATTAGCATAGACTGTTAGTCTTGTTTTTGAATCTGCCACTATGCTGACACACAGACATTTGTAGCTCCGCCCTCTTTTGAAAAGAGCACAATCTCATTTGAATTTAAAGCGACAGTCACCAAAATTCAGAGTCAAAGAGACTCTAAGAGTTATAAAATATTATGTGTACGATATTTTGAGCTATAACTTCACACACACAGTCTAGCGACATCAGAGACTTATTTTACATATTGTAAAAAGGTGCATAACAGGTCCTTTTTAAGATGATATAATGCAAAGAATAATTTTTACTCGTCTTAGATCCTGTAGATATTTGAGCAAGAAACAAGACAAAAACTTAAGTATGAATATAATTTCTGCAGTCTACATACAGGTGTTTCAGTAGTAGATGTTGCAGGCTGCTGCAGTGACTTTGGGCGTGGCTCCTCAGCTGGAGGCGGGGCTGGAGGTGGAGTTTCACTGGCCGAGCTGCTCTGGATGTCTACTGCGTCGCCATTGGTTACCTGAGGGATCTGCTGACTGAGCGCCGCCTTTAGCTTCTGCAGGTCAGACACACAAAACATCCAGTTTTAAACTGTATAGTATAAATTAGTATAAATCAAGATTTGAGTATCGTTAACATGTTTCAAGTATAAATTAGCATGCTGCTACTTTCTAGCATGATTTTAGTATCTTGTAACACTGCTAAAACTAAAAGCAATAAGACTTTATCCAGAAGGCAAAAAAATAATAATAGAAATACTGTAAAAAACGTCTTGCTCTGTCAAACTTCACATGATATTTAAAAAGAATTGAAATTGTATTAGCTTTGGTATGAATTAACATATTGCTAGCATGTTTTTAACATGTTAATTGTAAATTAGCATGTTGCTAGAAAGATTTTAACACCTTTTTAATGTTTTTAATATGAATTAGTATGTTTTAGCATGTTGTAAGCATGTTTCTAGTATAAATTAGCATGTTGCTAGCATGTTTTTAGTATCTTGTTAACATTTGTTTTGTATAAATTAAATTTAAAATTAAAAACTGCTAAAACTAAAAGAAATAAGAATTTCTCCAGAAAAAAATATAATACCTTAAAAATGTCACATCTCTGTTAAACATCACAGAATATTAAATTGAATTAGCAGTAGTATGAATTAGCATATTCCTAGCATGTTTTAACATGTTTCTATTGCAAATTAGCATGTTGCTAGAAGGATTTTAGCATCTTGATAGTATGTTTCTAGTATGAATTAGCATGTTTTTAGTATATCGTTAACATATTTTTAGTATAAATTAACATTTACACTTTGCAACACTTTGCTAGCATGATTTGAGTATCGTTAACATGTTTCAGGTATAAATTAGTAAGCTGCTACTTTCTAGCATGATTTTAGTATTCTGTAAAAACTGCTAAAACTAAAAGTAAAAAGACTTTCTCCCGAAGCCAAACAATGAAAGGAAATACTGTAAAAAAATGTTCTAATAGGAATAGAAATGTTCTAATAAGAATTAGCATGTTTTTAGAATGTTGTTAGCATGTTTCTAGTATAAATTAGCTTGATGCTAATTGTTACTATGTATGAATTAATTCATACACAGAAATGTTTTAAATTAGCACGTTGCTAGAAATATTTTTGCGTTTTTAGTTTAAAAAAGATTTTAAAATGAATTAGCATTGGTATGAATTAGCATGTTTTTAACATGTTGTTAACATGTGTCTATTGTAAATTAGTATGTTACTAAAAAATTATAGGAAATGCTGTGCATATTTCCTTGTTCTGTTAAACATCACAGGATATTAAATTGAATTAGCATTAGTATAAATTAACATGTTGTTAGCATGTTTTTAACATGTTTCTATTGTAAATTAGCATGTTGCTAGAAATATTTTAGCTTTTTTAGTTTAAAAAAGATTTTAAATTGAATTAGCATTAGTATGAACTAGCATGTTTTTAACATGTTGTTAACATGTGTCTATTGTAAATTAGTATGTTACTAAAAAATAATAGGAAATACTGTACATATGTCCTTGCTCTGTTAAACATCACACAATATTGAATTGAATTAGCATTAGTATAAATTAACATGTTGCTAGCATGTTGTTTAACATGTTTCTATTGTAAATTAGCATGTTGCTAGAAGGATTTTAGCATCTTGATAGTTTGTATCTAATATGAACTAGCATGTTTTAGCATGCTGTGAGCATGTTTCTAGTATAATTTAGCATGTTGCTAGCATGCTTTTAGTATCTTGTTAACATGTTTTTAGTATAAATTAGCATATTGTTAAAAACTGCTAAAACTAAAAGAACTAAGACTTTCTCCAGCAGAAAAAAATATTATAGAATATACCTTAAAAATGTCCCATCTCTGTTAAACATCGCTTAATTTTAAATTGAATTAGCATTAGTATGAATTAGCATTTTGCTAGCAACATGTTTTTATTGTAAATTAGCATGTTGCTAAATGGATTTTAGCATCTTGATTGTAAGTTTCTTGTATGAATAAGAAAGTTTTTAGCATATTGTTAACATATTTTTAGTATAAATTAACATGATGCTACTTTGCTAGCATGATCTGAGTATCATTAACATGTTTCAAGTATAAAATAGCATGCTGCTACTTTCTAGCATGATTTTAGTATTCTGTAAACACTGCTAAAACTAAAAGTAAAAAGACTTTCTCCTGAAGCCAAACAATGATAGGAAATATTGTAAAAAATGTTCTAATAGGAATAGAAATGTTCTAATAGGAATTAGCATGTTTTTAGAATGTTGTTAGCATGTTTCTAGTATAAATTAGCTTGATGCTACTTGTTACTATGTATGAATTAATTCATACATAGAAATGTTTTAAATTAGCACGTTGCTAGAAATATTTTAGCTTTTTTTAGTTTAAATAAGATTTTAAATTGAATTAGCATTAGTATGAATTAGCATGTTTTTAACACGTTGTTAACATGTGTCTATTGTAAATTAGTATGTTACTAAAAAATAATAGGAAATAATGTACATATTTCCTTGCTCTGTTAAACATCACACAATATTAAATTGAATTAGCATTAGTATAAATTAACATGTTGCTAGCATGTTTTTTAACATGTTTCTATTGTAAATTAGCATGTTGCTAGAAGGATTTTAGCATCTTGATAGTTTGTATCTAATATGAATTAGCATGTTTTAGCATGCTGTAAGCATGTTTTTAGTATAATTTAGCATGTTGCTAGCATGCTTTTAGTATCTTGTTAACATGTTTTTAGTTTTAAATTAGCATATTGTTAAAAAACTGCTAAAACTAAAAGAACTAAGACTTTCTCCAGCAGAAAAAAATATTATAGAATATACCTGTCCCATCTCTGTTAAACATCGCTTAATATTAAATTGAATTAGCATTAGTATGAATTAGCATTTTGCTAGCAACATGTTTCTATTGTAAATTAGCATGTTGCTAAATGGATTTTAGCATCTTGATTGTATGTTTCTTGTATGAATAAGAATGTTTTTAGCATATTGTTAACATATTTTTAGTATAAATTAACATGATGCTACTTTGCTAGCATGATCTGAGTATCATTAACATGTTTCAAGTATAAAATAGCATGCTGCTACTTTCTCGCATGATTTTAGTATCCTGTTAACACTGCTAAAACTAAAAGCAATAAGACTTTCTCCTGAAGGCAAAAAATAA
This sequence comes from Danio kyathit, assembly GCA_903798195.1. Classification (NCBI taxonomy): domain Eukaryota; kingdom Metazoa; phylum Chordata; class Actinopteri; order Cypriniformes; family Danionidae; genus Danio; species Danio kyathit. The sequence goes on along the minus strand of LR812527.1, from coordinate 3,211,174 downwards.
TAATAGAAATACTGTAAAAAACATCTTGCCCTGTCAAACATCACATGATGTTTAAAAAGAATTGAAGTTGAATTAGCTTTAGTATGAATTAACATGTTGCTAGCATGTTTTTAACATGTTTCTATTGTAAATTAACATGTTGCTAGAAAGATTTTAGCATCTTGTTAGTATGTTTTTAATATGAATTAGCATTTTGTCAACATGTTTTTAGTATGTAATATTATTTCCATAGTCAAATCTACCTTAATATTTTAGTATTTCTCCATAATTTCTACTTCAATTACGTCATTTGCAATGCCTCATGGGACTGTAGTTCCTTCCCTTATTAAAGTCGTTATGTACACAGTCTTGTCCCTTTCATCTCTTCATACACCTGACTGGATTGTAAACCAGAAATTATGTCAAACAATGGTAAACGTGACTCCAATTTAGTAATCCAACCACAAATTCTACTTTATGTCCGCGATACGCAACAGACTTCACGCCGACAGTCAAAAATCTGTCTATACGCTCAGTGTTCAACAATAAAATTCAGCATTTTCCAGCGTAACGGAGGGAAAAACACGGTGCTTCCTCTCTCTCTCAGGGATCAGGAGGCTAAACTACATTAGAGAGAGGCGAGAGCTGAAGATTAGAATAATTAACTTCCGCTGAAAAACCAGAGGCAAGGATTAAAACAACATATTCATCACGGCTTTAAACAGATGCTTCCCTCAGAGCTCTTCCACAGGAGTAAGAGCTGTCGTAGCTAATTTCCTATTCCCTGGAGACGCCTGTGATTTTCTCTTGTCAGGGAAATCTGCCTTTCCCTGGCGAATGCAGCAGAGAGACCTCGCCGCCAAGAGCTTTTCTCCTCACTATGAGCAACCCCCGATAATGACAACTTGATGAGGTTTCAAAATATCGCTATAGTGTTACGCATATTAGCAGTATGCAACATACGTTTATTTCACTGTTAACAAAATGCTGGGTTCCATACAATGTCCCAACACAAGTTGATTAAGTTAACTTAATCGTTTTTACAAATTAAAGTGGGTTGAACATAAAACCACTAAGTTGTCCAAAAACTGTTAATAAGAAAAGGGAATACTGCTATAAAACACCTCAGATTTTTTTTTTAGAATTCGTATCAAGTAAATACTCAATAATATAATAATTAATATAATCTAGTATATACAATTCTTATTCGTATATACTTTTTTTTTATGTACACCTTACTAGTACCAGGTTGGACCTCCTTTTGCCTTCAGAACTGCCTTAATCCTTCCTTCCTTCCTATCTATCTATCTATCTATCTATCTATCTATCTATCTATCTA